>CM074432.1:44564995-44914995 GCA_037101425.1 Elopichthys bambusa | reverse complement strand
AATGCATAACTCTGTTTGCATAAAATGTCAGTTTGTGGATTGTACTAAAGGAAGACAATAGCATTGGCAGTTGATCTAGAGTGAAAGCCAATCGTATGAAGAGCCAGTCTGACATATCTGCTCATTAGTCAGCACACAGAAAAAGGAAGGGCCCATACCACTTTAAACGTGGTCCCCTTTCATGGAATCGCATGCCTGGAGGGGCTGCAGTGGATTCCTCCTCTGAACCTTTGGAAACATTCACAGAAGTGAAAGAGAGGTTTCCACTCCCAGGAGTGACCGCTTGGCTTTGTGGATGGCAAAACCACCCAATCCGTAAACTGGGCCTTGGCAAGTTAAATAACAGCAGCCGAGTGTCTTGGCAGTGCTGTCCTTGTAGAAATATCAGGCACAGCACTCCAGGCGGGCCCACATAGTCTAGTGACACAAGACTGTGAGCTTATTTTTAGCTTCACCAGGGAAAGGCCCCTTTCTATAGTTATGCTGGGAGATATTCTAGTTTTACGTGTTTTGTGCCATCACAGCTGTCGGTTTCATTGAACCTTCACTCTAACAAAATGCTGGGTTAAAAACAACCCAAGTTGGGTTGAAAATGGACAAACCCAGCACTTGGGTTGCTTTGACCTAGCGGTTGGGTTAAACGTTTCTGAGCAGTTTTATTTAACTCAACTATTGTTTAAAAATTATTATATGGCTGGCTTAAAATGAACCCAAAAGGTTGGAAATTAAAAAGCAGACACATAATTGCTAGAGGCAACAATAATAATCAAAAGGTGAACATTTATTAATAAGCAATTTAATAAATGTTCATTTATTAAACATATTAATAATTGTTCATTTCCAACCTATTTTGGGTTCATATCAGCAAGCAATACAGTAACTTTTAAACAATAGTTGAGTTCAATAAAACTACCCAGCAGGTTGGGCAAACATTTAACCCAACTGCTGGGTTAAAACAACCCAGTCACTGAGTTTGTCCATTTTTAACCCACATTGGGTTGTTCTTAACCTAGCATTTGTAGAGTGCAATTTAATAAATGTTTATTGTTTAATTATTATTCATTAAACTTAATAATAATTGTTCATTTATTAAACATATTAATAAATGTTAATTTCCAACCTATTTTGGGTTCATTTTAAGCAAGCAATACAGTAATTTTTAAACAATAGTTGAGTTAAATAAAACTACCCAGCAGGTTGGGCAAACATTCAACCCAACCGCTGGGTTTGTCCATTTTCAACCCAGCTTGGGTTGTTTTTAACCCAGCATTTTTTTTAGTGTTCATTTGCTTTTGTAGGAAGAATTACAAACACACAGTCCAGTATGATTTACATATTTATTAACTTCCATTTAAGTTAGGGTATCATCATGTGCACAGCACATACAGCACAATATTTAACAGGACCTGTATAAAACTACAGACAATATTTAGTAAAACAGGATTCAGAGCGCACTACTACAGGACTCAGACGTCAGCCCAATTGCTATAGAGCTCTGGCATGGATGCAAACGCAACTGGCGGTTCATGGATAAGCCATATGGGAATTGACAGAGAAATGGTATATAGTTTATTTCAATACACCGCATACATCCCTGTTCATAAGCGCAAACAGCAAGATTTGGAACATTGTTGTGTTGGAGTGGCAGTTTGCGTAAAAGACGAGGATGTTCTGTCTGTTGATATTGCATTTTTTTTTTTTTTTTTTTGGTTAAACAAATCAAGTCCAGTGATTTGTGTCAGTTCTACATTGTGATGAGGGTCAGAGGAACAATTTGCCTTCAGTGGCCTTTTCGGTCTATAGTAAACAACATCCACACTAATGCAAATCATGTCCATTTGGAAAGAGGTTTGGCACAGCTGTGAAAAAGAGAAACACAGGCAACCCTTCCTTCCTCCTGCATTAACTCAGGTAGCTCAAGTGAAACTAATTGATGTGCACATCCAGGCAGGGCATGTTAAGAAACAAATTTGGACATGCAACAACTGAAATACAACGGATTTGAGATGACACTAAATAAAATAAAACAATGCGAATGTGTTCATGCTTTTGAGGTCAATCGGTCAGTTTAGCTTCAAAATTTTCCTTTAATTTTCCAAACATGAAGCCCAAAAGACTATCCATCCATTTACAGTTCAGCTTTACACTCAGGTAGATTCTTTCAATTAAATGCACCTGTATAGCCATTATGATAACAATAAGGAATGCTTTTTTGAAGGTAATTATAATCTCAAAATATGTTTTTAAATATGTAAAGATTTAAGATGAAAAGCATGTTTATACCTGCATGAATGTATCATGTCTTAATGTTTATTTTACTAACATCATATACCAGGTTTAAAGCAGCTTCTTAGTTTTCCACCATATTATGTTTACAAAATATATAAAGAAAAATATAGGGTTACTGGTTGAGCATATAGTATAGTCTAACAGCTGTCTGCAAATATTTCCAACATGATTATCCTTTCTAAAAGTAAATCACAGGGTAAAGATAGCTCAAACGTGACAAGGCGCAACTAGGACGCAATGGCAGCCAGAGCTTCACAGAGTGGCAGAAGACTCAGAAGAGCAACTTAGTACTAAACATTCTGTTTTAGCTGATTTTCAAAGTAGGAAACTGCATGAGGTAGAAAACGACAAAAAAGTGGGCAGTATGCCTCCTCCTAACTCACTATGGAAGTTGTGACTTTTTTTTTTTTTTTCTTTTTTTTTTACAATAACTCTTACAACACTCATTTCTTTCTTTCTGTGTTACCACCATAGAAAAATACTGATCTTTTACATGACTGATTCCCCCCAGACGCCTATATATCTTCCCTAAACCACAGCAAAGCCTGACTTGAACTTGGCATTGTAGAGTAAGTCTCTTTAAAGGGACACAGGGTACAGTATCTGCATTGCAATGCTTTTGAATTTTGAAATTCGTGTCTGTATGTTAAAGAAGCTACTTCCCTCTATCCAGAGCCTTAGAGATGTGACAAAGATTGACTGCGGATAAGTTCAAAGTTCAACCCCCCGGCAGAGCTAAAAACAGATTTGAAGGGGTAGAACTTCAGTAAGCTAGAGTAAGCCGATACTGCTTCAGTTAGATCCGAGCTCCGCACAAAGGAGCTCAGACATTGGACAATTGCACCAGTGCTAATACTATGGGGGTTGATACACCTTAACGATTGGAGGCTTGACCTAAGACTTGTATTCTTTCCAACGAAGTACAGCGTAGACGCCATTTTGAATTTTTGAAAACGAGGCTGCGAGGGATGTTGAGTCTCGCTGTCGATTGTTTAACCAGACAAAACTTCCCCAGTGACTAAACAACATTAGAACCCTCGTTTTCTTTTGCAAGAAAATAAAGATGGCGTCCACCCTGACTGCCTCTACAAAACCATCGCTTTAGAACAACACAAACAGTGCAAAAAAAAAAAAAAAAAAAAGTACATTGTAGGAATTTCACTTGTATACATGAACACGTGGTAGCAGCAATGAGGATAAATTAACAAATAACAAATAAATTAATTGTTGTCTTCCACCTCAGAAAGAGGACGTTGTGATGCAATATAAAATCAACAGTTATAAATAGTCTAATATATACATACATGACACGATACACTTAACCTCACATGTAACTTCTGTAGAAAGTGCATCGTCGTTCCTCCTTGCGGCCCTCCAGATGAGCTCAAATTCTAGGCAAGAAATGTGTCATCGTCATGGATGTTGATACTCGATTTCCTTTTTTTGTTTTGCCAGTCTTGCTTAGTGCGATGTACATCCCAGGATGTGCCAGCGATTCGTACGCATTGTAATTATTTGCAAGGAGGTTTTCTCTGAACTTGCATTCATTTGTGAACTGCTCCTGAAAGTGACAAGGAAATAGCAATTAATATTTTCATTGACATTTTAATAGACCGCTTCATAACCATGGAACAAACAGAACTATTTGCCATATTTTAAGACAGTTTTTTGTCTTTCTTCATAATGTTTTGCGAGGGACAACCGAGCAGTTAGCTCCATGGCTTTGACTTTCAATCCCTGACTGGGTTAAATCATCGGTTTTTGGGGATTAGTAAAGTTTATGTGCGTGAAGAAATCGGAGAGGATGGCAGTGTGGTGTTTGGGTGGTCCTCTTTGGCCAGTTCATCTTTACTCTGGGAAGGACAGTAGGTGCATGTGTTGGCTGGCAATGCTAAGAATGGAATGCGTAGTCCGAATGATCTACTGCGCTACCGTTCCTGGGTTTGTCCGTCCCACAATGAAAACACCACTAGGCACTGGAAGCACGCCACAACTGACTCCAACAATGTAACGCTGTCGGAGACTGTGGGACGGGGAGGGGATGTTGGTGGTGAGGGGATACATCTCAAGTACAGGGTGATATGTCATCGAGCTCTGATAAGAACATTCACGGGCGGAAACCTGTTGTAAATCATTTCATACTCACAGATCCGTAAAGCTTCCCTTTGCTGTTCATGGCCACGAATAGCCCGCTCCGGACGCCAAACAGTGTCACAACTCCCCTCTCCACCGGAGATATCTCAAGAAGACCTGAAACGCACAACAAAGAAAATAAATGACCTTGTTTGGCTTATATCTTTAGCCCTGTCTGGCAACTCCCAACGATGACTGCCTTTCTAAAAATTGTACGTGTTTACATTTAGGTTGCCAGAGCATCCTTTTTGAAGGAAATGACACTTTCCGCCTCTTCAAATTTCCCAAATGTAATATCGCATCTATTCTTAATTTCTCTGTAAAAACCACCATGATTGATCTTGAAACCACTTCTGCTTTATTTTCCCCGACGTCTTTTCGCGATGAGTAATTTCATAAAATTTTTATCTGAAGCTTTGATTGAAAAAATAACAGCTTTATGTCTTTGACTTAAGGGTAAACATATAAAATTAGTATATATATTTGGTATTAAAGTTAGTAATCAACTTTGAAATAATCCATGTCATCTAATGATTAAAATATAGACCGTGTGTAGCTTGTGATGAATGTTAACAAACAAGACAAACATACTAAGTACTTCTTGAGTTTGACTTTAGAAACATAAAGCGCGTCAGTGAACTGACAGATGTTTATAACTCGTGCTTGTTATATTGAATTTGCCCATTAAGCACACACGAACATTCTTAAATTTATTAAAAAAAAAAAAATTAAAACATTTTTAAATCCCACAAAGAACCTTTTAATTAATAGTTCTTCAGAAAAACATCTGTACTGGTGTGAAATTCGCTAATCTGAAAAAAAAAAAAAAAGTTAAATCTGTAAAGAAACCGTGCAGCAACAGAAGAATAAGGTTCTTCGTGAGAAGAAAACATTGAAAACCCTTTATTTTTTAAAAGAGTGAAAGCTTAATCTACCGTAAAGGATGAGTTTATCTCGCTACTAACTTTAGGCTTGGGATTTTGGCCCGGTTCCTGTCCTGCTCTGGTTACAGAGACCTGTTGCGTGCGTAATGCAGGATGCCAGATGCTGGTGCGCTCACCTGCCTTGTATCGAGAAATGTAAATGAAAGCGCTACACCAGGCTTTGTTGATGTTGTCCAACATAGCATGATGTTGAATTCGTGTAACGTTTTGTTACTTATTAATTATTCTTACTGAATAACAGCCATTGAGCGTATATAAAGGTTTTTTTTTCTGGATTCTGTAGGCTAATTCTTTTTCATGACTCCAATTCAAATATCAGTCCAACAGCCTATACAACATACATGCGTTCAAATAACAGGCAAAACTTACTGTAGCGGTTTTCGTTGTGCACGCCGGTAATTCTACCGTCCGGTAATACTTGGAGATGAAACCCAATGCCAACATTGCAGTAGAGACGTCGCAGTCTTTTAATGCCCGTGAGATAATCACTGTCCCGGCTGATATCTCTTTTTTCCCCGGGGATTCGGGCCAGAGAGCGCGAGTAGAGTGTCTCCCAGCGTCGCTCCACGGGGCCGCTCTGCCCACCGGGCAGCGGAGCGCAGCGCACTGAGCTTGTCATAAGTCCTAGGACCAGTATTGGTAAGAGGGCCGATTGGACACTCATCCTTCTGAGCGGTATGTGAGTGTCTGAAGGCGTTGAAGACACCAAACTACCGTCTTTCTCTATATTTGTGTCGGCAGCCAAAAAGACGCACCAAACAGCTTACTCAAGGACAGAGCTACGGTCAACCCCAGTGAGCGGCATGAAGTCGCGCTCTGTGGGTTTCCTCTCAAGACACTGTACTTCAGACTGGCTCTCAAGCTGTTTTGCTTTCACACAAAAGTTGGAAAATGTTGACCGTGAATTCTAGCCCCGCTCAGCCATGCTACTTTTCTCTTGCCGACGATATTTATATCTGCAGCGAAATTACATCACACACTACCTAGTGCATGACGAAGCAGCCTTCTGCGCCACTCCGAGCGCACTGATTCCTTATAATGTGCGCACGTCCATGCCGTGGGCAGTGAGACTACAGCGCGCGTGTGTGCGCGCGTGCGAGTGAGAGAGCCAAACGTCATAACCGATCCCTACAATAAAACCACATTCGTTAACTTTGACAATGTAATGCCGTTGCCTGTGGAAATAATGTCTTTATCAGATTCAAATCTGTACCCGAATGACTTTTAGGGCAAGTAGTTCTTGGTATGGTTCCCGCCCTATTCATGTTTGCAAATGTCTATTTGGCGGCAGGTGGAAAGCGCGATAATTTTTTATGTTAGTGTAAAATAGTTTGAAAATGAAACCTTCCAAATGAAATGCGTAAAATTAAGTTTAGTGTATACTACAAAAAAACTCATGCAACAATTCGTTTTATATATAGTTTGTGTCTTTGTGTAAGCTTCCTTTATAGACGGACAGAAATAAAATAATTTATGTATATGGAAGGATGTATCGGAAATCACAATGTTAACAGACTACAGTGTCAGACAGGAGCCCGTTCTATAAATAAACAATAACAGGAGAAAAACATAAGGAATTGCAAATTCAAGCAAGTGGCCATGTTCCCCGAAAACTAAAAGGGAATGACACAAAGACGTTGATGTGCAAACGTAATTGATGAAGTCTGTAAAAGGAGTGTAATGCAGCCTTTGGGCATCGCACTGACAGCGTAAGGACTTCTAGATAATTCAGCCCGACAATTCTTATAGCTGACCTCTTACGAGTGTCTAGTTGTGAATGTTGTGCGTCATAGCATTGTGGGGGAGAACATGTAAACCGCTGGAAACATCACACTGTGAGTCAAGCTCTCTCCGCGGCCCCGGGTAATGCGCGCTCCCTGCTGCTAGTGTAGAGGATGCGACGTAAAACAGAAAGACCATGGGGGATGGTGCAAACACGTATCAACATAAAAGTAAGACACCTATACTTGAAAGCTCAAATGATTGTAATTTGCGTTGCTATTGATAGAGGCTTTCGTAAGTGGAAATTACTCTGCCCAGAATCAACAAGTCTTGAACACACCGACTACTCAGGCTGTTTAGATGCTGAATGAATTCTTGAGGGTGTATTTACTATATTGGAGCAAATTGCGCAGAGGGTTTAATTACACATCCCTTTATAGAAGAAGGACTCTTTTCTGTTCTGTTGTTTGTATACTCTAAACATGTTTCTCGTTTACAAAGACAGTACATTTGTCTGTTAAGTCTATACAGTGGAACCCAAAAGTACTTTGGTAAAATACGTAGTATAAGGTACAACTTAAAAATGTAGGCTATGAAATATCTATAACATTGGTAACACTTTAGTATAGGGAACATGTATTCACTATTAAGTACAACTTTACCCTCAATAAACTCCTAATTTACTGCTTATTAATATTTAGTAAGTTAGTTAAGTTTAGGTATTGGGTAGGATTAGAATATGGTCATGCAGAATAAGGCATTAATATGTGCTTAATACTTACTAATAAACAGCCAATATTCTAGTAATATGCATGCAAATAAGCAACTAGTTAAAAGATCCTAAAATAAAGTGTTACCAACATCGTTCGAAAGTGATTGTTTGTAAAGTTGATGAACTAAACCTGTGGTTACTCAACACAGTAAAAATAATTGTTGGTTTAACATAAAAAAAGTAAGTGAATTGCCTTAAAATTTTGAGTTAATTGAAATTAAGTAATTGAGTTAATACAATGAAGGCAATTGGTTTAATCAGAAACTCAAAATATTATGTTATCTGAACCACATTAAGTTGATTTTACAAAAAAATGTTGTAATAAATCATGAAAATAACTTTTTACAGTGTGCATTTGTGTGAACTTGAGGTGAATTTACTTTATATCCTCAAAAAAAAAAAAAATACTCAGGTCGGTTCAAAGTATTTTTCCCTTTTTCCAAAGCGCCCCAAAAAGTAAAGTAAGCTCTAAAATCATTTGTTTGCACATATATGTTTGTTATGTAGCATTTTAGGTGTGTCCAAAAATGTACAAATGCATACAGTTTTTAACTTAATTTTAATGCACACACTCATTTCTGCATAAACGAACTACAATGAAAGGAAAAGGACTTTGAAACAAAAAGTGGCCATTTGTCGTTGGATTCGTTGTCTTTGGATTTTGAGGGAGTGGTAAAATGTCCAAAACTTCATTAGCTGAATACGATTTTGATTGAAAAGTCTTCTCTGTTGTTGATTTGTTTATACAAATCATTATGCCAAACAAACAAAAAGTTTCCTCGCCATAACTCTTGTTCGCCCCGCCTTTGTTTCGCATGACAACGTTTCCTCCAGACAGAACACTCTCATCTCTTAACTTCAAAAAGGAGAGCTGAATACCCCTAGAGACTGAGCCTGTTACCCAAATTGCTTGACCTAGGCGATCCCACCCATCCGAGTGCTGACGGTTCACTAAATGTTGCTTGCTGATGGGGGTCTTCTGCACACAGGAACGGGTCGTTTGTCAGGCGGTTCATTTGATCTAAGAATGTGTGGCTGGTTTTATATACATGTTTGGGGCACAGACACTGATCAAACAGACTGGAGACTCAAATGGAAAAGGCGCGTAATGCTTTATAGCCACGGCTGAATTATCATGACAAAACTTAGAGGTTATATTTAGAACCACACACCATGCTTGCGATAATTTCGTCTGAGTGGTTTTGGGAGACCGAGGTGTCCTTGCTACAGAAGTAAGTAGCAACTAACACATGGTCTGTATCTCTTACAAGCAGAGAAATTAGGTGAATTTAATAATAACAGGGCGCTCAGCCGCTCTCCATGGTGCTGCAGTCGCGCTCAACCGCCTCAGTCCCGCCTCTCAACTGTGTTTGGAAATGAGGCGAATTACGTTCGATCAAACTATTAAAACAAAGTGGTCGCCTTAAAACAAAGAGGTCGGTATCGGGTATTTTTTATTAAATAATAGTGACATGAAATATGTAATGACATGCCGTGAGCAACTGACCTATTCTACTTGTTGGCTAGATTCCCTGATAGCACATGTACGTCTCAGAGATGTCTATTTGATGTGCGTGTTTACATCTGGAAGATGTATTTTTTAGAGTTCTTGCTCATCTGCAATACATCTATAAGACTTTTCCTGTCAGATGTCAAATAGACGTTTAGAAAATGTCTTTTAGAATGTAAAACTAAAGACGTCTATCAGATGTTTGTAAGCAGCAGATGCTTTCCATGTGAAGTGATCTTTAACAGACATCTTGCAGACGTACGTGTGCTATCTGGGTTAATTACGCTCTAAAAAAAAATGCTGGGTTGTTTCAGCCCATGTTTGGGTCAAATATGGACAAAACCCAACCGTTGATTTAAAGTTTTTAATTACATTTTTAAACCCAATGTGGGTTTGTCCATACTTGACCCAAACATGCAGCATTTTTAGAGTGTATTTGCAATGCTTGAGCATTTAATAAATCAGGCACGATTCCTTTAACCGTGAGCTCTCACAGTAACACAGTAAAAGTATTAGCTACTCTTCTTGAAATCAAACAGAGGCTTCAACCCGCCCTTCAAATTCTAGATTCATTGCGAAGACAACAGTGACAACCTTATGATAAGATCCTGTGATTTCACTGCAACTGGACAGAAGTCAGTGCTTCCCTCTATGGGACGCTTTTGGAAGTACAGAGAGGCGCTAGGATTGCCAAATGCGAACCGAGAACTTGGAGTGCATTAACCTTTCTGACATCGTGTTAGTGAGACTAATTCAAACAGGAAATGTTTGGGGTTTTTTTTTAAAGGAAGAATAGTTAGTAAGATGAAAAAAAAAACGAAAAAAAAAAAAACATTTACGACTACTGTGAAATTTGCAAATGGCTTTATTGAATAAAGACAGAAAAGTTTGATGTGTGCAAGTGGAATTTATTTTTACACGTTTATAAAGCCTGTGCTCATAAATAATGCTCAGGGCATTTTCTTTCGTTCTTTGTCTCATATGCAGTCTATAACGTTATAATATCCTAGAAAAATGGCTTAGTCTAAAATATGAATGATTTTACCTATAGCTTAACTCTAAATTGGTTATGTCATTTTATCTCAAGCTATCAGCATTAATAAATGTATCACTTAAAAAATAGTTAAGCTGGAAGCAATATGGTGTGATGTTAGTGCAGAGGTCAGCAACTCTACAAGGTCCACAAAGATGGCCAGTAGGAGGCCTGTCTGTACGAACAAAGACCCCTCAGGCTCCGCTGGGTCAATACTTGAGGAATTCCTGACGATACCAATTAGATGGGCACGAGGAGCAGCCCTTTGAGGCCCTCGGGCCAGAGAAGAATGAGACTGAATCGCAGTGATTTTAATTGGAGCAGTTTTCACTATAGCGGACGGCTTAAAGTAATTTCTGAGAAAGCACTCGTTGGGTAATTTAATTATCAATAGATTTGAAAACCAATGGAATTGTTTTTAAATGTTTATTTATTTATCAATCAATCACTTTGTGTTTGTGTTCTTATTCGAAATTAGATATAGGCTAATCTTAAAATGAGCCCCGCTAGACATCCCGCTACTGCATCTTATGGCCTTGGCTTTAAGTTGAGTTTTTGGGCAGCTATAGGTTAATGAGCGCTTATATGCCCTCGACATGGCGGCAGACACGTCATTGTTGAAGGCAGGTCATCAGAAGTCGCTCGATCGGGACGCTGAACTTTAACCCCTGGGTCTCTGTTTACTTGTTATATGCCACTGAACTAATAGGGGCGTCGTGTGCCTGAATAGGCTAGAACTAGGACCAAACAGCATGAAAAACTGTGCACACAGGTTCAATATATTTTATTGGACAGAATGGGCTCCGTCAGTTCAGTGACTAGAAATACGTTTGTAGCCCATTTGTATGAGGTCGTCTGGTTCTCGGATTTATTTAAATGGGGATAGAAAATATACAAAGCTTACTTGCAGCACCTTAAGTTCAGCAATCAATACTCTTTTTATCTGGAACTTTTTTATTTCTTCTTTTTTTTTTATGTGTGGCTGTATGGTTCTTGACGTTTCAGTTCTTGATGTTTCAGGTTCTTCGGATCAGTGATGCACCAGCATTTTAAAAAATGAGTGTAAAAAGTTACACTACAACCCTAAAGTTCTAAATCTAAAGTAAAACTTTATTTTTAGAAGTACACTCTTAAAAATAATGCTCTCTTATTGGCATCCATGGTTCCATGAAGAACTTTAAACATCCATGGAACATTTCCGTTCCACAAAAGGTTCTTTAAATTATTAAAACGCTCTTCACACTAAGGGGGGGGGAAAAAAAGGTTCTTTTTAAGAACTGTTCCAAAGTTGTTGTTTTTTTTGGGGGGGTATGGGGGTTCTTTAAATGCATCGAAAATTATTTGTGAGAGCAAATCCCCAGGAGATGTTATTCGTATTATTTGTTACAAGCTATCATTTATTTTCCATGACCAAGTGATGAAAGAAATCGCTCCTCAGTTTCTGATTAATAGAAGCGATTATAGAATGTAATATTTGACTTCGCGGAAAGCTTTGATCTCGCCTGTCATGTATTTATGTATATATGAATGGGTTTGTGAAAAATAAGGTATCAGGAGGGCGAGACAAAGGTTCATTCAAACGCTTCCATTTATCTAGACTCCAGCATTCCTGTTGAGTAATATTAGAATTTGGCATTCATAACAAACTATACAACGCGTTACACTTTCTAAAACACATTTTTTTTTTCCAGCGGGGATTGCCTTGTTTCTCAGATCTCAGGCTCTCGTCGTTTAGAAAAAGGAAGAAGAATGTCTCGAGCGACACGGCTTCCCAGGTTTCCCCAGAGATATGCCATTGTGACCGTCAGGAAGCTCTCGAACCTGCGAAGTATAGAATAACACGTCTTTTTTCTCTCTCCTATAGATTTCAAAAGCACAGATCTCTGTTCTTGCTTGAAGAAGCCGATCTTCATGCGAAACACACGTACGGACGTGTTAAAATAAAAAATAAAAGAGTTGCAGTTTAAATGCGTAGCTATATGTTTTACAAAGAGGTCTTGTTTTGCCTTTTTTTTTAATTTTCTTTTCTTCTAGATGATGTCACTTGAGGCAGTTAAGGAAAAATGGGGGGGGGGTCCCAAGAGGGAGTCCCTTTTTGCCGGACCGCCAAGAGACTTCAATACCTCCGCGATCACTATCAGTTGCGCTGAATAAATCTTCAGCCATTGCCTTATTTACCGACATTAATATAGCTGTCAAAGCTTTAATTAACCTCCATATATCATGTATTCTAGAAACAGAGAACAGCGAGCGAAACCACTGGACCATGCATGCTTAGCAATGAAACCAAAAAGGTATATTCCATATAATTTATTGGTGACATTCCTCCAGATGTTTAGCTTTCAGTGTCGAACAATGCCGTTTTAATGCATTGTTCTGCTTACAGTGTTCAATACATATGACATTTATCAAAACTATGCTTCAGAGCTGATGTCATATATTTAGACTCATATTTGCATTAAGAAATAGGAAACTGGAGAGTCTACTCTTAAGGGATTGTTCAGTGTTATTCTAACTACTAATGTCTTCCGAAGAAAAATCTTTGATATTTGGAAGTGTAGAAACTATGTCATCAATAACTTAAAAAACCATATAAACAAAATAAATATGCATTACATTAGTAATATACAAAGTACTCCTGATTGCAGTTTAAGAACAGTAGCCTATCACATGTAAGTTAAAAAGCATCTGTTTTATGTGTACGGATCTTTGTTTTCTACTTTATACTTCAATAAGGAAAAAGTGCTTGTCTGTACACCACCTTTAAAGCCATACATAACACATCATTGGCATTGTCAAGCACTCTAATTTATGATTACAAACATGTACTCTATGTTATCTTGCTCAAATAAAAAAGTAAATGACTGTACAGCTATGTACAATAATTACATGCCTTTAACAGAAAAGACTTCCAAAAGTGAGAACATGACGCGGTGCATGTCATAAAAAAGCGAAACTTTCAGTAGTGATAATTTTGGTCACACAAACATATCTGGTACACTCTCAGCCCTTCTTGCCACATAAATCCTCGAAAAGTGTTCTCGAAAATCATCCTCTCAGAGAAAATTGTTCCATGTGACTCTCAGTGGCTTTGGACCTCTTCTCCTCCATCTGTGTCCAGAGAGTGTTAAATGTCAGCCCTTCTGCCGTGGCCCTTGGAGCCCCTGTGTCGTCGTCTCCTGCGCTCTGCCTGACCGACAGGGGGTCTGTGAGAGCCCGTCTGGTGCCGCTGGCTCTCTCTGAGCTTGCGCACCATCTCATGGTCCTTGTTGCCCAGAACACGGGGCAGGAAGAGGGAAGCTTTGTCCGTGCTCCGTGTCTTAAAGCCCCTCCTGGGCCGGCCCTTTCCATTGATGGACACATACCACTGCCTTTTAGAACTGGCACGACGCTTGCCACCCCCTGCACCGGACCCTGCCTGGGGAGGCTGGGTCGTGGCATGGTGCCTTGATGCATAGGTGTTATAGCCCAGCTCATGAATGCGCTCCAGGAACTCACACTCTCGGTTGAAGACTTCCTGAAAGGGTTAAAAAAAAAAAAAAAATCTTATTAGCCTAATTTTCTACATTTTTCTCCTTGTAACATGGTGGTTCAGTGCGGCCACAAAAACTTTCTTGAACAAGAAGTCATCTCCTTTATGTAGAAAAGTCAACATTTGGTCCAAACTCAATGGTTTTTCAACATCTCCCTGCATAACCTGCCAAAAGTCCTTGCATGTGGTGATCACCAGAAATTTCAGTGACAAGGTCCCCAGTGAGGCAAACAAAACTCAGTAATCAAACTCTCAGTAATCTAGCAGCATGTGGGCATAATCGTTCCGCATGAAAAACACCACCATGTGGCGATAGCCTCAAATAGCCCTACTTGTTATCTGATCCTACTGCTAGACGAATTTCAGCTACTTGATTTTCCGACGTGACATAACACTTACCGAAGCATACAGACGTCCTTTCTCATTCATAGCCAGGTATCTTCCCGAAAACAGGCCCTTGATCGCCACCACACCAACATCGACAGCTGTGATCTCGAGTATGCCTAGGAAACAGAGTGGAGCACTAGTTAGTGCGCGTGCTAGAAATGAGGAAAACACTAAAGTGCACAGTAAACTGTTGTATTCAATACAAGGTCAGCCGAGTTCGGCCGTCTGTTTTCACAAACATGTCAAGATTTAATGTTTAAAATCGTAGTTTTGTGTATTTGATTCCTTTAGTTGTATTATTAATCAATGATATTGAAAAAAAGTAATTGTACATTACATTCATTATTATGTAGCCTATATAATAAACATTACGTTTCTTCACTATAATATCAAATAATATCAATTGATTTGCTATAATATTAGTAATTGATTTATGTCTTATCATTAAATTGATTTTAACGTATTAATATAGCTTTTCATTAAAGCTAAACCTTTAACTGTACAATGTAACCAACATTAAATATTAAATAAGTATGGAAATGTATGTTTTTCAGTAGGATTAATTGTAAATTATATGCTGTTTTTAAATTATTATATATATATATATATATATATATATATATATATATATATAATTAGTTTATTTATATATTTAGTATTTTTCGTTTATTGAGTCACAATATCTACACAACATATGCTGTCAGGTTAGATATACAGACACTAAACGCCTCTTAAAGAGGATGTTTATTCATCCCTTTTTCCCACTGATTAATGGCTCTCCTCATTCTTCTGTTTCGAATAATCATCCTTTTACGTTGGATAAACACATCCGTTGTCTAAGTCATTATGTTAAACTGTCTGTTGAATCCTGTTTTCATATGGTAATTGTCCATGGGCACTCGGATTTGACTAATTAGAAAACTACAGATAAACGAACGCTGTAATTTAAAGAACGATCATTTAAGATTCTAACGTAGGCTACAAAATGTATAGCCTACTCTCTGACAGCGAACTGACACTACGATGTAAGCTATACAATAGGAAGTCATTTGGAGTATCTGATAATGATACAAAATAATGGGATACAGTGTTGCTTCATTCTTTAAGACCTAGTTTTTAGTTACTTAAGTTGTTAAATCCGCAATAGCTGCTTTAATATCTGTGATAAGAATGCTGATTAAAATGAGTTCGGCTCCTTAATGATGGTAATTAATATTGAATAAATAATGTTTTCACGCAGTGTATATATTCGCACAATTACGCAAGTCTCTGATCATACCGCACAGAAATTGACATTCACAAATATGAAACGTGAGAACGGTTTACTCACTGAAAGGATTGTTTTCATCAAGAGATCCGTCTATTTTTCCGTTCGGGTGAATTTGCAAATGATATTTTGTGGCGCAGTAAAGTTTCCTGCGTCTCGGAGCTCCACCGAGGTGCTCGTAAACCCCGCCGCGTCCACCAGCATCTCGCCGCTGCCTCGGGTCACACGCCTGGCCCCTGGCACAAGGCGCCCTTGGGGTCCTGGTCAGCCTCGGAGCCAGAGATTCCTGCAAACTCGGATCCAAGGAGCTCAGTAACAACAAGAGCAGAATTATAACCATTGTGGCATGGCGGGATGTCGGCAAAATCTCGCTGGAATAGAAAGAGCTGGCACACGGGGTCCCATCAAAGAAGTTGCATTTGTCAGTGATCCATTAAAAAAAAAAAAAAAAAAGAAAGAAAGAAAGAAAACTTGCTGTATCCCTATGTCCTCTCTTTAATACGTCGCGGTCATCTGTTCGAGCCGGCTTGGAGGCAACAACATGGGTTCGCCTGGTTGGTGCTCATGGGATCCACTCGGCTCTCCAAGCAGACTGTATCTGACCGAGGAGGAGAAAACAAGCCAGTCGGTTTCACAGGGAGCCTATCGTGAGATTTCGCTGATCGACAGTGTGCGCAGAAATAAAAGAGCCCTCCTGCAACAATAGCCCGAACCCCGACCAATTGATACAAAGGAAAAGGGGAGGCAAGGTATCAGTCTTGTGTGAACCAAGAGGTTGCAGCGTGGATAAAATTACACAGCACTACACACGGTGGCTTACAGCGGAAAACCGCATCACAAAGAGAGAGAGAGAGAGACATCCGAGGACAGAGTTTTTACTTCTTTTGAAAGATCCGAAAATTATATTTAAGCATGAACACTGGCCTCTGGGTGAGCCGCTATTAATTCTCTTTTCATGCTTGTTGGCACATTTCGACAGTGATGTTAACATTCATAGACACACGCACGTGGCTTTCAATGATCCACACTTATGTATGGAATGTTTCTGGCTCTTAATATAAAACAGTGACTGACAACACGAAATGGTCTCGACAATTGGCTTGATAAATCACTTCTAAAGTACAAAAGTTCCAGATAAGACACGGGTTAGGCATTTATTAATAAGCGATTCATAATTCCCAGCAGTAAATATGAACGAAATCATGATTCAGAAACGTCCAAACCCCATTTTTTTGCTTCTTTAATAGAATAGGAATGCTTTCTTCAAACAACCCACTATCGCTCCAAAGTAGGCTTCATTTCAGTCATTCATTCAAAACATTTTATAGGCTATAAAGCACAGTAAGATGCTCTGAATAGATCGACCAAGACCTGTTTTGCCAATCAATTTGCAATCCGAACACGCAGCTTGCTATTTGAGATGAATAAATCCAAGCGTCGTTTCGCGAAATTTGCGTCCTGATTAAAAAAAACAAACATACTCCGCTCCTTCACAAACACTTTTCTTTTGCTCATAATAAATCTAGCAGGCCATGGGAATTAAAACACGCATCTTCTCTCAGGAAGCAGACTGCAAGTGCGACTCAAAGCCCTACAGCCACTTCCACTCGAGCTCCTGGTGTGTGCTGCTAGTGGGTGGAAGAGTAACACGCAAATGACTTCTGCCTAAATTGCTTCCATCTTGGTCGCATTATGGTTACCATTCTCGTAATTAGCACCATCATCTACAAATCTCCCTGCCCTTTGGCGCAACACCAGCGCATGCTATTGGAAACCTCGTGGGAAGGCACTCTTTATTTGTCTTCGCTTTCCATACATCACTTGGCATCCCTGACTGTTTGTCACACAGTTTTGAAACAGGCAGCTAATAAGTTATTAGTCGCGCTGCGGAGCCGGTGTGTGTCGAGACTAGACGGAGAGTATATGAGCCGACTGATGTACATCAGCAGCCGCTCTGGTGACCATCTCTGAGAGAGACGCTCTTGATGTGGTTTGATCCTGACAGAGGGTTGCATTTCTGATGTGGTCGGCTGTTTCTTTCTGGAAGTATTTTAATTACGGCCCACAGCCGCCCACAAAGCCCAGCAAGTAATAATCAGTATGAGAGAGAGAGAGAGAGAGAGAGAGAGATAGGGAGAGGAGGGGGAGTTGAGTTCATTCAGGATGTTGCCGATTATTTTGAAGCTGAACGGTTAAATCGTACCATGTTAAAGTAGTTTTCTTTACCGTGCCCTCATTTATCACTTTACCTTCTTCACGACCCTTTGCTTTGTAAATTAAACAAGGGGAGACTGGTGGATAAGACAACAGATTAACCACTTACAGGGTTGAAATCACTATCGTTATAGATTATAATGATATATAACATGTACATAATAAGCTTATCATCTTAATTTAAGAAATTAAAAATATCAGGCTGGGGGGTTGTAACACTTCTCAAAGAGACAGTCAGTGTATTGGCAAAATTGTGAAAAAAAAATAAATAATACATTTTAGAATGACCCTCATGCACACATGCTTATGTTTTATGACTGACTTTTTATATTTGTTGAACTAAAATGTTTCCCATGTATTAAAATGAAATGAGGGTGTGTGGTGATATCATAATAATTTTAGTTTTGAAATGTCATTTAAAAAGTCTGTGATTTGCATTAGTTTTACAGGCCACCAGCACTCTTTGTGCTCACTATTAATTTATGGCATACGTTTGTAGCAGAGAGACATGAGAATATTACTACATAAACTACACAAGTCACTGCTAAATGAAACGTGTTAGACACCAGTCGCTTGTATTTTTATGGTAACACTTTAGTATAGGGAATAGATATTCACTATTAACTATGACTTTTCCCTCAATAAACGCCTAATTTACTGCTTATTAATAGTTAGTAAGGTAGTTGTTAAGTTTAGGTATTGGATTAAGAATGTAGAATATGGTCATGCAAAATAAGGCATTAATATGTGCTTAATAATTACTAATAAACAGCCAATGTTTTAGTAACATGCATGCTAATAAGCAACTAGTTAAAAGACCCTAAAATAAAGTGTTACCAAAGTTGGTTATTACTGTGTAACTAACTGAAAGGGGAAGGAGGGTATATTCGGTAACACTTTATTTTAGGGGTTTTTAACTAGTTGCTTATTAGCATGCGTATTACAAGAATATTAGCTGTTTATTAGTACTTATTAAGCATATATTAATGCCTTATTCTGCATGACCTTCTTAATCCTACCCAATACCTAAACTTAACAACTACCTTACTAACTATTAATAAGCAGTAAATTAGGAGTTTATTGAGGGAAAAGTCATAGTTAATAGTGAATACATGTTCCCTATACTAAAGTGTTACCATATTCAAATATTTTATTATAGGTAAAAATGGTAACACTTTATTTTAGGGTCTTTTAATTAGTCACTTATTAGCATGCATATTACTAGAATATTGGCTGTTTATTAGTACTTATAAAGCACATATTAATGCCTTATTCTTCATGACCATATTCTACGTTCTTAATCCTACCCAATACCTAAACTTAACAACTACCTTACTAACTATTAATAAGCAGTAAATTAGGAATTTATTGAGGGAAAAGTCATAGTTAATAGTGAATATGTGACCCCCATACTAAAACCTTTTTTTGCAACAATATACTGAGCAGTGTTTTTCTTGATTGTAAACTATAGTTAGTTTGATTTATTTACTCTTGACATTACTGTGATGACTTTAATAAACTTGTTTACCATATGAAACACACATGACTAAATATTTTTACAGTGGATAAAGTTTCCAATTAGAACAAAAAGAGCTTTACAGCTTGATGTCATAAAAGAACCCTTTTAAGTTCCGAACAATGTTCCAAACGTTTTATTTTCCAGTTGAACTTAAAACTATTTACTGGTGTTTTAAAAACACATAACATCAAGAACTATTTGTATAATGTATGAAAAGATATTGATCCACATACTAAAAAAAGTACACTTTTTTTTCTGAAAAGAAGAGTTTGGTGCTTCAAAGAATCAGTGAATAACCTTTATTTTTAACATTTAACAAAGCTCAATAGTCACTGGGGTTCTTTCTGGCTCCTTTGCAGAAAAGGAGGTTCCACAATCCAGACCAAATCAAGCTGACCTCTGAACCTTTTCTGCTGTACTTTTTCTCATGCCATGCCATGTTTTTTTTTGTTTTGTTTTTTTTTGTTTTTTTTTCCGCTAGTGATCTGAGGGCCTGGCTAGAGCCAGACGGGAATGCCTCTCGTCCCCTGACAAATCACTGTTGAGCCCCTTTTGTCCGGGTTTACTTTGATCTCACCTGCTTGTCAGGGGCTCAGAAAGAACTCCCGTACAGTCCCAACGCACTGCAAACAAATTGGCAACCACTTTATTCTCATACCTCATTACCCCAGGTTGGTTTGGGAAAAAAAGGTTAACCTCTTTAAATACCCTATTACTACAAAGCATTTTCATGAGTATGTTTTGGAGTATGTTAACCATTTACATAACGTTCTTATTCTTTTGCCAGAGAGCCCTCAACAGAGCCTCACATCATCATGTCCATCGGCTTTTCAGCAGAACATTGGAAAGAGAGATTTACGGGATGATTTTAAGATGCTGGCCGTACCGCCTCATTGCACCTTTTCCATTTCATAGCCTGTGAGATGTCAGAAGTGCTGGATTGATTTCTGTGGTGCAGACACGCCCAATTTATCTGTCAGGGTCGAACATGCCAAAGGACACTTTTATTTGCTTTGAACTGATTTTAATGCAACACCCTTAATACTGATTCCAGTTCCCAAGGGACAGATCATCTACCTCATGACACACACTTTTCATAAATCTCAATGACGGCTCAAAGTGATTTGCCAGCAGCACTTTTCTCTCTCTCTCTCTCTCTCTCTCTCTCTCTCTCCGTTTTAATTTCTCTCTCACACTCTCTCTCTATTCCTCTCCCACACTTCGTCTTGAAACCAGATAGGTCTTCCTTATACCTCTGCAGCCCTTTGATTCTTAGCTGCAGGTCTCAAATACCTTTTGGGAGGACAGTGGATTTCTCTGCACCTTCCAACAGTAAAATGATTGTGGCGGCCTGTAACTGTATAAGGCATCAATGGTCGCCACACTGAGCGCTCAGGGTGCTGAGCGACGAAAACAATCAACGCATTTTCCAGCTGCTACGCATCTCGGTCAATGCAAACTGTTTATATGGCAAAACCGAACGGTTTTGTGCACTGTTATCGTCCAGTACAGTACCGTCCCTTCCTGCTCTTTCTGTTCCGCTCTCCAGCGGGGAAGGAAAACAATGTCACGCCACTGCTGAACAGCGCACCGCTCATGCCGACAGTGACGAAGCAGCTGTCGATGACTCATTTGAAACTCAATGTCACCTAATTTCCCTTAAATATAAGGCCATTGACAGAGGGGATGGGGTCCCCAGCAGGGGCCAGTGCATGTGAAAGGGCCATGTTGATTGTGTAAAAGATGGATGGCAGAGGAGTGTTTGCTGCAAACTGCATTGTTCCCATTTCTCCTTTTCAAAACTTCATGGCAACATTTATATGGACCCTCTCTGAGCTTTTACTTTCACACACCTTTTGTTCTTCTCTATACCTCCTTAAAAATACTTGAGCGCACACACACACACACACACACACATACAAAATAACACTATATACGTTAAAGGGATAGTTCACCCAAACATGAAAATTCTGTCATCATTTACTCACCCTCATGTGGTTCCAAACATGTGTGACTTACTTTCTTCTGTGGAACACAAAAGAAGATTTTTTTTAAAAAATGGGTATGTTTACATACACTGATTTCTGTCAATTTGTAAGAATCTAATCCGAGTTTTCACTCTAAAAATTTTGGGTTAAAAACAAGTTGGGTTGAAAATGAACAAACCCAGTGACTGGGTTGTTTTAACCCAGTGGTTGAGTTAAATGTTTGCCCAGCACAGAGTTTTAACTCAACTATTGTTTAAAAATTACTATATGACTGGCCTAAAATGAACCCAAAATTAAAAAATTAAATAAAAAATCAGATACATAATTACTAGATACAACAATAATAATCAAAAGGTAAACATTTATTAATAAGAAATGTAATAAATGTTTATTGTTTAATTATTATTCATTAAACTTATTCATAAATGGTCATTTATTAAACATGTTAATAAATGTTAATTTCCGACATACTTTGGGTTCATTTTAAGCAAGCAATACAGTAATAGTTGAGTTAAATAAAACTACAAGTTAAGCAAACATTTAACCCAATCACTGGGTTGTTGCTGGGTTTGTCCATTTTCAAACCAACTTGGGTTGTTTTTATCCCAGCATGGTCGTGTACAGAACTGAAGATTATTGTTTTGATAATTGTTGTTTTTTTTCCATGACAAAATACCTATAATCTAAAAAATGCTGGGTTGAAAACAACCCAATTTGGGTTATTTGGCAACCCAGTGCTGGGTAAATATTGTTGTTGGATTATTTTTACCCAGCTTGCTGGGTTTTATACATCATTTGCTGAGTTGTTGTTGTTTAAATCAGTGCTCAATTTGATGTTGGTTTTTTGAATTTTAAATAATAAAAATGCACTCTAAAATCTCTCTATACATATAGGACAGAAACAGTTCATATATAATATTTTTTATATAATGGCAAGTCAGTCTTTTCGTTTGACGGCCGTGAAACTTCCATGGTGGCGCCGGCGCATTGTTCGCATTAGGTGTAGATCCAGTGTATGCTGCGTTTTTAGAAGGCTAGCGTTCCAAGCAGACTGCGGCGTACACAAAAAATAGGTCAAATGTGAGACTACAGACGTTTTCCTCTTTGTACAGTAATAATTTGATAAGAATACAATGTAATACAAACCTTAATTTCATTCAGGAATTTCCCCTGAGGAAGTTTTCTCTTGGAACAGAAAACAAAATGACCATTTAGTTCCAGTTTTAACCAGTTTGGCACAGACTACCCAACACTGGGTTATATTTACCCAGCGCTGGGGGGGTTCGTTGATATTAAAAACTACCCAGCAGCTGAGATACAGAAAAACTACCCAGCACCTGGGTAAAAAAATATTAAAAATAACCCAATAAAATTTAAAAAAAAAAAAAAAAAAAAATTATTAGTAAATATTCAGTGTCTTCCACTTCCACAGTTCTTCCACTCTAAAAAATGCTGGGTTAAAAACAACCCAAGCTGGGTTGAATATGAACAAACCCAGCAGGTTGGGTTAAAGGGCACCTATTATGCCCTCTTTCACAAGATGTAATATAAGTCTCTGGTGTGGTCAAGTGTCTGTGAAGTTTCAGCTAAAACATGCCGTTTACTATATGGCTAGCTTAAAACAAACCCAAAATTGGTTGAAAAAAATGGCTGGGTGAAAACAACCCAATCCCTGGGTTTGTCCATATTTAACCCAGCATGAAGTAGAGTGAAGATGTAAATAAACATATGCAGGTTCGTAAGAAGTAAAACATAATGTAAACAGATCTAATTACAAAAAGGAGAAAACATAATCATCACGGCAAATCATGGAATCTGATTGAGAAGATAGTCTTATTAAAGCGTTTACATGCTTAATTGTTGTTTGGATAATTCCAGGTCTATACATCACTCCTTTCAATCTCATCAAAATTTCTTTCAGATCGATTGAGGTGTTTAAGGATTTTCAATACGACTGAGCCATCAGTCCAATTACTAACAGATTATTTGAGTGCACATAGCTAATGAAAGTCAATGTTGATTTGGACCTCAGCATTCTTCAAAATATCATGCTTTGTGTTCTACAGAAGAAAGAAAGTCATGACATGAAGGTGAGAAAATCATGAGAGAATTTTCATATTGATTTGTTTTGTCTTCCAGGATGTAATATTACTTGGTTTGTGTTTAACTACATTTACTAAATATTTGGTGCACTTTCAAATGCTTTAAAATGGAAGCCAAAATCTGTAATGGAAAACTCTAGAAAGAAATAGATATGTGCTTCGATCCCTATAGACTTATTAACTCCTGCCTGTGCTAACATAAGTGAGCAGTCTCACAAGGGTGATGACGGAGCTCACGGTGACCCAAAGAGGGCCACGTGCAGGCGCCACACGCCTGTCACCCCCAGCATCAACCCATGCTTTCATAATGGTTGCAAGTCCCATTAGATCTTCTAAGGAGAAACAGCCACTAAGCATAGATAAATGGATTTCTCTTTACTTAATCTAATTTTTTGTGGTTTTCCAGCTTAATGCGAAAGCGTGAGCATGTTCCCCATGCAAGATTGGAGTGCTGACAGAATCCTGTCTTGAAAGCATTTAACACCATGGTATTGTTTGCTGACTTCTTTCAGTGGTCTGAAAGACAACAAGACCCTGTAATGTTTATGCTTCTTGTTAGAGTTGTGGCTTAACACTTCACAGAACATTTCTGGCATGCCTGACATTAACATTCAGCAACACATTGACATGGTAAGATGTTGTTATGGAATCAGAGAGCCTTTCCCAAATTAAGTCCGATCACAAGTGGTCACAGGAGATGCATTTAAGATGCTTGTTAATGACAATCCATCTCGGCTGACCACTTGTAATTGGATCACCCGAAACAGATGTGATGTGGCCTGACAGACTGTATTTCCCACAATTAATGAAGATACATGTAATATAAGAGGGTCAATGATAGAAGAAAAGTAACATACTGGTTTCATTGGCACTCAAAAACTTTTATACCAGTAGATTTCAATGTACTAACATAATAATAATAATAATGTCATGTGGTGTAACCCTACATTACAAGTAAAAAGTAAAACTTTTTCCTTACACCTTAAATATAATTGAACAAATCATAATTATTATATTCAAATAAGTTTTAAAAAGTGCTTAACAAATTTATTAGACCACATATATTTTAGGAATCTATCAAAAACTTGCTTAAAACTAAAAAATGTATTGTCATTTAATAGGCAAATAACAAACTTATTCACACATAATAACCTATATATATATATATATATATATATATATATATTATTTTGTATGGCCACCTTTAGTGCTGTAATAAATTAGTTAACTATATCTATACATATATATACAGTCAAAAGTCCACTATTTATGAAATTATTTCCTATTTTTTAATGCATGTTGGTTGCAATACATGACTTTGATTGTGCAGGAAAGGTATTAATAAATAATATATTAATAAATAATATCAAATATTAATAAGAAGCGACTAAATATTTTCTGAGAAAATGAGGAATAATAACAAACTATTATTATGACAAACTACTTGATCGAGTTTCCTTTGCAATAATTTCATTCTTTAAATTTTCATTATGATATCAGAACAGATAACCATGTCATTTTTGATTTCAAAAATTAAAAAAATTTCAACATGCATATTCAAATATTATGGCATTTTTAATGCATTGAAGACATTACTATGTATTTGAATAAATCAGTATTTATTTATCAAAAATAAGCATAACATCAAAGACCAGGAGTTGAACATGATTATATTATTGTAACCTCAACTATTGTATTTTTTGCTATATTTTCATACAAAGGTGCTTATACAATGTAAAGCTTAATACGCTTATAGTGTGTAATGATGTAAAGGCAGAGTACTTTGGTTCATTCAGTGGGTAACATGTTGTCTAGGGTCAAATTCAGATGAATGTATTCATTGGGGATTGAGGTGGTAAGAATGATTGACTGGTGGTTGGATTTTGCACATCTGTTTCCAGGATCTGTTCACACATGAGTGACAAATCACAGTTTTACACAACCTCAACAAGAAATGAGACAGTTCACTCTTCTTCCATCCATTGTGACATAACGAAACACTGCAGTGCAAACCAGGCTGAGTGTGGCTCTCAGTAATGACCATGAAACTGGATATACTGCTTTACGTTCAGCAGATGTGGGGGGTGTAAACTCTCTCCCTACCTCTTTATCATAATATTCTGATTTATAAAAATAAAAAATGAATAGTTGTAGAATGTTGTATGTTTCAACTCACAGTAAGCCATGTGAATTAGTTATATTCTACCTTGTTATCTGATCATACAGTGTCTTTAGGTGTCTTTGGCTGCAAGAGTCTGGCAGGTCTGAGTGCAGTGGAGCAATGACTTGTGACCTTGCACTGGCCCATTCCTTGGCCTCTTCCTGTCACAACTTCAGCTTGTGACACTAGTAAATGGTTGCAGCAGCCTTTGATCCATAAGGCCTAAATGTATTTCACAAATAGACTGTGGGGATTGCCAAATCACATACTAATGAGGGCTAAACCAGTGGAACTGGTAGGTTGCAACCCAAAAATGGACTGCAGGTCTTTTCAGATTGGCTTGTGAAGAAATAGTGGGAAAAACAATGCTAAATGCAAATCCATAATAACGTACAGCTGGAGTAGCAAAATGAATAGGCCTGACTTTGAGGCATTTCATCCATCAGCATGGACAGGTTATAGCATGGTAGGCCCTCATCCTTGGAAACCACAAACAATACTAGCTATATAAGATAAAAGAAATTACAACCCAGGCTACATTGAATATGGGTTATATGTTTGGTGTTGTTTGTTTGCAACATGATGTCCAATGTAAAATCTGGGTCCTGAAGCACAACCAGTTGAGAACCACTGACCTAAGCGGATACCAACCTGATCTCACAGGAAAATGTAACTATGCTGCATATTAATTTTTACGATTATTACGATAATTCAATGATATAAACTCGCAATTGCAAGTTATAAAGTCAGAATTGTGTGATATAAACTCATAGTTGTGAGTTATAAATTCAGAATTGTGAGATATAAACTTAATTGCGAGTTATAAAGTCAAATGCGAGTTACAAAGTCAGAATTGTGTGATATAAACTCATAGTTGTGAGTTATAAATTCAGAATTGTGAGATATAAACTCATAATTGTGTTACAAAGTCAGAATTGCGAGTTATAAAGTCAATTGCAAGTTAAAAAGTCAGAATTGTCAGTTATAGTCAGAATTGTGTGATATAAACTTGCAATTGCAAGTTATAAAGTCGGAATTGAGTAATATAAACTCATAGTTGTGAGTTATAAAGTCAAAATTGCGAGATATAACTCATAATTGTGAAATATAATCAAAATCACTAGTTACAAAGTCAGAATTGCAAGTTATAAAGTCAGAATTGCGAGATATAAACTCTATAACACGCAATTGCGACTTTATATCACAATTCTGACTTTATAACTTGCAATTGCGACTTATATCTCGCAATTCTGAGAAAAAGAGTCAGAACTGTGAGATAAAAAGTTGCAATTATCTTCTTTTTTTTTTTTTATTCCGTGGCTTCCATACAAAATAGCCACCAATTCACCAAAACATAAAATAGTTAGAAATTGCCATTAGACTGTGTTGGCGAATACACATTTTGTAAACTTGTTCTAAGAGTTGGTAGTTTCTTCCTGGACGATATCCACTGTATGCTCAGGTTTATAGTATAGTATTTTTTTTAGGCACTTCCTTAGAAATCAAGAACACCAGCTTTGTTATTTCAAAATTTTCAAAATCTCAGATTAGTATAAATATTTGCATTGATTTGTAAGTTTCTGTAAGGCCTGAATATTTCAGTACAGATTTTTACTTTAATATCCTGCAAACTTTTATGCATTTTTATATCCCCTAGACCCTGTGAACCATTAATCACTTGTTGCAATGCTAAATACACTCTATGCAGACGCATAGTGAGGAGCAACAGCAGAGCAGAGGTTTTGTCTCCATACCGGCCTGAATGCTGGCTTTGAAGAGGGGGATTAGGATTAACATTGAATTCGCTTTTTTAACAAAGACTTGACCTAGAACTCTTGTAGGAGACATAGCCACTTGTCAAATCTATAAGAATGGCTAATGCTGCTGCAATAACTTGCTAATTTACTGGCAAAACAAGGGCTTAATTACAGAAAATAAATGACTGTATAATGTGATAGTGAAGAAACTGTCCTTGTAACATTCAGGTAGGAGGCCTGAACCTGGGCAGGGACAACCTTACCCCTCCTACCTGATCACCATTACCATTACTTGGACATGGCACTTAACCCCTGCTTGCTCCAGGTCATTGTCCCTTCACTTTGTGCACTTTAATTTATTGCTAAAATAGTTTGCCATTTATAATTTTTTAGACTGCTCCGATTCATGTAATCTTAAGTGGAACAATTAGGGTTGAGGAAAATAATGCATCTTGCTGACGTTTGATTGCACTGCATGATGATAAGTTGCAAAATGTGAATACAAAAGTGCATCTAAATTTGCAATCCTTTAGCAATGCCCACAGATTACTACTCGCTTCATTGCATGTTCACAGTAGATGTTCAAGTAGCTGATACTCAGTAGATTCAATATTCTACAACTCTTTGCAGAACTAGACACGTTAGAGCCGACTAAATAAACAAACAGAGCTGGTAAACTCGGCCGGTGTCACCTCGCTATGGCCTTAGTGGTGCTGAGGGCATGGGAGCTGGCTGTGGCGGGGATGCAGTCAAGCTGTCTTTTTGGGCAGTGAATAATGACACAATTGTTTGTCAGTCAGACTAAGAACAGGTGTTATGGAGCTGTAGACTGTAAAGCTAGAGGCCAGTGGCCTTGCTCTCTGGTTTCGAGACAAGGGGGGGCTTTAAAATCCTCTGATACCTTTGACATGCTGGGTGG
The DNA here is from genome assembly GCA_037101425.1 of Elopichthys bambusa. Taxonomy (NCBI): domain Eukaryota; kingdom Metazoa; phylum Chordata; class Actinopteri; order Cypriniformes; family Xenocyprididae; genus Elopichthys; species Elopichthys bambusa. The sequence goes on along the minus strand of CM074432.1, from coordinate 44,886,746 downwards.
TAACCCTAGAGTATGTGTTTGTGCAATCCAACCATTTTGATTTAGACCACAAAGCAAGTTGTTCTAAAGCTACTTTTACTGCTGGACATAAAGAATCTGAAAACCAGATTTAATTGTAAGCATCTAAAAAAGTATTATATCATTTTTACCATCCAGAAACAGCACCTAAAGAGTTAAACGGATCAGCTTTTACAATGACTTTGGAAATGGTATTGAACTCTGTTCAAGCCACAGGAATGCTAATGTTTTCCAATGCCAGCTCTCATTAATTATTTGTCACCAAACACTGAGTAATTCCTCCATATGCCTTGTGGAGAGGTGTCTGGATGTTGGAGTAATTAAATGTGACAGTGCAGAGTTTGACACGAGAGAGAGAGAGACGTAGAGCCGGACATGTTGGAGGAGGCTTTACTTATTGCTCTTTTCCGCTTTGCGTGACACTAAGACTGAGAGGAGGCAGGGAACCGTTGTCGACATCAGCAAAGGTGAAGGGTTAAGTGTTGTTGGTTCACCCCAAAAATAGAGTCTGGGACGCAGCCTTTGTATGGTAAGAGACTGCCTCTTACTTTCAGCACAATGCTCTATTTTTCTTTCTTTGCCACAACCACAACAACTTGTTAGCCTTGTAGCTTGTCCCGCTAGCCATACGCAAATGTGTGCTTTTGTATATTCTTTTGGGTATTGCTTTCGGGTACATCTTTGAGTGTGTCCTTTATACAAACAGTATCAGTTTTCCTCAACCTTAGACATCAAAAGACTCTTCGGTGCCATATTTGTCGAAACCGTTTTCACATGCTTTGTCCTCTGTGAGAAAAAAAGTACTTGTTTTCCACAAGACATTTTGCGTTACAATGGTATTAGTGTGTGAAGTGCCCCAAAGAAAAATCTGATGCCATTTTATTGTATTTAATATTCCCATATATCAACAATTGGACTGTGTGAGCGTCAAAATCACACATTTGCTTTTGAAAAAAGAATGAATATATAAACCAAAACCAGATTTCCCTCCTATGACTCGACCCCCACCTCACCAAAACAGACCCTCTCTCTCCCTCACACACACATATGTGGAATGCTTTTTTTTTTTCACAGACAGAAATGAGTTGAGTTGCTGGGTTGGATGATGCTGGGTGGTGGGGTTAGCTAATGAAAAGCAGAGCTCTTGTTCAATGAGCCATATGCTACTAATCCTTTTTTCAAACTCCCAGTGAGGAAGTGTGATGCTGTAATGCTTAGCATACCCCAATAAAGTCCAGGACATCCTGTTAGAAGACTCTATTCCCATATCAAAATGAGCTTGGAGCAGCGTCTACACCTCCATGAAGGGGTGCTTGCTGGCAGGAGCCATCATCCATGTTTGTCTTGTGTTGATTAGTGTCTCTGGGAACTGGTGGCTTTAACTATTATAATGGGGTTAAAGTGAGAGCAGTAGGAGCAACAGAAAATCCAGACGTGGCCTTCGAAGGTCCAACGTGGCACACAGACTAAACAAAATGCTAACCTTGCTAAATAGATTAGCATAGCATGTGTTTTGTATGCTTGTGTGTCAGTATACCTATCTGGCTTCTCAACCAGCAAAACAACCTCCGGCAACTAGAATCTTCTCAAAGACCATGCTGGTCAACCAGTATGGCGTTCCTCAGTGATAATGTTTCTGAAACCATTGGCCATTGGATGAGTCTGTTCAGTATGCTATAGCCAATCATTCTGAGATCCCTCTTAAGTGGGTCTTTTTGTGGACTGTATGCCATAGTAAAAGTTTCCTGAATTACAATGACAGAATATTTCATGCAACAAAGTAAGGTCAGGAACACCTTGCTACTGCCCAAAAAAACCCTTGTGATGTAATTAGTCATGTTTGTCACTATTAGTATTGCTCATACTTAGGGTTAGAGATTTGAACAAACTCCCATCCCCAAGTATTTAACTTGAATGATGAAGAGATCTGGCAGTAAGCTCTTATGACTTGGGCTGGTAGTAACAACCCTAGAACACACTTGCAACCACCTTTATATCTTGATGGAGACTTTTGCATTTGCAGTTACTCATTGTCTTCAGAAAAATGTAAAAAGCACTTTCAGAAAAAGAAATGTGCAAAAATTGTACCTTTAGGGGTACAACAGCTTGTCACTGGGGCAGTACCCTTAAAAGGACATCTTTGTACCTTATTTACCCCTAAAAGGTTTAGAGTAGTAAGTTAAGGTACATAATAGGGGCTTTCGCACCAGAGGAACCTTTTCATAGTTCCTAGAACTATTGGCTGAAGTACCTGGATTTTGCTGTTTGCACCACAGGAACTAGGAAACTAGGAACGATTTTAGTTCTGGGAACTCCTTCTGGGACAACTAAATTAGCTACTACTTCAGAGTAGGGTCTAAACCAGCACTATAGGAACTATCAGTGACGTGAGTGTTCATTGATTGGTCAAACGCATGTCAAACACCGACACCCTGCATTTTTAAAAAGCCATGTAAACATATTTACTTCATGAACATGGAAAACAGCGATAACAGCATTTACCTGTTGTCTGCAGGGTTGTATTCTTTTCTCCGCCTCGATGATATGTTATATTGAAAGTTGTCATAGGAGATTTTGTCTCTTAGCCCCACTTTTTGACCTTTCAGTGGCAAAAATTATGCGTTTACATCCCATCTCCGTTATCACGAAACCCACGACACACAACAAACACAGCTCCGATCACGGCATCCTCCATCCACCAGTTTTTAGTGTTTGTGAATGCCGCGCTTAAAGACGCCGCTGTTGACCACTTCAGAGTTCCTATTCTCGGTGCAAATGCAATATGGGCCGGTGGAGAAATTAGTTCTTAGGGAACTATCCTAGTGGCTAGTTCCTATAACTGGGTTCCTAGAACTATTACTTATTACTATTGTTACTCTAATGGCTCATTTCCACAGAGCAGTACAGTACTGTACGATTTGGGATGGTAAACCCTGATCTGGCTTGCGTTTCCAACGCCAACACTACCCTTACTTGATATAGGCATGATGTATCCCGGAAAGTAGCAGTCAATGTCATTCTCGCGCGAAGAAAAAAGTGACACAGCAAACAACAATGGAGGACATACAGCATATCTTGTTCTTGCTTCTCGGTATGTACAATGGTACATTGCTGCGCGCCGACATTGTGCTGCAACGGTATTGTGTTTCAACTGTGTATTTACAAATGAAACCAATCAACATTCTGCAGTGAGGAAGGGTCCCAAAAAAGTGACATGGTTTGGTATTTTAGTATCATTCACAACTTCTGACAATTGAAATTAGTGTACCGTAATGTACTGTACCGTACCACTCAATGGAAATGTGCCATAAGGTACTAATATGCACCTTTTAGGGGTAAAATGGTACAAATATGTCCTTTTAAGGATACTGCCCCAGTGACAAGCTGTTGTACCCCTAAAGGTTACATTTTTTTTCTGAGAGTGAAGCAGACTTTGTTTGCCTAACACGACTGTGGCAAAATCCAGTTGCATCTCCTGAGATAATAAAGTCATCTGCACTTGGTAGAGAATGTAATTTGATAGTCTGAATTAAATCAAACCTGTTCCTGCTGGTACAATTGAACTACATCACACCTGGGGGGCACATTTCAAATAAAAGACTGTCATTATTGGAGAGACAACCCATAGTGAGAGCGTGTCAGGGCCCCCTTACTTAAACTAAATGGGCTCCAGTACCTAAACTGTGGCGTACTAAAAAGTTTCGGTGTTGTTCGTTGTCTTGTGGTCTTATGGTAAATGGACCAAAATGTCCAAATGATTGTCATGCAGAGGGCAGTAGCAGAGAGCAGCCAGGCAGGTGGGTCCGCCCCTCAGAAACCGAATAGGACTCGTGGGACAGGGCTTTCCTTTTGGGCCAGCTCTGCTCCAGAGGGCCTGGGCCATTAGCTGCCTTAATATTCTGCATTACCTTTCCAGCCATTTGTTGTCCCTTTGTTGTGATACCTACTTAAAATATCAAAGCCTGTGAGAGCCTCAATGAGACATTTGAAAACTGAGAAATGCGGGTTTTATGTGTCAGCACTGTGTCCCCTCCCTCTGTCCCTTCTCTTTACACAGCTCCATGCAGGTAGTGCTGGATGAAAAAGGAATCAAAAGGGGAAAGAGAAAAAAAAGTTTGGGTGGGACATCAATGGCTGACATGGTTGAAACAGAACAAAAACTGAAAGCTATGCAGGAGAGAACAGAACGAGGCAGTGAAAGAATCAAAGCGCACCAACCGAATGGGAGAAGTGAGAATTTTAAAACTCATAACAGAAATGCAAAACTTTCTTGGGTGTTCAGGATGGAAGAGCTCCTAGTTGGTTGCAGCTGGCTGACCAGTTAAGAAAAATGGGTGAGTTTAGGAACCATTAAAGGGTTTGAATAGTGCCCGTCGGCTATTCACAATGCCAGCCTGACTCCAGTTTCAAAGTGTGCGAGTGTTCATCTAAATTCATTTCCCCCCCCAAAGGCAAGCAGAACTCCTCCAGAAACCACAAGGAGATCCCAATTTTGTCTGCTTCAGCTAATTACTGTGCTACCCTGTGACCATCGTAACATTATATATTGTAGTCCAGATTACTCGACTGATCCAACACATCAGCATTTAAAGGTGTGTTGTCTAACAGGCCTTTGTAGTGGTGACATGCCGAAATGTGTTGTACATCTGGTCTCACGTCATTTAGTGACAAAAGAGCTGAGTGGTTTCCATAGTATCGCATTCCTGGGAGACTTATCAACTTTGTGTGAGCCGCCAGAGTTTGTCCTATAATCGCTAGTATCTGATCTGCCGCTGGCCTTAATTTTTGTTAGTATTTGACCCACTTCCGAACCAGGGAGATGTCGAACGATCTCCTTCTCAAAATTCCAGAGTTTTTGAACCAGGAAAAACGCTTTAATACCATTTCCCCGTAATGATCTGAAAGATGCGTTAACCTTTTTTTCCTCCTTTGACATGTGGCTCAAGTTTTTGATTGTTATGTAAAGAGTCTCACCTGTGTCTCTGCATTTGTGTCTGCAGCCTCTTGTTGTTTGATGATGTCTGTCTACATTGTACATCTGTTGAAATGAGCTGTGCTTGATGTGGTCAAAACAAGGCCGGAGCACGCGTTCCTTGTGTCTACAGCACAGAATGCATTACAATGCACCATGAAGTGCAAGGCTATGACTTATATCTTTGATTTTCAACATCGACCTCTAAGAATGTCTCCATCAAAACATTTTTTGTCACTGCTTTGAGTGAGGCTTTCATTGGACAGATCTGTGTGTGTGTCTGTGTATCAAAGTCAATAGGTCCCTTTGTTAGCTGTAGGGACATAGCAAAGGGGGCAAGGACAGAGGCTAAATATACTTCTTGGTATGGTATGGCGGGTAGCTGGCCCTTAACCCCGTGCCCACATGGTTACCTCTATTGTAATCCCATTCACAGGCTGCAGCTCATAACCTGATAAATGACTGAAGGCAAGCAACGCAAAGCATGCATTGTCAGATTGTATTTTGATTGAAATTTCTGGTAACACTTTATTTTAGGGTCTTTTAACTAGTTGCTTATTAGCATGCATATTACTAGAATATTGGCTGTTTATTAGTAATTATTAAGCACATATTAATGCCTTATTCTGCATGACCTTATTCTACATTCTTAATCCTACCCAATACCTAAACTTAACAACTAACTTAGTACCTATTAATAAGCAGTAAATTAGGAGTTTACTGAGGGAAAAGTCGTAGTTAATAGTGAATATATGTTCCCTATACTAAAGTGTTACCAAATTTCTAAATGGAGAAATCCTCAAATTTAGGCCTATACATACACAAATCATTCTTAATCATTGAGTATTTTCATCTGGTTTCCCCATACTTATTAAAAACTAGTTCCCCACACAAAACATACAGTTTCAGAAGACATTAAATACAATGTACAGACCAATTTTATGACACTTTTTTTATGTCATTTAGGAGCTTGACAGCCTTAGTCCTCACTGATTGTCATTATATTGAAAATAATGCTTAGGATGTTTTTCAAAAATGTACACTTTCTGTTTTTCACAGAATAAAGCAAGTCATATAGGTTTGGGGCGACATGAAAGATGAGTAAATAATGACAGAATTAAAATATAAAAATATGAATCCATGTCTTCGTTTATGCTTATTCTGTATGGGTTTATTGGAGTTCATCAAAAAATATCATCCAGGAGTCTTAATGAGGCCAGTAATCAGACTACTGATGTTTGCTGAAATGCACCTGTAGTCTGAAGACTTCAACATCACAAACAGTGGTGAAAGTCACCATTGTATCACATAAGCATATTACAAAGAACCATTTTGCATCAGTCACGGTCTGGGATATCAGTACACGCGCTCAATTCATTTAATAAACAATATTAAATAATACTATTTTATCAGTAGTGTCATCTTCAGGTTAAATAAGGCTTTGGGGTTTTGTGATAACCTGTCTTTACTTGTAACAGCGCAACATATAGGCATCAAAAACAGTGTTTTTTTAAGCCGGGTGTGGCGGCATGAGCAGAAACCAGCCGACTGTTTGAAGTTTTGAACTTTTTTCCGGCAGCGTTGTTTCGTCTCTGTGCGGCGGGAGTGGAGAGACAGCCACTGCAAACAGCAGGTGTGGCTTTTGAACGAAGCCATGACATAGCAGGCTCTTTAGTCTCCATCGCATGATTCTTGTTTTCATCAAAAGAAGAAAGGCCCTCCTTGCTGTTGTCTTTCATCTCCAGGAGACGGCCTCTCCTTCATTTTGTCCCCTTTGTTTGTGTGTTGTCCCTGGGCTGCAGCTTTGTGGCTTTCAGCAGGTGTTACTATTTAGAAGTATAGCTGAACATAAGAGGTGGTTCAGGACTGCCACACGGCCGAGTTGAAGCACTTAATATTAAGTACCGAGACCAGGAGTGTTAAAGACACCGATCTTCTTACTCAGGTGGGCCCCATGTAGCACCATAGGAAGGGGGTGTTAGAGATGGCCAGACATGGCTATAAAGATATTGCCCATAGGAGACATCAGAAATCTTTATCCTCTATTGTAAAAGCCTTTTTGGAAAGTCTAATAAAAACCAGCATGGCCCTCTAGAGGAAGATTTGGAGTGTTTGTCAGGTTTTAAAAGACTACAGGCAGATTTTATAAATGCTTTACCCAGCAGTACCTCTTAGAGGAGGGCTTTACACTGTTCAGATGCCACAAAATGCTCTCTGGAGCAGACAACATGCATGCCTCTGTTGTGACAATACCAGTTCTACCAGTGTATTCAATACTATGCAAACAAGCTGTCATGAGAGCTACTGACAGATTTATATGCGTATAGCTTTTGCACTGTTATATCAGTTCCAAATAAAGCACAGTTGCAAACTGGAATGCAAAACCACCTCAGTCACATAGTTTTGGTTTCCATACAGCAACTTTATTTGATGTGCAAAAATAATCATATCCTCTTCTTGATTCCTAGAAAGGTATAAAGACAAGTTGAAACACACTAAAAGGATGAAAAGGTGTATTTGTACAATAAGTTTAGATATTGTAAGAGTGTATGTTTATTTCTTACTGTTCCTGTTGCTCCGATGGTAGAACATTGTGGTCAAGGGTTTGATTCCCAGTAAACACACGGTTACGTATGCAAACATAATGTTCCACCTATAGCTTCAGTTCAGTAGACTGCTGATGATTTTTAGTGGCCAGATTTTGCTCAGTATCAATGTGTCCACTTGATGAATTTTCTTGCTCAAACAGTTCGGCACAAAATACTTCTCTCGACCACACTCAATAGAAACATTTACCAATGCTATTCATGCCAAATGGGTGCTTTTACAAGGAAACCACAGTTCACAACAGCCCCTTCCAAAACAGAGATACTATTCAATGTTTGCCTTCATGATGCCATGGATTCCACAGATGGTTCGCGCCAGGCACAGCTACAAGACACACATGCATTTCCAATATGTCAGCAAGACTGTGGGCATTCAATTGGGTGACTTTTTATCTTGCATCCTATATTTTTTGTCCTTGTTTTAATTTGGTTGTTTTACTGCAGCTTAAACGAGCTATTACTCCAAAGCGCACCCACCGAGAATAAAAGGTGTGTAGGAGACCTGAATAGCTCAGACATGTAAATGGATTCAGACGTCACAGCTTCATTGGGCATCTTGTGAGTCGCTTGCAAAGAGTGTCAAAAGATCTGGACCTGCATAGTGAGTGCTACTTTTTAGAGGAGAGCCCACTTGAAGATGATATGTGGGGTCATCTGTATTTTGGTTGCTTTATACATTCCATTGGGCTACATCTAGGATCGACTTCTCTTTATGAGCTTAGATGAGGTGAGGCTACCCTGCCTTGCAGACAGGGCTTGTCCTCAATGTGGGCCTTACCACGTCAAGCCATTCTGTAATGCAGAAGAAATCAACCCACAAATTCAGACTGGATTTGGCCTGTCTAGCTGTTTCTCAGACAGTTAAATCACATCCCACTCCCATCCCCCTGCTGGGACTCAAAGTGAGGTGGCTGGGCTTAGATTCCACCAGTTACACTGTTCGATTCCAGAGACAGTCAACACACTGGGGTCCACATTTCTCAAAGGCCCCAGCAGCAATACATTCCTGTCTGGTCCACCCACTCTCAGAATCACATCAGTGTGGTTAGGGTATGCTGTTTACTGTCTGCGTACTGTTTCTACGCTTCTGTGCCTTTATTTTCATTCCTTTTAGTTGAAGTGACGACACACACATTAGCTGCCTCGGGGGAAAGGGTGTCATGCACTCTTTTTTTTCTTTTTTTGGTGCATTAGGTAAGATAAAACATGACTTAAGGAAAAAGAAACACTTTTAACTACTTAGTAGTTTTCTATACATTTGTAAGAAGTCTAAATGTACAACTTTTTGGATTAACATGAAATGGCACTAGGGTTAAATTCATGAGCTTACATGTAATGTTTTTAATAAATTAAGCACATTACTGAACTTAGAGGGATAGTTCACCCAAAAATCAAAATTACCCCAAAGATTTATTCCCCTCAAGCCATCCAAGGTGTACATGACTTTCTTCTTTCAGACGAACGCAATCAGAGATATATTTAAAAATATCCTGGCTCTTCTAAGCTTTACAATGGCAGTGAATGGGGGGCCCGATTTTGAAGCCAAAACAAGTGCATCCTTCCATCGTAAAAGTACTCCACACGGCTCTGGGGGTCTTTTGTAAGAAAAATATCCATATTTAAAACTTTATAATCTAAAATACCTAGCTTTCGGCAGACGACGTACACATACTGCGCCACAAGAGTAACCCCCTAACACGATGTATGACGCAGATGTAGGAGTATTGTAAGCTTAGACGCCTCTCGCAGTTTAAACAAACTCAAGCTTCTCTTATATCGAAATCCTCTGACATTTCTCTTTAAAATTTCTCATTTTAGACTTCTAATTCGTGACCGTCATGCGTCAGAGGTCACACTTCTTTATAAACTAGTTATTACAGTTAACAGTTGGTAATAAGTTTTAAATATGAATTTTTTTCCCAAAAACCCATCGCTTCTCTTCAGAAGGCCTTTATTAACCCCCTGGAGCCATGTGAAGTACTTTTACATTGAATGGATCGGGCCCCCCGATCACTGCCATTATAAAGCTTGGAAGAGCCAGGATATTTTAAAATATATCTCAGATTGTGTTCGTCTGAAAGAAGAAACATATACCTATACACCTAGGATGGCTAGAGGGTGAGTAAATCATGGGATAATTTTCATTTTTGGGTGAACTAACCTGTTTAACAGCCAGAGATTACCATGCATTTTTATTACATGGAAAATAGTAGGTACCTTACAAACCTGAGGTAAACAGCATGAGACGTCTTCTCAGGAGCATCATTGTGCCCAAATGACTCACTAGGTGTGCTCATATTCGATCATTGATAGTTCAGGATCTCTCAAAAGGTTGAGTCACATTTAGCCAAAGTTGGATGTGGGTTATTTCTACTTCATATTTCCAACATTCTGTTGTCCAGTTCTCAGAAGGTGATGGATAAAGGAACAAAAATGTTAGCATTTGTTTTGTAGGTTTTATTGTCAACGTGGGTTCATTGATTAATTTTATTTGCTCAAAAGTGAATGTATATTAATAACTGTATTGATCTACCTGAGTGCCACCTTTCCATAGACAACCGAATCAGGGGTTTAAAAAATGTCCATGTTTGAAATCTGATTTCAAATACTGTTTTAAAGGGATAGTTCACCAAAAAATGAAAACTATCCCATGATTTACTCACCCTCAAGCCATTCTATATGCCATATATGTATATGACTTTCTTCTTTCAGATGAACACAATCGGAGATATATTTTAAAATATCCTTGCTCTTCCAAGCTTTATAATGGCAGTGAAGGAGGGCCAGATTGTGAAGTAATTTTTGGGTGAACTATCCCTTTAATGCACTTTTCCAAGTGAGAAGCTGGACATTCCGTCTCTCTGAGTTGAATGGAACTCTAGCGTAATGTTTTCTCTAACTGGACATCACACATCAAGACAACACAAGGGCATTGTGGGGATGTGTTAGACCATAAAAACAATCTTTCTTTAAACGACTGTTTGTCCCGGTCGGAAACCCCTCTGAAGGTGTACTTATTTGTTTACCCTGCTGAAATAAAAGACTCATGGGTCTTTAAAAGCTGAGGGGAAGCGGGGGAGGGATCAAGGATCTTTGGAGCATCTATGGATAAATGTCTCAAGATAAGTGGACACAAAGACACAAAAGGACAAAAGCAGCCGAGGTCGGGAACGCTCCATCACCAAGAGGCAGCGTTATCTTAGCCGGTAGAAAGAGGAGAAAGACACCTCTGCGTGTCATGCTCTTAACCCCTCTGTCACTGTTCACCCCCCTTCTCTTTATTTAGGTGAGGATAAGACCGCCGACAGAAGCCTCTAGATAAGACAGCCATTCCATCCCTAGTGGAAAGTGTGGCCTGTTAGCAGGTATTCAGATCACTTGACCTCAGTCCACAAGGCTATGGGATCTTTCAGTGGGATAATTTAGACATAAGCCCTTAATAATGTTGTGATTTGTTGAACACATTGTTAATCAGGGTGAAAGAGTTTGGTTTACGGTGTCGGATCTGGGGGCTGCACATCACTCGCTCGATTCAAGGTCTAAGAAATGACATGAGGAGACAAGACAAGCCTCTTGTGTTCTCTAGGGCCCCAGTGGATTGAATGATCCTTTGGTATCCTCTTTCATTCAGTTTTCCTTAAGCTTGAGGTCTGCATTCATAGGTCTTAATGGGTCTCGTCTCTTCACAAGTCTGTAGTTAAACATAGACGACACAAATGTTCAAGACTGGTCACAAGCAAAATCGCAAACAAATTGCTTTGAAGTCTCAATTGTTTCTCCTACTGAGAAGGCTAAAGTCTCCTGATTCTTCTGTCTCTTCTAGAGTTTAAAAAGAAATCTAAACAATGTCTCACACTGTGCTCAAGAACCAAAATCTGCAATCAAAAACTTTCAATATGAACTCAAATATTCATAGTCATCAAAATGCTTCTAATACCAATTACCTGAGCTACGCTATGCACATTCATTTTAGAGCTCTATACCCTTAGCTAATGTCAGCAATTGTCTTATTTGTCTTTTTATCTCTTTTTAGGTATTTTAGGAGAAACAAAGTTGGTAAGTTGTTAAGAAATCCCTTTAAGTCTCTTGTACAATACAAGTGAAATATTTGAGCAATACAATGTTCCTCTGGCCAGTGCAGCCCAACTAAGATTTGTAAAGTATTTTCTGGGCTTATTTGATTCCTTGTCATCTTTTGCATTTTCTCTCTCAATACTCTGAAAACAATGTATTATGCTGCCAGAGGCAAGTGGATTTAGTGCTGGCTTCTTAGATCTGCGCTACGCCACATTTGAGCTGGTACTCTGCCAAAACCAGAGAAACTACTCGACAATTTGAAAACATCCAAGTTCTTTTGGCCACTCACCGCAATCTAGAAATGTGCCTGGCACTTTCACATGCAATTAAACCAAGGGAAAAAGTCCCATATATAACAGCCACTGAATGGGAGGACAGTTACGAGGTTCTCTTACTCAGAGTGCAATTATTGCTTAGTCAGTTTTCCCGTGTATGCGATGTGTATGTGTATGCGTATGCAGGCCATAGGCACACATTCTTGTTGTCAATATTTCCCATCGGAGGGTGTAATTTTGCGGGGAACTGGTTATCTACACAAATGCTGCTTGAAATGTTGCATGCAAACAAGTCTGATGGCTAAACCATTGACATCTGTTAGACCAGTGGGCTGGGCTTTGATTTGCAAAACATGTTTTCTCACAAACAGCAGCCAGCAGCACTGCTATACATACAGTAAAAAGAGAGACAAATGGTATGTTGGGAATCGCATAACCATGCTACCCATACAGTTTTTGGAGTATGGAATACCTGGATGACTTGCTACATCTGCCATAATGTGTGGTGTACATCTATAGACACAAGTTGCGTCCCAAATGATGATATAAAAGGTCTCCAATGAGGTCCACAGTCCTCCAGAAATTACCTCCAACTCTATTTAAGCACATGAACCAGCTCAAGGTCTTCTGGGCCTAGTTGTTCAAAAGTAATCTGATCAGAATTGATCAGAATCAGGCTATCGAAATTGGATCAAATCTTGAAAATGGGTTGTTCAAAAGAAAAGAAAAAAATTGGATTAGATCACAAAATCCAATCTTGCAGTGTAAAAAAATAAATCTGTAAAATAACAGAAAAAGTACTGGCAACTCATTACCGGGACATTATCCATTAATTTTATGGGATATTTCCATTAACTCTAAAACACAACACAATGCAGTGTGAAATTCAACATACTGGTAAAAGACCTGTAAAAAAACATAAATAAAATGGAAAATTCCTTTAAATGAATCCAGTAAAAATAGTGCCCTATTTTTTACCGATTTTTTAGAGTAATCTGGAACAAATCTTAAATTTGTGTTGTTCAAAACTTCTAGTAAGATAGAGATAGCTTTGATCTAAAAAATCTGGATTATCCTTATCCCAGCAGAGGGGAGGGTTTCAGGAACAATAAATTGTAATAAAACTTGGTCAAAAAATACAACATCATGTAATATATAAACACATTTATATATTTTTTATTTAGCTCTTGATTAGTTTAACCGTTGAAGTAATACAGTACACATAGAAGTAGTCTACCTATTAAGCCTTTCAGTACAGTAAAGTTTAAAAAAAAGAGAGATTTTGGCACCATAAAATAATCCCCCAAACAGCTGTCAATATATATATAATATATATTTAATTTTAATTGTTTTTTAATCACACTATATAAACTACACAATAATCAGAGATGAACTAGTCAAAAATGGTTTTTAACAATTGTATCTCTTATTGAATGCATATTTGTTTTATTCTGTTGTGGGTCACATAAGGGGCTACTACGGAAACTCTAAAGGGACACGGTCATGGGAGGAAAAATATGAGATGGGAGAAAAAAATGAATTTTAATGCTTTTGCATTCTCTCACAAATGTTTTGCGTTCCTCCGAGAAACTTTACATTCTCTCTCAAAACTTGAGTTCTTTGCAAATGAACAAAGTTTCTTGGGGGAACGCAAAACTTTCTGATTATTTAAAGGAAACTGAAAATGGAAGGGGATATGTGTTTGTTTCTGTTGTTGTTGTTTTTTTTTCTCTTCAAATAAAAACACTTCAAGTGGCCCCACATTGACTCTTCTACCTGTTGTTCTTTACATAGCTAACAGCCTACAATTGTGATATGTAACCCCATTTTGGAGCACTGGTAATCTAGATTTGGTCATCTGAAAAAGTGTGTATCTGGATCAGGGTGATCCTATATTGTTTTGAAAACCAGCACAAAAGTAAGATGGATTACCTGATCCTGGATAGCAAAACATGGGATTTCCAAATCTAGATAATTCTGATCCAGATTAAACTTTTTGAACAACTGGGCCCTGGACTGCTGGAAACACCCAGGCAGGTGTGTTGGAGTAGGTTGGAGCTAAACTCTGGACCTCCAGGAACATGGATTGGAGGCCCCTATACTATACACTGTGCACTTAAAGGAATAGTTCACCCAAAAATGAAAATTCTGTCATAATTTACTCACCCTCAAGTTGTTCCAAACCCATATGAGTTTCTTGCTTCTGTTAAACACAAAAGAATATATTTTAAAGATTGCTGGTAATCAGACAGTTAATGGTAGCCACTCAATTTCCCACTCGACATTTTCAACTTGCCGGAAGACGCGATTGAGGCAAATATTGCACGATCGCAGCAATGAAGTCGCCCACTTCGCATCATTCGCATCACCTGCCGTGAATTTGCATCTGTTCGCATCGTTGCATTGACTTTGAATGTAATCTACTCATGCAAATAATTAAATTCGCTTTTGGTGTGCTCACACCATTAAACTGTCATGAGTGTATGGATTTTAAAAGGGTAGTGTCATCTCAAATGGAACACTCAAATTTGTAATTTTCCATTTGTTTAAAACCCACCTGATGTGTGCCGTTAGCTTTAGCATGTTTAGCCCCTCCCCATCCATTACATAGAACATGAACAAGAACATCATCTGGCAACTGGTATTGCACAGCATCTCAATGGACTTTTTAAAGTAAACACATTACTTTCACTACTTATACTACAAAATGTCGTAGAAAATGAGATGCATCTACAGTGGGAACACGGACGGTGCAATGCGCTCGACTTGATGTCCATTTTAAGAGTGATGAGAAGACATTAAGCAATTTTTAATACCTCCTTCTTACGCAAAATTAGTTTAAAATGTGAAATAACCTTATTTATTTCCGTACGCAATGCACATGTAACATAATAAAGTCATGGGAGAACAATGTAGCATAATTGAAATGTTTATTGTTTATCATACTGTTTAACATTGGCTTCTCTTTAAATAAATAGGAGGCAGTGTACATACTGCACAGACATGGGATTGGGTCTGGAGCACCTCTCTCTGCAGCAGGAGGCCATTTGTAGGGCTGCTGCACTATATCGTGTTGCAGCTTGTGTTCGATGTCACAGAGTTACAGTTTTAGCCATGAGCGAGCACAGAGCAATGCTAACCAGCTAAACTTTAGAGCATGCAGTTAGAACTGAGGTTCAGAATGGAATAGTAGCTTATACTTGCTAACACTATATAGTATCTACCTTTTTAAATAGCTAGTGAAACAGTAGGTATTATGTAGCAAAAAAAATAGTAGTAGCTACACTGTTGTCAAATGGCCTCATCATGATCATGACTTAATTTATGATTATAATAAGCCAAGAATGTTACACTGTAAAAATGCTGGGTTAAAAACAACCCAAATTTTCCAATTTGCCTTTTCCAATTCCGGTGTGATTAATGAATGATATATAGCTTATTTACAGCACAACCCAAATTGGGTTGAAAATGGACAAACCCAATGACTGGGTTGTTTTAACCCAGTGGTTGGGATAAATGTTTGCCCAACGTGCTAGGCAGTTTTATTTAACCCAACTATTGTTTAAAAATGACTATATGGCTGGCTTAAAATGAACACAAAATAGGTTGGAAATTAAAAATCAGACACATAATTACTAGAGACAACAATAATAATCAAAAGGTGAACATTTATTAATATGCATTTATTCATTAAACTTATTAATAAATGTTAATTTCCAACACACTTTGGGTTCATTTTAAGCAAGCAATACAGTAATTTTTAAACAATAGTTGAGTTAAATAAAAATAGCAGGTTGGGCAAACATTTAACCCAACAACTGGGTTAAAACAACCCGATTGCTGGGTTTGTTCAGTTTCAACCCAACTTGGGGTTGTGCTGTGAATAAGCTATATATCATTCATTAATCACACTGGAATTGGAAAGGGCTATTTGAAAGCAGTGCATTGTGGGATACGGTAGAAGTGCAGTATGCTCTGTTCAGTAGTATGAGAGTAGTATGCTTTTCTAAAAATAGTCTCAATCTGTACAGAACCCTTAACATGAAGGGAAAGTGGAAAATATGAGCCTGTTTCCCTTGATCAAAGCATTTAAAGTTAATATCTGATCACATTAAGTGCAGATGGTATGAGCTCTGCTCCAAAGGGTAACACAGGGTCTCCCTAAAATGTTGGTGGTCTTTTAAAATATTATTTGGGTCTGAATATTGCACACATTGTCTTACAACCCAGTTAACTCACAATGCCACCAATATCTCACGCATTCCATTGTGTACAATGTGAGCAACAGCCGCTGCCCCCTCAAGCAGTAATTGCCCGTTTTCATCTGAGTCGAGCTTTATAAAGCAGGAAACCTGCTCTGGTAATTGAGTCCAGCTTTAGATCTGGTGTTCATGATTTGAGAGGGTTGACCTCATGTGGGTGAGGTGTGTGTGCGCATCGGTGTATCTTTGCGAGCGTGTGTGCGAGAGAGAAAGAGAGTGGGTGGTTGGCTGAATGGCCTTTGCCAGCGGAGCCAGTGTGTTCCTCCTCTTGTTCCACTAATCGATCAGCAGATCGCATTAACAAGGGCTCTGAAGTGAATGGACACGGTGCTGCCCCACCTCCCAACCCCTCACCCCTGCCGCCCCTCCCTGTGTCATCAGTCTTGTCCTACAAGATGCTTCACACCCGGCAATGGCATGGGAGAGTGACTATGTCAGGCCGTGGAAAGAAAGCCCTCGCTCCCTCTCTCATTCCGCCAATGGAAGAGAGAGGAAGACAACAAAGTGGGGGATTCTTCACATAGCTTCCCATTTTCATGCACTGCTGCCAGTGGAGAATCAAGTGTGTCCCCCTCCTCTGGCACCTAGCCAGATATCTCTTGGCTCCCCCAACCTTTTATCTGCATTCAAAGGTAGCCCTATACCTTCCATTCATCAAAGGAGTTCAAATGTGACCACCTTGCAACCCAATGCCATTTTTTTCAAATTTCTCATTGGCTGGGGGCAAAAAGAAAAGACCAACATGCCCTTTGGAAAGCCGTCAGTCCCAGACGCTCTTTGAAGCCGTGAAAGGGTCTTAAAGCAGCTGAAACAATTGAATATTAAATTAAATTTCAGAAGATATCTATGTTAAACATGATGAATGTAAACGTTTGTTTCCGGGACAAAGATCTGTGGACGTGAGGCTACATAAACATGTGTGACTGTTTCATCTCACTGAGACAAACTTTACTTAATTATACAATATATTTCCAATGACATCGCAAGTTTAGATAGAAATAAAGGAATAAATGAGAATAAAATGTGCTGGGTTTTGTTTGTTTTTGAGGTTTTCAAAAATTGTGACACTGTTCCCAACAGGCTTTTATTCATTGTTCTAAACACAAACGCTTTACTGACTGTACTGAATGAGTAAATATGTCAACATGTTGGTCCAACATTTTGTATCATTCAGCTGGTTCAAATGTAACCCTCATGTTCTGTTGAGACTTGCTTTGGGTCTCAGTGACCCCGATGCTAGACATGTAAAAATAATACTAGTAATTTTGAAATTAATCTATTATTTTACTAAAATCTTCCCCTGTTCTAATCAAACCCCAGTTGATAAACATTACTGAGGCTTCAACTATCGATTTAACCTGTTTAACACTGCTTTTGGTCAGTTTTACCACAACAAGTAATAATAATAAAAAAGAAATGTCTAAAAAATGCTGGGTTAACAACAACCCAAGTTGGATTGAAAATGGACAAACCCAGCGACTGTGTTGTTTTAAAGTGCACTTATGCCTTTTTTAAGGTTCCGAATATAGTTTAGAACAGGTTTACATGCATGCAAGGTCAAAAAACACTTTAGTTTTTTATAAAATACATTTAATTTCACCTCAGTTCTCAATGATTCGTAAACGATTTGTTAGAAGCAGTTTAAGAATCAGTCTCTCTAAACCCCTCCTTTCCGTGAGCCTACCCTGCTCTGATTGGTCAGATGGCCCAATCCTTACTGCGCGCAACTCGTCCCGGAAACGAAACGCCCATTGCCATAACTGAAGGACAGCTATCAATTCGCAAGACATTGTATACCATTTATGGACAGAAAAGATAGTATTGATTTTACCGTATCAGTTTCGAGCCCGAGTCCAACGATTAAACGTCTGAAGTAGTCGATCAACCAGAAACTGATTCGCAATCACGACTGGAGTACGACGTTTGTCTATGGTAAGTGTCACCTTTGTTTTTGTTATTTATAAGACGTGATAACAGCGTCACTGTTATACTTCTGTAGGTGCACCTGTGGGAACTGTATCAGAATTCCAAGCGAAGCTGAAAACCTCTAAGCATAAGATAAACATTTAGGCCAGATTTGTACACAGATTTCTTCGTCATAACTACAGTATTAACAAAGTAAAAAATGGCTATATCATTGTTTGACATTACAATGAGTGTTTACTGTTTACAGAGAGAATATTTGTTAGCGCGGACTAGCATCTTCACATCCTATTACAATATAGATAGAGCTCCACTCTACTGTAATAATAAAAACGCAGAGGAAAAAAACAGTTTGTTTTGTATGTTGTAAACTCCCACGTTAGCCAAGCGCAAACGTGAATAGCTGATAATGAATTACACTTTGTAAACAAAAGTCATGCTCCATCCTTGATCATTACTCCAAGTAATAAGACAAGCTGCATTCATCGACACATTTTTAGACAATATTGGAGCCACATCTGAATAGCAGAACTACAGAAACGTGAGTTAGTGAAACGGTGCAGGAGACAGACTAGGGTGTACGTTACACAACATAACTGCAAATTTTGAACGATCGCTAGAAAATATAAATATCAATTATTAATCGTACTTACAGGTTTTTTTTACTTACATTAAACTCCCACAGGTTTGAGAAGTCGTCAGTAAAATGACGGGAACACAACAAAAGATTGTACTGCTGTGGTATTGTTGAAAAAACGAATTTTCCCTGGAGTCTGCGCGTGCAATAAGTGGGCGGGCAATATGCTAATGTTTCGTTTTGATGTCACAACGAAACGGTTTGGGATTCGTTTTACAAACGACTCGTTTAATTGACTCAGTCGACTTTTACTTTTGAGAGACAATAACTTTATATACGGTGCACTTTCAGATTTAAAACTTTGCAGGATGTTTTCATTCACTTAGAGCTATGATACACACTACATAAAAAGGTAATTTTCAAAAATCCATAATAGGGGCGCTTTAACCCAGTGGTTGGGTTGAATGTTTGCCCAACCTGCTGGGTAGTTTTATTTAGCTCAACTGTTGTTTAAAAATTACTGTATTGCTTGCTTAAAATGAACCCAAAGTGTGTTGCCAATTAACTTTTATTAAGTTCAATGAATAATCATTAAACAATAAACATTTATTAAATTGCTTATTAATAAATGTTCACCTTTTAAATATTATTGTTTCCTCTAGTAATTATGTGTCTGATTTTTAATTTCCAACCTATTTTGGGTTCATTTTAAGCCAGCCATAAAGTAATTTTTAAACAACAGTTGAGTTAAATAAAACAACCCAGCACGTTGGGTAAACATTTAACCCAACCGCTGGGTTAAAACAACCCAGTCGCTGCAAGGGTTTGTCCATTTTCAACCCAGCATTTTTTACAGTGTATAATCAACCTGCTTCTTCAATGTTAAATATATCTCTTTAGCTATTAAAATGAGTATGTGGTCTCTTAGGCCCCAAACACAACATGAGGGTTAAGAGGAGCAATGAAGCAAAAGAAAGCGATAGAGGAAGAGAGGAAGAATGAGCGAGTGATGTAGCAGCTGATCAGACAGCTGATAATGTATTTGGTGTGCTCTTTGATGGCAGCGGCCACCAGTTCACCCTCTGCACGTGTGAAGTGGGCCGTTTCATTCTGAGTGCACTTGTTCCTCACGGGTGCATCAGTATATTGTTTTAGGAAGTTGACACATGGATCTTTGGACTGAGAGCTTCTCTTTTCCCGGAAACTCTTTGAGGGTGCTTTACACACACAATAGGTTGTAATTAATAAAAACCTGATGTTTTCACAACAGTTGCATGCTGGTACTTTGTTCACCACTCACCCTTTAACCACAGCGATATCAGCCGAGTCTTCTTCCTGTCCTGTGTGTTAAAGCAGCAAACAAGGAGCAGCTTGATTGAGCTTCGATGTTTGCCAATGTAGATGTGGTCATAATTACTATACTATTTACTAATTACGATAATTACTAAGCTGAATTATGTGTTATGACAATGAGTGCACACAAATTTCCTCTCAATAACAAAATAAACACACAACAAAAATAATAGCGGCGAGAAAACAACAGTTAAGAAAGCATCTGAGTATAGAAATGTGGATATGTTTGCACAAACTCTGCAATTCGGTACCCCAGTCAAGTCAAGTCACGTTTATTTAAACAGCACATTATACAATAGACTGCTTAAAATCAAGCAGTTCAAATAGAATTACAACTTCAATTTCTACTATAAAGCAGCTCTCCAGTGTGTTCATGTTTTTTCTCGTGGACCTCTGACCTTGACGGACTGAACAGAAGAAATAAACTGGAGATTTCCACGTCAAAAAAAGGCGGAGCCTCAGAGTCACACCTACCTAGTATGTAATCGCCATGAACCAATGGTAGTTCGAAGGTGTTTATTTTGCATTTTGAGCACTGTTGAGTGGATTCTTAAACACCTCTGATTGGCTATTGTGTTCACGTGCTCAACAGATATGATTCTGCTCTTCACCGAACGCTTACACAGATACAAATGGGAACATTTGAAAGCAGGTGTCTATCAGCGGATCCGTCTATCAGCAGATATATTAGGGATCTAATATAGTAAACAGATGACTATTTACAACACTTTTCTGAAGTGTTGATCATTGTAGCCAATAACAGACATATCTGTTGAGTGCATGAACACAATGGCCAATCAGGGGTGTTTATGAATCCGCTCAAAATGCTAGGGGGAAATGCAAGTATCATCACATTTTTTAATTTCAGTACCGACTTATTGCTACTTGTACTGGTATTTTTGACAACTTTAGTAGGTTTTGGTTACTTTTTGGGGATGTCCACACAAGGATAGTAAAACCTGAAATATTCTACATTGGGTGATCCTCCAGTGGTCCCCAAGATGAAAACATAAGAAAACATCATCTTAATTAAAGTGCAAAAACCTTGAAAAAAGCTGAAAAATATCAAAAGCTTAGTAAGTAATAGAAAACAAACATTGTGTGTGTGTGTGTGTGTGTGTTGTGCAGCTGTGTGGTGTTATACTGTAGTAAATAAGAGCTCTCAGGTGGCACATCAGATGGCCTCTATAACACCTGCTCTTCAAAGCTCAGTCATCTTCTTCACCTCCTTTTAATCTGAACTTGACTGCTGTCGCCAAAGTACACCAGACAACCACTTGTGTGTGTGTGTGATTCAGGTAAACCATACATTATGGGGACAAAATCTCCCCACAAAGATGGCAATTCCGAAATCCTTGTCATATTGGGGCATTTTTTGGTCCCCATGAAGAAAATCATACTAAGTGATGTTTCTTGAAAATCCAAAAATGCATAAAGTTTTCTGTGATGGGTAGGTTTAGGGTTAGGGGATAGAATATACAGTTTGTACAGTATAAAAATCTATGGCATAATTGGCTTATGCATGTAATAAATAAGAGTGCATGATTTATGTGTTTTGTAATCTCTGTTTTAGTTAAGTAAATCTATTTGAAAACATTATTGCTGAAATTATGTCTAACTATCTAACCACCATAGACATTAAGGGACCACACCAGTTCCCGTAACAAACAGTATGGCTGTCACCAAAAACGCATTTCAATGGCTGATTTTGAATTCTATATATTTATTGGTCAATTGACCAATACTTATCATTACTAGCTCGAACCCTAAAATACAACTTAAAGGATTAGAATTTCCTGATAATTTACTCACCCCCGTGTTCATGTCTTTCTGTCCTCAGTCAAAAAGAAATTAAGGTTTTTGAGGAAAACATTTCAGGATTTTTCTCTATATAGTGGACTTCAGTGGGGATCAACAGGTGGAGGGTCTAAATTGCAGTTTCAGTGCAGCTTCAAAGGGCTCTACACGATCCCAGACGAGGAATAAGGGTCTTATCTAGTGAAACGATCGGTCATTTTCTAAAAAATATTGTCAGACATCGTTGTTTTACCTGTCTTTGTAAAGGCTGTTTGACTTAGTCTTTGCACGTTCACTTTGTAAACACTTGCTCGGCACTTCCACCATGACTTTTCCAACGTGATTACGTAATGCGTGGCGGATCGCAGAGCTATTGCAAGATGAGCATTTGTGGTTAAAAAGTATATAATTTTTTGCTAGATAAGACCCTTATTCCTCGGCTGGGATCATGTAGAGCATCCCTTTGAAGCTGCACTGAAACTGTAATTTGGACCTTCAACCCATTGGTAGCTGTTGAAGTCCACTATATGGAGAAAAATCCTGGATTTCCTCAGAAACCTTAATTTCTTTTCGACTGCAGAAAGAAAGACCTAATCATCTTGGATGACATGGGGGTGAGTACATTTTCAGGAAATTTTAATTCTAAAGTGAATTAATCCTTTAAAATAACCCTGTTACAGTACATTTTAAATCTATATACTATAATTTGAATAAACAACTGAGTAAAATCTGTTTCAGTGTGCCTTATAATAAAGCACACTTTTTTTTAATATATCAGAACAAGAAAATAGCAATGTTTTCTTAAAATGAACTGCATACTGTGTCTTCATGGTCTGGTCTGGTAGGCAACATTTGCCTTAAACTTTCTCATGTCAGTCCATAGCAGCTTTAAATGTATTTACTGGAGAAACAGCAGGAATAAGCCTTTTGTCATGCATGCTGCCCATCTCCCCCTGCCAATCACCCAGAAAGAGAAGGAGAAAGACAGAGACAGAGAGAGGATGAGGCAGGCCTGCTGTGCCAGACAGTATACAGGTCCAGCAGTGGCAATGTGGATCCAGCTGGTAATGAGGTGGCAAATTGCTGCGTTAAACCCCGACGAGAGAGACCCTACTGAAGCCTTTAATCAGTCAATCAAAGAAAGGAGAAGCTCCTGAAGGCCTGACCCGGGAAGGGCCTGACCATACGTCTCCTCCTGTCCAGAGTCAGCAACAATGCTGAACAATTTTTATTGATCACCCTGAAGACTTTTCACTGACTTGTCATTTCCTTGCAGCATTTGAAGATTTGTTGCCCTCTTTTTATGGGACAGATGTGTGGACAACACTGTCAACTCTACAGACTGAGCACCAAATTCCTCACATTGGCTCTATAAAGAGGATGTGAGGTCATTAAATCATTCACAAAAACGGTTGATCTTTTTTCATACTAATATTGTAACTGATGAGATATCTTCGATAATCATTGAATCATTGCATTGAAAATGTCTCAATGTAAGAAGAATAGCATTAGGAACAAATAGCGGAACAAGCCAAACATTTGATTTTAGCTCATGTAAGCACCATAAAGTGACCCCCAAAGCATGTAAAATACCGTTCTCTTTTTTGAATGGAAACCACAGATCCCGCTTAATCATAAAAATGCTTTATGATGCCCAAACCGTGTTATTATCGCATTACTCCAGCCGTCCCCTCAAAAGCTCAATCAACGGCAATTGCATTGTGCATGCACAATAAACAAGTCAGCCTTGCAATTAGCGCAACACAGCGTGGTTAAGGAATACACACATTTAACAGCTAAAACAAAGCCAGAGCTATGTGTTTTGTGTATTGTGAGCTCACCAAAGGCACTTGAATCTTTCATTATGTGATTAAGGGGCCTGCCTTGATCCCTCTCCAATTGAGTTGTCTCTTTCATTCTGGAGGCCTAATTGGAGTCAGAGTGATTTAAGCAGGTTTAACAAGGTCACAATTTTAACGTTGTAGATTTGCGTCCGTATATAAGAACATAAGGGCACAAGCTGTGCTTGTGACAACCTCGGTATGAATTTCTGGTAAAGCATTTGCCTCTATACGAGACGAATCCCCCATCATTAATCTGGTTTCTTGTAAATGAAATTATGTTGCTTTAACGGCATTTTCCTAATTGTAAGCAGACATTTTATGAGCGAGCCGTGTCAGACGTAGCGATATGAGTTGCTTTTCAACTATGCGCATTGCATTGTTGCAGGGAGCTCGATTATGGGTAATCATAATTACGGTTAGAGAACAGTCATCACCATGACAGCGAAATATTTATGGGAACGACTTGAAAAGAAGAGGCAGATTTTCAGTTGCAATGCTCTGGAATAAGCAAACCCTTAATAGAGGCTTCACAGACTAATCTAATCCCAGTCGCCCTTTATTTAGGGGGGAGAGCGACAAATCTGTGTGGGGGCGTCTGTGGGCTGGAGCAGAGGTGGCCAACTCCTGCCTCTTCTGATTAAAAAATGTTGTCATTAAGAATAAACAGGCCATCTCAGAAAGGACTCTCTAATTGTTATTATCTTTCAATGGGGCCATTAAAGCAGGAGCAATCAAAGGGGTCGGGCGCCGGCGGAATGCAAGGTGCTCACATCAATGGGAGCGCGCTCAGCGCCTGCAGAGGTGGGTGCAAAAGGGGCACCCTATGATGTCACTCAGCCCCCAGCGAGCTTTCTCATGGGAAAAGTAACACTTCGCTCGGCTCGCCATAAAAGAGGAGAGCGAGCCATAACAGTAACAAGTGCAACCGGTGTGGCCGTTTGATGTGAACATGTTATCTGTCCCCTTGGCTTTTTTGTTTTCTATTCAGAGCATAAACGTGATCATTGAAGTGGTCTGCTCCATCTTCTCCAGGCACAAAAGTCTTTCACTAATTGCTGCCACATCAAATAAGTAGGAACAAGAACGAATGGGAGCCTCGCAACTGCCGGGAAAAAAAAGCGGAGCGTTCCTTAAAGCTGGTTGGACTTTTTTGTGTGATCTCTCATCAAAGATTGCGCTGCTGGTTCGAGGAGGTGGTGGAGGGCAACCGAAGGGTAGGGGGTGGTTATCGCACAGGAAAGACCTCTTCACAGATTAGTTCTGCATCGGCAGCCATTTGCTATTCGATTCGGGAGCGACCAATCCAGTGGCTGCCCTCTCATTGTCTTCTTGCGACGAGCAGGAACAGTGGCCTGCGAGCCGGGGAACAAAAGCTAGGACCGATGGAACCCCGTGTGTTTTCAAAGTGTAACTCCTCTCCTTGCCGTCACGGCCCAGTGATATGAGTGTCTTGGGGCCCTGGCCTGCACCACACAGAGCAAGAAAAAGCTGTCAATTCAGGGGCCCTTTCAAAGGCGCATCACTTTTGTGCAAACAGGCCCTGAAAGTCACAGTCCATATACTTCCCAAAGCATGCTCCCAGTTAAAGAGCCATTGACTATCTTTGGATCAAATGTGATTTGTCTCGACCCCCCCCCTCCCCAGCCTCCACCTCTTTCTCCTTCTCTTTTTGACCCTCTGCATTCTTGTTTCCCAATTGTGTCGTCTTTGTTGAGGTTCTGTTGGAAGTGGAGATTGATGGGGGAAGGGGAGAAGGAGCCATCTCTGGCCAGGAAACTGGTTGCGATCGCCGTTCTGGATCTCTCATTGGATCTTGTTAAGGTCACGACCTGCCAGTATGCGACGGCGGCTGCAGAGCAAATGGTGCCACCTTTATCCGTGCCGGCGGGTTAGGGAGGCCGTCGCTTTGAGATAAATGTATCTCATGAACACAATCCAATCCTTCACCACAGCTCGTATTATATCAGAGCACCATGTATCGGTGTCACTCACAGATTGTATGTGCATGGAAGGTATCTGCCATGAACTAATTCTTGGGAACTTTACCCCATCCACATTAGTGCTCAAATCAAGTCACTATTGATAAAAGGTGTCTCAGATGACCACATCAGATCACATCGGTGTTACAATGATCAGAGGGTGACCGGCAGCCACTCAGACATCATGATACACTGTTAGCTTGAGCAAGAGGCCAGCTGTGCTGTTTTTCCTATTGAACTACAGTCTCTAAATATAAACGCTGTAAATATTCCACTGATGCAGCCCAGTGTTGAAATCTCTGACTGCCATTAAGAGCAACATTTCAATGAGCGAGGGAATATAATATCAGCACTACAGTACTTGTGAAATTCCCTGTGATTTTTATGCTCCTGATTATTGAATCTTTTACAGTGGGTAGCTTCTACTGTTTCCCTTCATCTAGATACTGTGAATCTTGTATGCTTGTGACTCTACAGTCTGTGGAGTGTCTAGATGGCCTATCTGCTGCTTTAAGATTCATCCTAATCTTGCAAATCCGTCTGCTGTGCATGAGACTGACTGTGAGCATGCGGGCAGGCCCCTTAGTGCTAAAAATATTTGTCGGAGGCTTCGTAGGCCCTGTCAGGAGGGCATGGTGTTTGTGCTTAGATGATGGCAGGTCTAAAAATACTTATTATACCCTTGGGGATCTTATCCTTAGCTTGCAGTAGCAAGATTGAAAGGCTGGACTCTTAAGAGGAAATGAGCCAGGTGTATAGCAAGAAATGCCACTTAAGTTTGGCTAGGGTGGTTGCTAGGGCATTGTTAAATGGTTAAACCCTGAGGTATGCTAAGTTTTTAGCCATTTTGAGTATACTCCACTGATCATGAACTATGTGTACAACACCTGCACATAACAACTGATCTGCAGAGGACAGCACAACAGAGTTGTATCATCTTTATACTCTTTCAAACTGAGCTGTGCAAATGTGGGGACCTTCTGACCTCCTCCTTACCTGTTTCCACCTTCTTCTCATTTGAGTAGTTCTTAAAAGCAGCATCCCAACTGCGAGTGTTACCACATAGGCTGCGTCTGAAAGCTTAAAAATGCTGCCTTTGGAGGATGCATTCCAAGGTAGGAAGGCATCAAGGCACGTCTGAATCCAATGTTAGCTTCACTTCCTGTCTCCTGAGATACCTTCACCTGATCGAGTTTTGAAGGCAGTATAGATGTATCCTTCGCTGCCTTTGATATTCCACAATCCTGACAATTGAGCAAAAAAATAAAGATGGCATCTGAAAGTTGCAACTGGTGGTCAATTTGTGTGTAAATTTATATTTTTGCCCAATGTTTTCCACTTCTGATGTCATTTCTAGCAAGAAATTACTGTTAAATTTTTGCTTAGTTCACACCAAAGCATGCTCTATTTTGCTGTAGATCATTAAACCGTTATGCTGCCTTAGAAGTCTGTCTGAATCAGTTTCATGAGGTGCCTTTGTGCGCAAATGCTGCCTACAGAGTCATTGCCTGATAAGGCAGCGAGGCAACAAGTCAGCTGCCAAAGTTTTTGGACGCAGTTATAGTGAAGGAGTGTCCATTGTCCAATCCTGCTCCTGGAGGGTCACTGTCCTGCAGAGTTTAGCTCCAACCCCAACTAAACACACCTGAACCAGCTAATCATGGTTTCCAGGATTACTAGAAACTTCCATGCAGGTGTGTTGGGATGAACTCTGCAGGACGAGGGACAGCGTAGCAGTAGCAGGATTAGACTCCCTTGACCTAGTGGATCGCTCATTTAGTACAGTTAGTTCCAAACGAGTAAATGTACAAACAAAAATTTAGACTACACACCACTACTTTTGACTACTTTCAACTGATATCCTGATATGGGTCAGGTCCTGCTTTTAATGTAAATAACATTTTCTATTTTTATTGCCTGCTAGGTAAAAAATCAGAAGTTTAATACAACACAATCACACAAAGGTTTTCAACTATTTTACATTTTGGTGAATTGGTGGCTAATTCATGAGAATCCTTACAATACCATTCATTAGTTTTTGTGTGATCTGTTTACAGTCCACTGATGGTTAGGTTTAGAGGTGGGGTTATGGATGGAGCTTTGTGATTACTTTTTTCCCAAAAATTGTACATTTCACATTCTCATGAGATTGGGCTGATTTATTTGCTTATAAAAGTAACAGCACAAGTTATCCACAATTTGAGGTATCAGTCTGTGTGGGATGTGTTACACAGCAAACTTTAATACTTAATATAGGCTTTTATTCACATATAAACATTCATCAACTCAGACATCAGTTGTGGTAAACGGAAGCTCAAGCAGGTTTGTTTGACGTACAAGAACGAATGGTTCATTCTTGTGTTACGCAGCATGTCTGAGCTTCCGGAAGGGGTTTGTTCTCCCGCATCAAGCAAGTACGGTTGAGCTTTTGTTTATGTTTTCTGATCAATGTTTATATGTGAATAAAAGCCTAAATTAAATCTGTTCATCATATAAAAGCGCTTGTGTCTCTTCAGAAAATTTGCGTAGACTTTCAACGGAGGGAGAAATCACTCAGATTTGATTATAAATAACTTAAAAGATGACAGAATTTTCATTTTTGGGTGAACTAACCCTTTAATTTAATGCTAAACTTAAATCTTCAAAAATAATGGTGAAGTAAATCCAAAGCAGCAGAGCTGACACCATAGTTGTAGCCTTCGACGGGAGTCGGGAAACTTCATAATCACCCAGTGGAGATTCTAATCTGCTGCTCTCGGCCCAAGTGTATGTCTCCTGGGTCTGCAGTCGGGATTAGGTGTGTGATAATCTCTTTGTTTAGAACAGGCTTTGTCATTTGATTTGGGATTTTCTGGGACAAAAAGCAACAAGGACGAGGGGATGAGGTGAGTGGCCTTTTGTCAAAATAATGGGAAAATCCAGATTTGCTTAGTGCTGTAAAAATGTTTACTCAGCGGAATTAAGAGTGTATCCCTGTGTTTGTGCTTGTCAAGTGAAAAGCATACAGAGATTGTCGTTATAAGGTCGAGACGACGACAAACAACCTCCAGCTGTGAATTATGAATGGAATCAATTTTATTAAGTTGTTCTTCATCATTTATTCAAAGATAAAATGCATTTCCCAGGTTCAAATGATATTGCTATTGTTAACATCTGTTTTAAGTTCTTATTCT
Organism: Elopichthys bambusa; assembly: GCA_037101425.1. Taxonomy (NCBI): domain Eukaryota; kingdom Metazoa; phylum Chordata; class Actinopteri; order Cypriniformes; family Xenocyprididae; genus Elopichthys; species Elopichthys bambusa. Next base: position 44,857,890 of record CM074432.1, on the reverse strand, counting down.
TCCCATCTGAAAATATAAGAAACATTGTTGCTCCCCTACAGAGCATAAGCATTGCTTCTATTTGAGAAAGAGGGTCTGAACTCAATTTAAGGACCTTTTGTTGGTATTACCTGAGAAAGCAGTGGAGGGTCTGTTGGGCAAGACCACCATGCAGCATATCGCCTCCCAGCAGTCGGCTGGGGGACTATTGGTGGGAGGCAGGGGGTCATATTCTCTTTTAGTCTGGGAGTTAGCGCTCTGCCACCAGGAGGGAGGCCTGGCCACAGTGGGGAAAAAATATCCCAAATCCCTGAACACTAACTCGCACAGCTGGGTAGAGGCAGAGAGACAGTGGCTGAAAAGCAGATTCAGTCAGCCTACAGCAACTCCCCCAATCACTCAGCCCACCTCCCAAGGCCCATTCAGGGCAGAGAGAGAGAGAGACAGACATGGAGAGCACAGGATAACGGGTCACACAAGATCATTCACCACACCAAACATTATCAAGCCAAGCAATGCAACACACCATTAATGTTGCTGCTATATTGGAGCTGTCTCTGCACCTGTACCTGTTTGTACTCCAAAATATATGATGGGATGTCCCATTAAGGGTGGGAGAGGGGTAGAGGGTGGCGGAGACTCACAAAGGGTTAAAAGTTCCCCTTCAGAGGACATCTGAGTTGAAGGGTTTCTCAGTGTCGATAATTTGTCTAGAATAACTGCTGTGAACCGCTTGCCTTTAAAAAGAGAAAAAGAAAGCAAAAGAAAACCTTTTGCCCAAACCCACATTGCTGTAGGTCTATGCTGAATGAGCACTTCAGAGTTCTTAAAGAGCTCTTGCTGTCAGAATGGAATTTGGAGTGACCACAGAACAGTCGTCCATTCCGTGAATGTCTCTCTCATATTCTGTTTCATCTGTTTATACACTTATTTTCCAGAGAAATTCAAACAGTTGTCAGGTAAAATCACATGAGCTAAAGCTGCAAAGTAATAATGATTTTTAATTATTTTTGGCATTGTAAATCATAAAGTTGTCATTACTGTCTGCCATAGATTGTTGCACTGATAAATAATTACACTCTAATAAATGTTGGGTTAAAAACAACCCAAGTTGGGTTGAAAATGGACAAACCCAGCAGTTGGGTTAAATGATGGGTTAGTTTTTATTTTCCAACGTATGTTGGGTTCATTTTAAGCCAGCCATATAGTCATTTTTAAACAATAGCTGGGTTAAATAAAACTGCACAGCACGTTGGGCAAACATTTAACCCAACATCTGGGTTTGTACATTTTCACCCCAACTTGGGTTGTTTTTAACCCAGTGTAATTTATATTTAAATTTTATATTCTAAAAAATGCTTGGGTTGAAAATGGACAAACCCAGCAATTGGGTTGTTTTAACCCAGCGGTTGGGTTAAATGTTTGCCCAAAGTGCTGGTCAGTTTTATTTAACCCAACTATTGTTTAAAAATGTCTATATGTCTGACTTAAAATGAACCCAAAATAGGTTGGAAATTAAAAATCAGACACATAATTACTAGAGGCAACAATAATAATCAAAAGGTGAACATTTATTAATAAGCAATAATTTGTTTAATTATTATTATTCATTAAACCTATTAATAAATGTTAATTTATTAAACATATTTTTGGTTCATTTTAAGCAAGACATTTTTTTAAATAATAGTTGAGTTAAATAAAACTACCCAGCAGGTTGAGCAAACATTTAACCCAACTGCAGGGTTAAAACAACCAAATCACTGGGTTTGCCCATTTTCAACCCAACTTGGGTTGTTTTTAACCCAGCATTGTGTAAAATAATTTACATTAATATAATAAATATGTGTATTTGAGTTCATGTCCTTCATTACCACTGACAATGTCCAAGTATGCATCACTAACTTGTCAAGTAGCCTTGATGTTAAAATATATTCTTTTTTTTTTTTTTTTACAATAATGGTTAAAGTGTTTGTCCTTATTAGTGTAGATGAGTTTATGATCTAATGAATGGCATTATAACCTCACAGGTTTTAAATCTCTGCTTGCATACGTTATGCTTAACTCTTTGGTCCGATCTTGAGGAAAGTGTTTGATCTCTGAACCCAGTTGTTTCACCACTAACAGGTTGTCCAGTAATCATTTCGCTAAGAACATTGGCAGATGGTGACATCTAGTGGTTCACAGCTTTCATTTGGAGGAACTGAGAGTTGATCATTTGATGTAAAGCTATTTAGACAGACTTTAAATAGACTCACTAGTGTTATATTGTTTATATGGAGATTCATATGAATGTATTGTAACACATATAATATTAGTGTACATACTCTAAACTTCAAATGCTATAGTTAATTTCAGTAATTATTTGGAAAATTTAAATTCCAGTCAACATGCATCATTTTGATTCTGTTTTCTTGTTTTTCACTGAAAATGAAAGATAAAGAAATGAAAAGTTTGATAGTTAGACAGAGATTGTCAGTAAAATCTGTGGCCAACAGCAGCTAACAAGTCTTCAGTGAGGCACAAGAAGCTGTAGAAGAAATCATATGAGTTGGAGACAGTACATTTTTTGCTTGTGAGGAACTGTCGGCAGCATAACATTTCCATTAAATCACTTGCAATGCAAACTGAATGTGAGCTCAAAGTTTTACTAGCATATTACTCTAATTAATATTACAGATATTGCTTCAGATCCTTTCAACTTTTTGGATAGTTTGATAAGAAAGTAGTTCCAGCTGTTCTGCTTGGGTAAATCACATCATGCTGACTTAATAGGCATCTGTCTGCTGTTTCGTGGCAAAATGTATCCAGAGGGGTTTTCAGCAGCGCTCAGCTGTCAGCAATGACGTCACTCCAATTGTTAAGTGCGTCACGGCTCCTTTAGCGTAACGTATGAACTCAAGTGAATTAAATATAACAGTCTTATATAAGAGAATGTCTCCCTTTGCCACCCTGTGTGACATTAGATGTTGTTGCCAAAGGGTCAATTCAGTTTTTCCCTGTTTGTTTTCAGACCGCGTGCTGGTTTTTCAGGTCATTCTGATGGCATAAAAACTACAGCGCTCCTCCACTGAAGTTCACACATGACCCTGTGCTGAGGTCAGCACTCGGGGGTTGTACATTGGTCTCTGCCCTACGCAACCCACACCTGTGTTTGATGCAGTTCCACATGTGGAGGATTCAAAAGTTATAATGTGAATATATAAGCATATAATCTACACACAAATGTATATTTATAGAGAGAAGAATTTACCGTATTTTCTTCCACTTAAAGATGTTTTTACCCTAAAGAAATGAATAGTAACATATCAGTATTCTAAATAAAGCATTATTTTACATAAAGTGGCTGCCATCCTGAGATTTTAACTCATAAAACTCATCAGCATAAAGTCTGGTCCACTTTGAAGCTTAGCCAGGAAGGAATTGTTCAGGAAGAGATGTTCAAACAACATGTAAAGCGACCAACCACAGTTATTTGGGTTTTTACATGTCATTTAGGGGCAGATGTATCTGGAAAAAAAGTTGATAATAGACATTCATGGAAAAAGCTCATATAGTGCAGCAGTCTATAATCTGCTATGCAATTGGAAAAATTGGTGGAAATGTCTGTACATAGATTTTCTGCCTGTCCAAAAGTAATGAGTAACTTTTTTTTTTTCTTTTTTTTTCCACAGACAACAAAGTGGAATATCAGATTTGCTCGTGGATTGTTTGCTACCAAGTAAATTAAATTATTAAGTCAATTTCAAAGAAATGAAAATTCTCTCATTATTTACTCACCCTCATGCCATCCCAGATGCATATTCATTTCTTTCTTCAGATGAACACAATTAAAGTATAACCTCACTGATTTTCAACCCGCTTTGTCAACAGTATATGTAAAAATAAAAAGAAATTGTTCTCTTTGTTACTTTGACTGAAAAATTCATGTTTATTTGTCAGCAACTTTTGACAGCTCCAGGGCTTTTGTGAAAAACTAGATTATACTTCTTCTTTTTTGTATCCCCACCCACGGACAGCCCAATACGGCTGTTCAGAGGATTATTAACAGAACAGTTTAGGTTTATCTTATTTAATTAAGATTTTTTTATGTGAGTCCATAGGGGCTTTTGCACCGGAGGAACCTTTTCATAGTTCCCAGAACTATTGGCTGAAGTACCCGGATTTTGCCATGTTCGCACCGCAGGAACTAGGAACAATTTTAGTTCTGGGAGCGTAAACTCATGAGCCCACATGTGATAGTTAGCCGGAAGTGATGGTTTATAGTTTAAAAAGTTGAAAATATTAGTATTTTTCTTCACACTTATCGTTTCGCTTCAGAAGACATTGATTCATCAACTGTTGTATGGATTACCGTCATGTTCACTTTGTGTGGTTTTTGAAGCATCAACTTTGGAGATCCCGTACAATTGTATTATACAGCATGGACTCTCAGAGATTGATTATTGTTCTATAAATTTGTGTCATATACATCTAAGACAGCATGAGAGTATTTTTCATTGAGAGAATTTTCATTTTTGGGTGGAGCAACTTTTTAATGCCGCAAACAGCGAATCCTTCCTCAGAAGTAACTCTTGTGCACAACTTTGTTTCCAGGTGGTCTGGTATAATATGTGGCCCCTAACTCCCAAAAGAGTTAGCAAGCCAATCAGATTAGAGCTTGTCATCAAGCTTGCCATTTTTGTTTGCAATATGGACGTGCCATCCAAGACTATGTTGAGATCACATGATTACTCACTTCGTCTCAGCAACCCCTCTTATATTGAAAAAAACTTAGGCTGCAGAATAAATTAATCATGGGTGACATAACAATTAAGGTATTTCTACACTCTAAAAAATGCTGGGTTAAAAACAACCCAAGTTGGGTTGAAAATGGACAAACACAGCAATCGGGTTTTTTTAACCCAGCGATTGGGTTAAATGTTTGCCCAACTTGCTAGGTAGTTTTATTTAACTCAACTATTGTTTAAAAATTCCTGTATTGCTGGCTTAAAAAGAACCCAAAATATGTACAATAGCAATGGTTACCAAAACTTTTTGCTTGTTGCTGCTTCCAGGCCAGTAGGTGTCAGTATAAAGTCCAAGGTCACTGTCATATCCGCCAGTGAAATAAACACAAAAAGTTACTTAGTGCAGTTTTAAGTCAATAAAAGTTGTCGTAAACCCCTTTGAAGTTGCTCTATTCATTAGCACTGACTCATTTGTTTATTGTTGGATTTGAAATAATCCACAATAGCAGCCAGGTTAACTTGAACAGAGCTGACCTGTTGCTAAATAAGTGTAAAAGATGATGCATTGCACAGCAGGCCCTCTGTAGCACTACAAATGAGGTCGACCCCCATCAGCAATGTGTACCTTCACAGCTCTGTGTGGGTGGTGAGAAAGACGCACACCCCAATCTTTCAGAAGAACCTGCTACGGCCAGGCCATGTGGTTTGTCTAGATGGGTTCTCTGCACTGTGGAGATCCACAGCTGGGGTTCCACAGTCTCCCCTTCGCGTTTCCCAGTAGGCTCTCCGTTGCGTCAGAGATGGCGGCATGCTGGTCCGTGGGGGGTCCAGCTCCATAAGGACAGTGACAACTACAGAGGTCGCTCTCGACGGGGGCCTTACACTGAGTCATTGCTAAGTATAACCTTTGACCAACGACTAGAGTTTCACCCAAACAATAGAAAGGTTACTGCTCAAAGTAGTTCCCTCCACTGAGACCTGACCATAACAAACCATGACAGTTTCCTCAAGGAAATAACTCTTCTTCATGAGGCCTGTCTGAACGTAAGACTACTGACTGTGCTCATGGCGGATTTCAAGAGAAGCAGGGGCTTGTTGGCTTGTTTAAACAGCCAACTGAATAATATCTCCATAAGTGTTATACAGTAAATGCTGATAAGGGGTGTGTATATTTGACTCTGATACTGAATACATTCAAATATGATTCTTTACTAAATGGTTCATTACTTGGATTCGCCGTGTTGAACAACAGAAATCTGCTTGGATTGAAAGTTACTTCTGTGTGAGCTGTGCTTCATGCATCGCTAGACTACTGACAACAAAAAATTGACCTTTTTGCTCATGACATTTCACTAATGTGACCACACCCCTAGACCAAAGAAGATAATTGTGGGATAATGTTTAACCCTTTCACACACAGAGGTCACTACAGTGGATAGCTATTCAAAAAGCATTTTTTTGCGTATGCATGGGTTTTGATTGCATAGTTGCACATCAACCTCTACAGTGGACCCTAGTGCATCATCCTATACATTGCCACAAGTGGGCAAGCAATATCGAATGATTCGTATCACAGTTACATTTTTTTAAGTATTGTTTTTAGATTGGAAGGAAATTCTGATTAATCTTCTGTCCACTAAACTGACATCATGCATCACTAGCTATATTTCTGCTACAATTCATAGTGTTACTGTGGCTATTTTTTTTTAAACACTTCATCTGCAGTAACTTTTTTGACTGTAAATAAATGTATTTGTGTTATTTGAATGTAATTTGCATTAACATCAAAAACGTAATGTGATTATATACATAATGTACATTACAAGTAATTACAAGTAATACGTTACTTGTAATGCATTACTTTACTTGTTACATCAAAAAGTAATCTGAGTATGTAATGCACATTACTTGTAATGCATTACTTTAAAAAATTAATCTGATTACATAATGCATGTTACTTGTTATGCATTACTTGTAACACCAAAAAAGTAACCTGATTACGTAATGCATTTTACTTGTAATGCATTAATTTACTTGTTACATTAAAAAAGTAATCTTATTATGTAATGCACGTTACTTGTAATGAATTACTTTAAAAAATTAATCTGATTACATAATGCATGTTACCTTTTTATGCATTACTTGTAACACCAAAAAAGTAATCTGATTACGTAATGCATGTTACTTGTAATGCATTACTTTACTCCTTACATCAAAAAGTAATCTGAGTATGTAATGCACGTTACTTGTAATGCATTACTTTAAAAAATTAATCTGATTACATAATGCATGTTACTTGTTATGCATTACTTGTAACACCGAAAAAGTAATCTGATTACGTAATGCATGTTACTTGTTATGCATTACTTGTAACACCGAAAAAGTAATCTGATTACGTAATGCATGTTACTTGTTATGCATTACTTGTAACGCCGAAAAAGTAATCTGATTACGTAATGCATGTTACTTGTTATGCATTACTTGTAACGCCAAAAAAGTAATCTGATTACGTAATGCATGTTACTTGTTATGCATTACTTGTAACACCAAAAAAGTAATCTGATTACGTAATGCATGTTACTTGTTATGCATTACTTGTAACACCGAAAAAGTAATCTGATTACGTAATGCATGTTACTTGTTATGCATTACTTGTAACGCCAAAAAAGTAATCTGATTACGTAATGCATGTTACTTGTTATGCATTACTTGTAACGCCGAAAAAGTAATCTGATTACATAATGCATGTTACTTGTTATGCATTACTTGTAACACCAAAAAAGTAATCTGATTACGTAATGCATGTTACTTGTTATGCATTACTTGTAACGCCGAAAAAGTAATCTGATTACGTAATGCATGTTACTTGTAATGCATTACTTTACTCCTTACATCAAAAGGTAATCTGAGTATGTAATGCACATTACTTGTAATGCATTAATTTACTTGTTACAATACAAAAATTAATCTTAATATGTAATGCACGTTACTTGTAATGCATTACTTTACTCCTTACATGAAAAAGTAATCTGAGTATGTAATGCATGTTACTTGTTATGCATTACTTGTAACACCGAAAAAGTAACCTGATTATGTAATGCATGTTACTTGTAATGCATTAATTTACTTGTTACATTAAAAAAGTAATCTGATTACATAATGCACTTTACTTGTAATGCATCACTTTACTCATAACATCAACATTGACAGGTTGTAGAGATCTCTGATGGAATCACGTCCTCATGTTCTGATATCAAAGACACACGTTCAACTTGTATGAAGTTCAATTGCATTTGCAATATTTTGCTCTTTATATTTGATAGTTTTCACATGATTTTATATAATTTTATTTATTGGTTTGTTTAATACACACAATATTGCTGTTATTACTGTATTATGTTTAATACAATATCTCTTCTGTTAAAACCATAAACGCATACTGTCCACTCAAGTGGACATCTGGAAATCTCTTTAAAAAATATGTAAAAAAAAATGTAATTTCAAATCTTGTTTTTCATGCCCTAAGAACAATAAAAACACTTTTGTTTTGGTTTTGTTTTTTTTAGGAAGAAAAAAATGACTGGCACCTGACCGCATGAAAGCAAGAAATAAGAGCAATTGTGAGAAATAAAGTAACAATTATTTCAATGTTAGAATTAAGGTGTGGTCACGTTATTATTCCAGGGCGATATCCATTCATTTCGACAGGAATCCATGCGATCAGGAAATATGTGTGAGGGCGAAGGGTTTCCCCACAAAATTTTACTAATGTGACCACAGCTTTACACCAGGGATGTCCAGTCCTGCTCCTGGAGTCCCAACATCCGTCATAGTGTAGCTCTAACCTGACCAAACACACTTGTCTGGAAGTTTCTAGTAATCCTAAAGACCTCGATTAGCTGGTTCAGGTGTGTTTAATTCAAGTTGGGGCTAATCTCTGCAGGATAGTTGTCCTCCAGGAGCAGGTTTGGACACCCCTGCTTTAAACTGAAGAAGCCATATATAGAGATCAGGGGCCGTATTCACAAAACATCTTAAGGTTAAAAGTAGCTCCTAAATCGCCAATTTAGGAGAAACTCTTAAAAATGATGGGCGTGTCAGTCCTAAATTTTTGCTCTAAGAGTATTTCACAAAGCATTTTAGCGCTAAAACTAGCTCCTAAATCTGTGAAGTGTTAGGAGTAGTCAAGAGGACTCCTAAACCACTAAGACCAAATCACAAACAGTCCTAATCCACCCAAAAACACTGTACACCATTGAGGCAATAGCAATAGAGCCTTAGGTGCTGAACTTTTTCTTCATAAATGCAATACATTTTGATTTATAGATTTGAATCTACGATGAGACGCCAAAAATAAATCTTTAACAAATAAATAAATATTGTCCGATTACTTGTGGCAGTGAGTTCACACTTACAAATGATTGAATAGAGTGAAAAAATATATAATAAGCGTATTTGGTGTGCTGTCCAAGGGGATCAAGGGCTCCGAGCTTGGAATTTAGCCCAAACCCAAAGATCTCCCCATATCCCCAGCCGAGAGTGATGGACGGGGTGGAGGAGGGATGCAGAAAACTGTCAAAGTAACTATAGGCGAGTCGGCTCTCGACTGTGTATATATAGCTGATTGGAAAGACCGTTTGAATGTGTTCCTCCCATACTTTGTTTATAAAATAATTTGTCACTTGAATTCTGCATTCTCTTGAGATGCAGACATCCAAGAGGCGGACGATTAACTGAACATATTTAATTCGTGACACTTAGCGTGCATTTGAAAACCTTTATTTGAATATGGCAACATTTGTATTTTAAAACATGACATTCTACAATATTTCTATGATTAAATCGCTGACTCCTCCCCCATCAGCCAATCACGGTGTGTATACTCTATAGCAATGAGGTCAACCCCGCCCTTACTCTTAGCTTAAGACTTCAGTCTATTCCTTAGTAAAAGTTTGTCTCAGCAGCTTTGTGAATAGGTTTTAAGAGAAAACTCTTAGCTAAGAACTTTTACTGCTATTTAGGAGAACTCTTAGTGGTAAGATAAAATGTTTTGTGAATACGGCCCCAGAATATCATAAAGGAGGGACTTAGGGAGGAGTAGTAAGCAACCACCCAGAACACCCGCAACCACATAGAAACCCAGTACAAACCACTGAGAAAACTTTGCAATGATATACACTGCCCTGGGAACCACCTACAACACCCCATCATCATGGCAGCGACACGCAAGCTTGGACTATTAGGCGGAGCTCCTTTTTTTGGGCTACACTCTTGTCCTCTTTGGGAAAATACTTGTTATCGTCTGTCTAGTTCTTCTTTTTGTTAAATACTTTTTTTTAATATTATTATTTACTTGCTCCCATAGGCTCCTCATGTGTATCTGTGTACTACACCATTAAGTTTATACACAATATACTGTAGCAACATGTACTCTTAGGAAAAAAAAAAAAAGTTTAATAGGTTTCTATATAACCCTATGGATCTTGACTCAATTTTAAAAATCATTTTATGCCAAAAAGTGTATATATAAGGAGAAATGTCTTAAATTATTGCTTAAAACTTTGATGTTTAATGGGTTATATCATTTTTTGAAAAAAAAAAAAGTGGATCAAAAAGCTTAAATCAACCAGATACTGTCCAAAATCTCTTTTTTTATTATTATTTTGTGTATATTGACATTGTGTTGTATCGTACAATGTTTGTAATTCTTTGTGTAAATATTTCTCCAACTAAAAAAAAATTATTTATTATTCATTTATTATTAATTTTAGCATAATTATGCCATTATGAAGTGTTTTTGCCAAGTAAAACCCCATGATCTGCGACTACTCGACGTCAAGCTTAAAGCATCATGGCAGAGCATTAGAATCGACGGTAACACTTTATTTTAGGGTTTTTAAACTAGTTGCTTATTAGCATGCGGATTACAAGAATATTAGCTGTTTATTAGTACTTTTTAAGCACATATTAATGCCTTATTCTGCATGACCTTATTCTACATTCTTAATCCTAGCCAATACCTAAACTTAACAACTAACTTACTAACTATTAATAAGCAGTAAATTAGGAGTTTATTGAGGGAAAAGTCATAGTTAATAGTGAATACATGTTCCCTATACTAAAGTGTTACCGAATCGACTAGTCGATTAGCACTAGTCTGTGCGACCCCTGCCAGTTTGTGAAATCACGTTCACCCATGAAGCTTCCAGCAGTCTGAATGCAGACATGTTACAGAAAACAAAATCTACATCTGCATAAAGCACTATTCACGAATGTCACGATCAACCAGGTGGATTCGCTCAAGATGGACTCCTCTAATTCAGCACGTTCCATGACACACACAGACACATTGCATAATCGGATACACAATATTTCCAGATATGTGATGCCACATGATAGGAGCCACCTGTTCATTCATCTTAAGCAAGAGCTCAGGTGCAGGCCTCATTTGTACAGCTGTGTGTGCTGGAGACAGGCCAGTGACCTGTGTTTGTCTGTGATCGTCCATATTAGATTAGAAGCCACATCAGTACACTCATCACACGTGAGTATTACACTGACCTCTCCAAAAGATTGTTCAACCGCGACCTGTTATGTCAGCAGAGATGGCTCAATATAAAAACAGCGTGTTTGCCAAATGAGGACAGATTCTAATTGAACTACAAGCAAGTCAGATTAAGATTTTTTTAATCTAATTTACAGATACAGTTTAAAAACAGTCCCCCTTGCCTCTCTAAGCAGTGCATACCAAATTATGAACATCTATATAATTAAATATGCAACCAGCATGTGGCATGTGGTATTTTTGTCCTGTACTTGCACCATCAGATCAAAAACAAAGGGCGCTCTTTTCCCCCCAGTTGTTTACTGCGTCCAGCTTCTGAAACCCTCCAGCTGATCATACAAGGTTTATAGCTGGCAAAGGTTCATAACGACATGTGAAATGCGAGTTCTGAAAACTTTGGTCATTGTCCTGCTGGAGATGCAGCGTGTAACAGTCTTCTAACAGCTGAGCTAACACAGACACAGGCCGGCTGCTGCTGGCACCCTTGAAATGCCTGGCGTCATTGGGTTCAAAGCCACTATGGTGGATTCTAGGAAGCATTGACGTCCTTTCTAAAAAGCAAAGGGACGAATACTGTAGAAGCGCAACGATGAAAAATAAGCAGCATGATAGACAGTATAATAAAGAGAATTCTTCTGCACTCTAAAAAAATGCTGGGTTAGTTGGGTTGAAAATGGAAAACCCAGCGGTTGGGTTAAATGTTTGCCCAACGTGCTGGGTTTGTCCATTTTCAACCCAGCATTTTTTAGAGTGTGTATACATTCCCCAACTGTCACTATAAAATGTTGACATCAGAAAAATATAGATAAGAAGACCAATACTTTGACTAATGGATTTTGAAGGAAGTGACCAAAAAAAAAAAAAAAAAAAAACGGCTGTAAATTTGGTAAACAAACAAAACGGGTAATGTTTTTTAACATTCTTCTTATGTTTTGTTTATGCTTTATGTTATCTTTTGTCAATGATGATAATTTAATCACTACAACTCATTAAAACCATCAAAAACTCTCTAACTTATATTATATATATAAATATATATATATATATATATATATATATATATATATATATATATATACAAAGTACTAAAGATTCTGAAGTGTGCATACGATGGACACTTTACTATCCCATGAGGCCATAGGAGAGGATATGTGAATGACAGATGGAACTAACACTGGTAGGTCACATGATAATGACAGCATGGCGAATGTAGTACATCCAGATTACATTCATACTATATAGAACATACTGTGTCATGAAGTAATTACTTATTCAAAATAAGTACTTACTCAAGAGAGTATGCGATTTCGGACGCAGCCACAGCAAAACGTTAGTGGTCATATAAGAGTACTGGGACACAACTGATACACTGCAGTGTTATTTTAGTTTTATTAATATTTTGAATCAGCTTTTTTTAGTTTCAGCTAAATTTTAGTTACATTTTTCTGTGCTTTTGTCATACCTTATAAACATGATAGATAACATGGTACTAAATACATTTCAAAGTATGCCAAGGCATTCCCTAGTGAAAAATATTACACTAAAATGTTTTTGAAATACATTTATTTTGTGCTAAGTATACTGCAAATACATATTTATGTGCTAAATAAATATACCCTGCAGTTGTACTTAACTGGTATACTTAAAGTTATACTTAAAATACTAATTTTGTACTTAATGCACTTTAATTGTGAGATAATAGTGCTATATGAAGGACGAAACCTGCAAAAACAATAAATAAATAAATAAATAAATACGCAAATAAATAAATACATAAATAAATCCACAAAATTATAATATATATAAATATATAAATCCACACATTCCTGCATAATTAATTAATCAAAATAATTAGTCTCGCCACTAGGAACGTACTACAACCACTGAAACTTGTAAATGTCGTTCGTTCATTTGAATGAATGATTGGACGTTTATATTTTTGAACTGTGAGTGGAATTTGCAGACGGTCCCTTTAGCAGCCTAGGCGAATATGCAGTGAATATCAAATCAAAAACTAACTTTACTGCATTCTTTTAGTGGACAAACGGATCTAACTGACCTAAAGCGTGTAGAGATGAATCTACTCTGAAGAGTATATAAGCAGCAGATAGTATATTACTATTTTCAACAGTGTCAGCTAATGGTGCTTTTACAGCGATCAGCCAATGGTGGCATAGACTGATGTTTGATTGACACCCTCTCATTAGCATGTAAAAAAATTAAGTACGAAGCTACATTAAAAATGAATAAACGGTTTAAAGTAAAAAAAAAAGTCAACATTCAGCTTAGCGTTTCCTTTAACATTTTTTTTTTTTATTCCCCCCAACATTTGTTTTATTTAGTTAATTATTTATCTCCTTGCACATTTAATTATTTATATATTTATTTATGCGGGAATATGTGGATTTATATATTTATCTGCACATTTATTTACATATAATTTTGTGGATGTATTTATTTATTTATTGTTTTTGCAGGTTTTGTCCCCCATAGCGCTGAGGTCCAAGTAAAGATATAAAAATAATAAATAGCTTGCATTTTAAGACTGATATTCTACACAGATCATACAATATTAAAACACTTTTTAGGCATAATATTTAAAAGTTTAATTATAATATTATCTGTAAGTCTTAAGTGACATGTCAGTAAATATGTTAATGGATTTGAAGTATACTTAGCATGAAATAAATGTATTTTAAATAGACTTTGGTATAGTTCTTTTCTACTAGGGTTACCATGTTCAAAAAACAAATTGTTCGGTTAAGAGAAACAATACAAATTGCATTTCCAGCCAGGAATATACACATTCATTTATATGAAAAAAAATATACATAGACATATCTCAGTAATTCATTGTCTTATTTATTTCAAGGTGTGCTAGAATTGTCCACATTCACTGCATTTCAACAATAAAATGCTAAACCTTTTAGTCATTTTTATCACTTAAAATACATTTTATTAAACTTTTGTTAAGGTTTAGCGTAAAACACAATCTATCTACCTGTTTTACAGCCCTGTCCCTGTATTCCTAATGATATAATTACAAAAAAACAAAGTAAACAGTTGGTCTCATATGTAGCTGATTTGAGGTAGGGCTGGTATGCTTTGTGGCACATTAAAAAGTTGATAAGTTGATACCTGAGCCAGAAAAACTATTACAAAGAGTAAAAAGGCACTGGTGGAGAAAAAGTGCAGTGGAAACCTTTGAACATAGCAATGCAACACATCCCTTTGAATAAATAAATCAAGGCGAAAGATGTTCCTTGACTCAACTGAAATAGAAACAATAGACAGAACAACAGTATACCGGGAATAAAAAAAATAAAAAAAAATAAAAATAAAGGCTACAGTGTCTTTTGCAGTAGCTGCTTTCGTTTAAGTCTTTAACTGTAGCAATGCTACACGAAACATGATTTGTCTGTATCTGCCGTGATTGGTCCACTTGATTGCACCATTAGATATTATATTGCTTGATACAAGTTTCTACATTTGTGGGAATTAAAAATCTGGCACCTGACTTTCACTTTTATCTTAGCGAGTTCTTCTCCAGTAAACAGCAGCTACAATGAACGCCACCGCAGCGATGCAAGACACGGTGCGCCACCTTGACACGCTGCGGAAAATGCCCTCCTGCAACACAGGGCAGAGAAAGCATTAGATACACACTGCATATGAACACAAGACCTTTAAAGGATTAGTTCACTTTAAAATGAAAATTAGCCCAAGCTTTACTCACCCTCAAGCCATCCTAGGTGTATATGACTTTCTTCTTTCTGAACACAATCGAAGTTATATAAAGAAATATCCTGATGCGTCCAAGCTTTATAATGGCAGTGAACGGAACCAACAAGCATGAAGCTGAAGAAACTGCATCCATCCATCATAAATGTATTTCACGGCTCCGAGGGGATAATAAAGGCCTTCTGAATCCAAGCGATGTGTTTGTGTAAGAAAAATATCCATATTTAACAAGTTATAAAGTAAATAAAATATCTAGCTTCCGTAAGATTGTCTTCTGTATTATACGAAGAAACTGTAACGCATCTCGCAGTTCAAAACGTTTACACCATGTCCTACACCTTCCATATTCAACTTACGGAAAAAAGCGGTATGGTGGAAGCTAGATATTTTACTTTATAACTTGTTAAATATGGGTATTTTACCCCTGGAGCCGTGTGGATTATGTTTATGATGAATGGATGGATGGATGGATGGATGGATGGATGCACTTTCTTCAGCTCATACTCGTTGGTCCCGTTCACTGCCATTATAAAGCTTAGATGCGTCAGGATATTTATTAAAATATCTCAGATTGTGTTCATCAGAAAGAAGAAAGTCATATACACCTAGGATGGCTTGAGGGTGAGTAAAGCTTGGGCTAATTTTCATTTTAAAGTAAACTTATCCTTTAAATGACATTCATCAAATGAAGGATGTTTTTTGCATGGATATCAAAGTGCTAATGAGATCAGAGAGTGACATGTGATGGAACGATTTTCAGTGAATAATGACTTATTAAGGGATGGGAACTGTTAGGAATTTAAAGGTGAAGTATGTAGTTTCTGCGACACTAGTGCACTTAGCAGAATTGCAAAAATGCGACTTATTTTGCAAACGCCACCTTCGCGCATCGCGCCTCTCTCACTCAAACATCACAAACACAGCTCTTACGGTTGCTTGTGAAGGCATGTCTCAACAGGTAAAAGTGTGCTACTTTCAAAAAAAGGTCCAACATATTAGGATTAGGACTGAAACGCTGCTTCGATATAATCGATTACTCAGATTACGCGAATTAGTCGATTAGCATGGAGTGCATCGATTCGTCGTGCTGTTTACATTCTCCCAGGAATGATAAAAATCAGCCGTTATTACAAAAATATCGAGCCCAATCTAAAGTGTGGACATTTTTCAAGCGAATAAAATGGTGCTCTGCTAAACTAAAATGGCATGCAGCAGCACTTCTATCCAGGAGCATCTGAAAAAAAAAAAAAAAAAAAAAAACATCCCGGGGCTCTCCTACCTCAAAACGACAAGACGGCAGTGCAAGTATTTGGATTATTATAGTGAAGTTTTACACAGCACTAGAATACGGTTGTCGGTCTCATATTTTGTGCTTAATACGGCTGAGTTCATACAGCATTCTGGTTTTTACGAGCTGCCGTGGATGCGAGGCGCACGTCTCAAACGTACTCTCTGCAACCAGTTACAAAGCATTTAACTTTGCTGTTGGTTATTTAAAATATTTAATGGATGAACTCACGCCTTGATTGGACTCATTTATTTAATTATGTGCTGTCAATTGTGGTAAAACTTCATGGTTTTATGGACACCGCCATGTTTGATACCGTCGCTTTGGTTGACGCAACCGCTATGGTTAGTTAAAATGTTGTTGTGACAGAACATTTTCAGAACATATTCAAGCAGCTATGAATCATTAGACATTTCGATTTATCGAAAAATAATCGATAGACTAAACGACTGAACAAATAATCGTTCGCTCCAGCCCTAATTAGGAATACTTTTAGCTGTGTTGCTATGTGTCATGAGCGAAGTAGTCACTGAGGCACCGACTGACTTTTTTCTGGATTTTCGGGATGACATTGGAGCTTTCATTTCTACATTTCCATAATGGTTTATTTTACACCGACATAATGAGTTATTCTCCAGTAAACTGTACTAAACGTTTCTGCGGGAGTGTGTGCAGGGCCTTGATAGCACGCAGCTCCACTTCATGCTCACTACTGCGCAGAATTGGGTCCCGAATCAGCACAAGATGTCAGCGCCATAGTGAGACATTGGCAGCTTCACTTTTCTACAATGAAAGAAAGTGGAGGTGTTTCGTCCATATTTTTTTTACAGTCTATGGTCATGAGTAAGCAATTGAGTAGAAGAAAATTTTCTAGAACTAATGTGAGAGTCTCGCTTATAATAAATCCATTCAAAGTATCTGCACCGGTGTATTTTTAACATGACACGCCACAACTGTTTAAGTCTGTCGACACTGGAGACAAAGTAAACATTATAAACTGGAACATTTGTCTTCTGAATGGGTGCATGATGGTATTGTGTTTATTATAGCATGTAGCATCGCAATGCACCTTTCGCTTTGATGCGTTCATGACCTGTTCAGTCTTTGAATGTATTGGTTTAAGCTGAACAGTGCTTGAAAGATCTGTGCGGTTTTGATGGTGCCTGGGAGACTCCATTTTTACACTTTTGGAAGAGAAAAACCCACAAATGGCATACTAATAGTAGTCAATGAACAATAAACTGGGTTAAGATAATGTATTTTAACATACTTCACCTTTAACTATTCTGTTCCATTAACCTTTTAGTAACAATTATTTTTTGTCCATGCAGTCCATTCTATCCCTTTCATTCCATTTAAATACATGTACACATTTCAATCTATATATTTTAGCGTGTCACAATCAGCGCCGTTTTTGAATCGTGCACAGATTTAAAAGAAAACCTGCGATCAAATAATTTATGTGATGATATTGAGGATTATAAAATCTATAAGGCTTGGTTCAATTTATAGCAATTTGGTGTAGTTACAAACCTAATTAATATTTGGCAATGTGTATCACTGCCATGGGTAAATTCCATAGTGTGCAAGCCAAAAGCAATTGTGGCAAGGTATAAAAAAAAACTTGGATAATGAAAAAAAAAAAAACTTGGGAGAAACCAGGGGGCCAGTCAGTAATTAAGTAGACATGTTACTACACTGATTGAACAGTAAGATTGGTGGCACATTCCCCTGCGGTTCAATCTCTAAAATACTATAAACAGCAGGTGCCTGATCCTCCTCAAATCCCCGAAAATGAGGGTCAAGCATACAAGAGTCACATCTCCTCCCTCCCTGGGTTTGCATTCTTCAGGCTCATGCTGCTTAGTGCACTGTAAATACTGTCACATGTTTAGTATATGGCAGTTCTCAGGGCCACAGTATGCTCCATGACGCCCAAGTGTTTGAAGTCTAAACCCAGCACTCCACATTCTGCTGCCTTTATGATCATATGTGTGCTATTAAACTTGAGTGGCCCCAGGAAATGCAGCCAGCCCAGTGGAGGCTCTGCAACGCACATGCAAACCGCATCTTACTGATGCATGATAACATCAAGAGACGAGATGCAAAATTAGACATTATTGATATATATTTTCCAGATAAAGAGGTGTAAGAATCAGATCACTGCTACCTAGCCGCGTGCCATTCTGGGTCAGTGGGTTTGTGTGTCTGGGTATTCCTAGACAGGATGTGTCTGGGTTTGTGCTCATGTACTTCCTGGCTCGAGTGGGTGCATGTCTCTGTGTGTGGTGGCCCATGTCTGGCTCGACCTGTGTGGCTCCACATGGGTGGCCAGGCAACACACACAAAAAACAGCAACTTACCCATCCTCCTTGCTGTCTGATCCAGGCAGAAATGTTTTCCTTGATAAACTGTAAAACCCAGCTAATGATCCTCTTGATAATTTCAAAGTGGTTCTGAGTCAGAGCCTAGAGGAATGAAAAGTAATCATGTTTTTATACATCTGTATTATCCAAAAAAATATGCATCCTTAAAGGGTTGGTTCGCCAAAAAATTAAAATTCTGTCATCAATTACTCACTCTCATATCGTTCCACACCCATACAACTTTTGTTCATTTTTGAAACACAAAGATATTTTTAAGGAAATCTGAAAGATTTCTGTCCCTCCATTGAAAGTCTATTCACCCAAAACGCTGATGATCGTAAAATAAACCCATATGACTCAAGCGGTCTGATCCAAGTCTTCTGAAGAGACACAATCACTTTATATGATTGAGGCGGGCAGGACGGGGCCGAGAGCCGTGAGAGCGGAGCGAGGCTGGTGGAACGAGTGTTAATGACCTTCTTCCCATATCAACATACCTCATAACACTGGTCAAGTTCCAACACTGGTCCTCTCTCGTCGCTCCTCTTTTTATCCTTCCAAACTCCTCCGTGAGTAATTTGAGACCGGTACGCCATGCAGGCAGTGCTTATTAACATTTGCGCCACCGGCCTCACTCTGCTCTCACGGTTCTCAGCCCTGTCCTGCCCACCACAATGATGAACAGATTTAATTATCTTCTATTATTTATATAAAAGATTTTATTATCATATAGACACTGATCAACGAACATACATAGAGCACTCAAATATGGTAAACGGAAGCTCAAAATGCTGCTGTGACGCACGAGAATGAACCTCATTGGTTCTTGGGGAACCTCAAATTTGCTGTCGTGACGCACGAGAATGAGCCTCACTGGTTCTTGCTAAAGCTTAAATTTGCTGCCATGATGCACGAGAATGAACCTCATTGGTTCTTGCTGAAGCTCAAATTTGCTGCCATGACGCGCGAGAATGAACCACATCGGTTCTTGCGCGTCAAAAAAAAAAAATGCAGTTGAGCTTCTGTTTACCCTGTTTGAGGGCTCTGTGTACATTCACTGATCAATATTAATATGTGAATAAAAGCCTAAATTAAATCTGTTCATATAAAGTGATCGTGTCTCTTTAGAAGACTGGATTAAACAATTCAAATGGATTTATTTTACGATCTCTTTATGAACATTTTGAACTCTCAGAGTTTTGGGTGAAGAGACTTTCAATGGAGGGACAGAAATCTCTCAGATTTTATTAAAAATAACTTAATTTGTGTTAAGAAGATGAATGAATGTTTTATGGGTTCAGAACGTCTTATGGGTTTAATTTTTGGGTAAACTAACCCTTTAATAAATCAGATTTTTATTAACAATTATGAAGACTTGGCAGATATGGTGTTTTTTTTTTTATTATTATTATTTTATTTTCTTAATTAATAATGCAATGCCATTGACACATTGACTGAAGAATTCACATTTTCATTTAAAATGACTGAAAGTTTAATCATTGATTTAATCATGAATACCACAATGCTGTTTTGAAGTAAAAGGCGAAATGACCGTTTTACCTGGTAAATGAGCCTATACGCGAGGTGAAACAGTGCCACCACGCGTCCCCAGTTTATGCCATCCTCAAAGATGCTCCTGGCCACCGTCATGAAGACATCTTGAGCGCAGTTTGCTTGAACAGTGCTGATGAGACTGTGAGAGGGAGAAAAAAAGTGTACTGTATGTTATGGGGTTCCCAAACTCTACAACCAGACTTTTTGACTAAAATAGCATCCATATGGACAAGTACCTGTTTTTCAATGTAAATGGTGGAACAAACAGAATGATCTCTTTTAAGAGAAAATGCTATGTGTAAAATTACTAATACTACTATAGGTAGTCATTATAATTGAATTAGACAAGTGGTTCTCAACCAGGGGTTCAGGTCAGGGCCCACAGGACGACTTAAGATCAAGATTATAGTTATTTTAAAAGAATCAAATTTAATTAAAACGCTAAATGACAAAAAATAAATAAATACTAAGTATTTTTAAAGGGATAGTTCACCCTAAAATGAAAATTAAGTCATAATTTACTCACCCCGATGTTGTTCTAATGCCGTATGCCCTTGTTTTTTTTTATGGACCACAAGAGAAGATTTTTTTTTAAACGCCCTGCTCGTGTTCATCCATATAATAGCAGTGAAAAGGGAACAGCATTGAGCTTTTTAAAAAATACGCAAAAGTATCACAGAATGATCCCATGGGACACGTGTTATCCACCTTATTCCTGACGAGCCTACTGCGTTTTGAATAATAGGTGGCACTTCTGGTTTGTGGCACTTCCATTTCAAATCATAAGGTTGCCCAACAAATAAAGCTCATCCGTCCATTTTCCTTCATGTTTTATTTTCAGACGTCAGGAGAATAACGTAATGCTTGGTTTTTTAACGTGACGTTATAACAAGAATATCTATGACAAGAGCTCTTTTCAGTTGCTGTATTCTTTTCCTCATGATTATTTTCTTTTTTCCCTTTGCATTCCGCTGCATTCCGTTTGTGGTCTGTTCTCCCGATTTAATTCATGATATATTCCATTAAAAATTCACTGGAATGCACAAAGAGATTCAACATCCGTTGCCTAATTAAAAATGTTTTTGATTAGGCAACGTATGTTACATAATACAGATATATATTACTAAAGTGATATTTAACCCATCCGTTATTGCTGTGGAAAGAATGGCACTTTTGGGTTATTCATGGTTTGTTGAAAGTACCTTGTTGATGTTTTTACACTTTTAAATGTCCTTTTTACAGAGCCCCGCACATGACATGCAAGAAAAAAAATTAAATCGTGCGCACGACTTACTAATTCGTTTCCTCGATTTACTAAATCACGTGCATAATTTATAAATCGAGGGAACGAAATAGTAAATCGTGCGCACGATTTAGCCTACTATTTTTTTCCTGCATGTCATGTCCGGGGCTCCGTACCTTTCAATGTTTGATGGTTGAAGAGTAAGTAAAACAATGTCATCTCAAAAACGTATTATTACATTCATAGAGCAAGCCTTCCAATGATTGTTTACAGCTTAAAGGGCTGGTTGATTATGATTTCACTTTTGCACATCTGCAAAGTTACGACGCTCAAAGTTTAATGCAAAGGGAGATATTTTTAAAGGACTACAACAAGCTTTTTCCCAGGTTAGTGACATCACTAACCCTAAAATTTACATAAACCCCACCCCCAGGAACACGCAACAAAGGGGTTGGGCTGCTTTAGAAATAAGGAAGAGTTGTTGTTGTAAAGTGTTGTTGTCATGCCGTCATTTTACGCCGGACTGCTTCACAAACGAGGGTCAACTCAACGCTGGATTTGCACAAAAGATTAACATGACGGCACATGCTAGTGGATGAGTTGAATCAACTCCACAGCAACTACATAAATTTATCCACTAACCATTCTAAAAGTTATAACTTCTTCCTGAGTCTCCTCATCAGTGTCGACTCCGGTTTGAACAATGTAAAGGCTGAACACCGTTACTGACAGTCGTCGTTTTGTCTGCGTGAGATTCTCCAGCTTTGCTGTTGTTGAGCAACCGAAGCGCAAGCTGTTAAAGCTCCGCCCTCTTCTGGAAAGCGGCCGGCTGCAGCAGCTCATTTGCATTTAAAGGGACAGCATGTTTTTGCTCACACCCAAATAGGGGCAAATTTAACAAGCTATAATAAAATGATCTGTGAGGTATTTTGAACTGAAACTTCACAGACACATTCTGGGGACACCAGAGACTTATATTACATTTTGTAAAAGGGGCATTATAGGTCCCCTTTAATGGAAGTTACAGCCATAATTCACGCAAAGCTTCATGGGGCGTAGGAATAAAGTGGATATATTGCAAGTGTTCTGAAGGTATACGATATGAAGTTATCGTGTTCACATTGATGCATGAGAATGAACAACTGTCATTCTGACTCAAACGGAGTTCTGGTCGGGAGACATTTAAGTCACTAAAGAAAGTATTTGTTTCTAGACATTGTATTTCATGTCGCGCTTTTGTTAATCTTGATTTCTTACAACTTGTTTGCCTTTTCTCGGGGGCGAGACGGAGTGAACTGCGGTGCTAAAATAGAGTCTTGCGAATGTGCCAAGGTCAGAATTTTCATTTAATTTGTTAAATTTCATTTTTTTTTTTTTTTATTCTTCTTTTGTGGTCCATAAAAGAAAGAAGGCGCCATTAGAACAACACCAGAGTGAGTAATTTATGACTTAATTTTCATTTTAGTGTGAACTATCCCTTTAAAAGAAATATCAACAGCTGTTGTTTTAGTAGAGAACAGTTCTTGAAAACTCTGGAATCTTTAATTTCATATATTGAAAAACAGCTTTGTCATAATTACAGGTCGGAAGATAAACCGCATAATAAATGTCTGTTGCAATGTTCAATGACAATAGAGATCATTTGGTTATATTAGCCAGGACTGGAATTAAGAACCACTGTTATAGCTTATATTACAGGCTTTTGAATATTTTGGTGGAAAAGAGGGGGCCTTCGAGTCAAAAAGTTTGAGAACCACTGGATTAGACACTGAAGTTGTGTTCTTGTCTCCCATCACAAAACACTTATATTCACAAAAAAGACAAATGAGCTGAAACAAAATTAAAAACATACTGTTGAAGCTCAGCGTTCTTATTAAGGTCATCGGCTATCTTCAAAAGTTGACCTACAACCTCTTTGATTTGAGGATTATCTCCATCCTGAGGACTTCCTCCCAGATCCTCATGGCTCACATGCATGGATGGATCCTCTACAGTAACTCGTTCGATAATATACCTTTATGTAAGAGAGATGCATTCATTCAGACAAATTCATGAGTATAAAAAATATAACATACAGGAGATGGCCTATATAAAATTGAGGATTACATGAGTTTACCCTCTTAGCAGAACAGCACCCTGCTCAAGGATTACATCATCCATGACATCTGCAAATAAGGGGGAGAAAAATATTAAATTGAGTTCATGTGAGTTAACACTTTAAATAGGAAACAAGGTCAAAGTACAGGAAGCAATCTTTGTATAACTGGGCGTGATAATGGGGTGAGAGGTTATTATAAATGTGGTGAACAATGATCTTCCAACTTCCTGTTTTGATACTGGCTGGTTTATGTGACAGGTCACACCACAGGTTTATGAGAAGGTTTGTGGTGTAGCCAAAAGTACCCAAATATTTTTATTCTGATTTCTGTTTTCCTGTCTTCTAATCAACTCCTTGGTTAAAGTTTGGTTTAATCTCATCTCAAATAGCTTTAAAGTAAACACTTTCATTTCAAAGAATAGCTAATTGTTTTAAGGGCATATTGGCCCTTTTTCTTGATGTCATTAGTGTCTGAATGTGAATTTGTTGTAGTGGGTATTTTGTTTGCAAAGGAATTGAACGATTAGTAGTTTAAAACAGGGGTTTTCAATCTTAGATGCCACAGACCCCAAAATATGACCAGTCTCCCACCAATTTACTATAGTACTGCACTATAGTTTCAACTATATTACTGTATTGTTAGATGTATTTTTATAGTTTCATGTCTAAAGATCCATTATAAATCAGATAGTTCAGGTCCTCGATTCTGATTGGTTGAGCCGCGTTTGAAGCTGTTGTAAATTACTCTACAAACATACACCTGTGACCTCTTTACATCAGTACTGCTGCGCCACTGCAGTTCCATGTATTAAGTATTTTAGCAAAAGTAACTGTTTATTATTTATATAATAAAGTATGAGTGACCCCTGCTGGCCTTATGTTGCATCATTCACCTTTAATGTTGAGACTATGCCCTGGTCTAAAAGCATTCAAGTATGCGATGTGAAGGAGCATTTGACTGGTTGGACCAAGTGAAGGAATGCCACCTTTTCATGAATATTTGATAAGATCTGCTTTGTGGGTAGAATGCTTATGATGCCTTAACAGTCTTTCTTGAATTTCTTAGGCCCTTTTGCTTGATCGGATCACAAGTGGATGATGTTAAATACAGGTGTAAACGGGGTCTAAAACGTTTTGAACTAGTTCACTTTCAACCACTTCCAGAGGTAGTCGAAAAACGCATTTGACCGGATTGCTTTCGTAGTGTAAACGCTCATGTGGAGGAATGCGTTCGAACAGCCGCAAAATACTACCTTCTGTACTGACCTAATGTGTGAACATTATGGGAAGCGCTCTGGCCAGACGGGATTTAAACTTTATCCGCTGAAAGACCCAAGTTTGGATTGAAGATGAAAAACGTACGAAGCACAATGTTCTCTCACCGTTCCTGATTTCTGACACGCACTCGAGGCGTTCGCAGTGGTCTTGCCGACCATGAATTTCAATGCGACACAAAGAGTGTGAGGCAAGATATAAGTAAGCATTTAATATTTGAGAACTGTTTTACAACAGAAATGTTTAACAACTGGCAGAAATATCCAGTGATGCAGAACACACGATTTTTAATCATTTATGTAATTCATAACTAATGGGACGAGACAAGAACATATCGGACCAGTGGTTATCAACCTTTCTGACACCAAAAAGTCCACAACAATATTCAAAGGTGACGTTTCCCAGTCATTCATGATTTACTGGATAAGGATTACGGAAAATGATTTTTAAAAATACTTTTTATTCCGTTTCTACCAGATAAAATATTTTAAAGCTTAACATAGCTAGATATGTTTTTTTTTTTGTTTGTTTGTTTTTTTAATAAAGTGCCCAATGGAGTTTATTTTTAGGATTTTTTTCTAGACAGTGGAAACCCTGTTTTTTGTTTGTTTGTTTTTTTATATATATATAAAAAAAATTTTTAAAAACGATTGTTTGGGGGTGGATTAAAATAAGAAAAATCATGATTTTGAGTAGTTTTAGATTAGTTTAATGCTTGTTTTGTCTTGTATTTGTGTAAAGCATCTAAGTAATCTTGAATGTTTGCTGAGGCCCCCTGGCTGAGAACCGAAAAATAAATAAAAGAACGATAAAAATATATATATGTTTTGTAAATAGTTAATTACTTAATTCTGATTCTTTTACTATTGGTAGTATAGACCAGGGGCTCCCAAACACATTCCTGGAGCCTCCCCAGCCCTGCACATTTTGCATGTTTTCTTTTGTCTGACACACCCATTTCAGGTCTTGGAGTCTCTCGACTAATGAGCTGATGACCTGAATCAGGTGTGTTAGGACATGCAGTGTTAGGGAGGCTCCAGGAATGTGATTGTATGGACAACCCCCAAAGATTGATTCAAAACACAATATAAGATCGCATGTTTGTCGCCATCTACTTGCTTAATGGTGTAAAAAAAAAAAAAAGAGGAGGGTCACTGAACAAATTCAAAAGTGAATAGACTGAAAACATTTTTGACAGGCCAGAAAAACC
The DNA here is from genome assembly GCA_037101425.1 of Elopichthys bambusa. NCBI lineage: Eukaryota > Metazoa > Chordata > Actinopteri > Cypriniformes > Xenocyprididae > Elopichthys > Elopichthys bambusa. The sequence continues at coordinate 44,831,844 of CM074432.1, read as the reverse complement.
CCAACACGCCTCGACATACGTCAGACAATTCAGTATGACATCAGAGGAAGTTCCATAAAACATAAAATGTTTTATATTTAGATATATACAAGCGATAATTGTCTGTTTGTTGCTTATTGCTCATAATCTGACTGGTAATAAAAATAAAATAAAAAAATTCCATAATAATTTAAACGAAACGTTAGAAGAGGATTATAACGCTAAACACGAAATACAATAAACCCATTTAACTGAAAATCACCAATATATAATCAACGTAATAAACGACGATTTTCAGAAGAAAGGAGAGTCTTAAGTCACCTTTGAAGGACAATGTGACGTCACGTCGAGTGCAAAGACTGGAAATGGATGGCTAGCTCACAGAAGTCACTCTAATTCGTTTAAAAGTTGTGCCTCATCTTACCTTCACCACCTGTTGCCCCCTTCAACTCGTTTTCGTCTGTCCTCTCTCCATTGTTGGCATCTGCCATGGTTTTATTCAGCGCAAACACCGCCCGGCTCAAGTGATAGCTTTGCTAACTAGCCGGACCAGCCTAACAATATCTGAATCCGCTAAATTCACAGTTTACAACAAAACACAACATAATCTAGTCACGTTATCGACGCTTGTGGTTATATATCTTCTTCAGGAGCACCATTAGAGTGATAAAACATGATATAAAAGTTAAAAAGTAGTCGAGTGGTTTTAAGAAGAGTTCCACCAATCCATAAAGTCGCTTAAAAAAAAAAAAAAAAGGCTGAGGAAATAATGCGGAAATGTACATACGACAGGCGAGAGCTGTGCTAACAAGAGCTGATTCGTTGTGCCAAAAATAAACCACAAACATTCATCTTCCCGTTATATTAATTGCGTTACACAGCAAGCTGGTCATTTTTTTAAAGTTGTATTTTCTCGGTTTAGAATATAGTACAGAACAAGCCCACAGAAAATAAAAAGGCCTAGTGTAATTTTATTAGAATTAGAATGATATTAAATGTCTTGGTGAAGCTTCCAGTACACAGAATCAAAATAAAGATAATAAAATTACAAAGATAAAACAATATACACATAGCCTACAAGACAAATAGCGTGCACACAATATACTACACAGAATATGTATATGCAAAATATTCTATACAATTATGGAAGGGAATGTGAATAAGAGTAGGATATGTTAAAAAAAAAAAAAATGTATAAATAGTGTGCTTTGTATTGCATGGTCGGTTTTTTTAAGCATAGGTTAACACGAGAAGAGAGTATTTGTTTGTTTATATTTGGTTTGAGATTCATCTTTATAGGTAAATATTAGGCCTACATATAAATGCTGTATTAAAACACAGCGATTGTTTTTAATATGCGATCTGCCATTAGAGTCTATAGACTGTAACGTATAGTGTTCACCACAAGATGGCGCTATCAGACTGGGAACCAGGGTTACGGCGAGCATTAGCACCAGTTTCCTAAAAATATAGCATTTAGCAATCTGAGCAAGGGGATAGAGAAGACTGTTTTGTAGATCATGGATGGTCAATTACAAACATATACACATGTAATGTTGCCAAATTGCATGTGTTTGTTTATAAGAGCCAGTTCTCACTTACATTACAAAAAAGTGAGACAGTAGCTTTCCACTTTGGCATAATTCACCCTACTCTTATGACAATTTCTTCAAGATCAGCGCTCTCACGTAATAAACTTCCAGCTCCTTTTTGAACAAAACCAACCCAGCCCACTAGACTACATTCATTAGCAGATAGGCTGCGTAATTAGCCAATGCACTCAGCTTAAAGTAGAGGCCTGGATATGTGTGTCTAACAGCTAGATTGCCACACAAAAGAAAGATGATACTGCTGAAGGAAAAGAATCCACCCTTCCCACAGCTTGTACATGCTGTTTTGCAGTGAGTATCACCTTGCCACATGCAATTATATATATATCTCATGTTTTTTATTTGTAACATTTAATATGTCCTTATTCTAGTCTAGTTATATGGCAATCATGTAAAATATAGGTTTAGTGCAGACACTGTAGTGACCTGTAAATGTCAGATGTCTGCATCTACTCTTTTGACTCCCAAACCTGAATGCGATTACATTGAAATACATCATGAAAATGTTCATAGTGCCCTCGACCAATTCATGGACGATGGGCTGGCTCTGTCTGGTAGACAAAGAAGAATTTGGGATTTAACAAAGCGACTATATATGCTTATTTAAAATGCATTCTGTGTTATATCTTGTATATTATTTCCTATTATGTTTTATTGATATTGATTTTTATTTTGTAGACTTATTACAGTGCAACATGAGACCTTTCACTGTTTTTATTACTCCAGTTGTCCGTGTTCCAGCAAGACTGTCTGTACATTAAGCCCACCTATACTTCCGTTTTGATGCAAGTAGAGTACATGTAAAAACCGTACACTTTACACTTAGTGCTGGAGATATTTCACTCTTTCTGCAAATCACATTGTTGCGCTTTTTCATTGACATTCATTCAAACAATTCACTCAAAAACACTGATTCATTTAGGAACGAAACACGGGTGCTCGGAGAAACAGCAGATGATTGCAAAATCACAGTCGATACACTCACATCAAAGTTATTTTTCGCTCTTCATTTAGAGATAAAAAGAAATATCTTTGCAGCGCTGTACTGTTAGTGAACATCTAGACAGCACCCACACTCCTGTGAGCGACGTTTAGATTACATTTTTTCATCTAAATATGTGCTGCGCGCTTTCCTCTCAATAACAAAATAAACACACAACAAAAATGAGGTGAGAAAACAGCAGTTAAAGGGTTAGTTCACCCAAAAATGATTTACTCACCCTCAAGCCATCCTAAGTGTATATGACTATCTTCTTTCAGACAAACACAGTCAGAGATTAAAAAAAATATCCTGGCTCTTCCAAGCTTTATAATGGTAGTCACAGTTTGAAGCCAAAAAAAAAAAAAAAAGTGCATCCATCCATCATAAAAGTACTCCATACAGCTCCAGAGGGTTAATAAAGGCCTTCTGAAGCAAAGCGATGGGTTTTTGTAAGAAAAATATCCATATCTAAAACTAAATACAATAACTAGCTACCAGCAGCGCATCGATTTGCAGTGGAAGAGTGACCTCTGACCCGACGCATGACGTAATTACGAACACTGAAGCGCAGAGAATAGAGCAAAACCGGCTCACAAATGTAACCTGAATGAGAGGCAACACGGACGGGCAAGTAGTGAAAGATTTATTTATTTAACAAAAATATTCAAACAGTCAGTAGTCAGTATGTGGTCGTCAGTAGTGAAAGCGCGCATGGAAGAGGACTGTAAGGTCTGAATGGGTGCTAACACAAATGGGTGATTCCCAGGCAATCCACAGCGCTGTAATTCTGAGAGTCTCAGGTGAAAAAACACCCCACCACAAACGCCATACCTGCAAACCAAACACAGGCCCAGCACTCACTGGGACCTAACAACCAGTCAGGAATTTTTAAAGAGAAATGTCGGAGGATTTCGATATAAGAGAAGAGGAGCTTGGGTTTGTTGCACAGCCTTGTTTGTTTGAACCACGAGAGGCGTCTAAGCTTACGATACTCCTACATCCTGCATCATACATCGCGTCATACATCGCGACATACATTACTCTTGTGGCGCAAGTCGACTTGAGCAATATGCGTACGGTCGTCTGCCGGAAGCTAGTTATTTGAATTTCTGAAGTTTTAAATATGGATATGTTTCTTAGAAAAACACATTGCTTCGCTTCAAAAGGTCTTTATTAACCCCCTGTAGCTGTATGGATATTTTTTATAATGGATGGATTCATTTTTGGGGCTTTTTAAATATATCTCCGGATGTGTTAGTCTTAAAGAAGATAGTCGTATACACCTAGGATGGCTTGAGGGTGAGTAAATCATGGGATAATTTTCATTTTTGAGTGAATTATCCCTTTAAGAAAGCATCTGGTCACATTTATTTAAATAGCACTTTATTCAATAGATTGTTTAAAGCAACATGAAAAAAAAAAAAAAAAAAAGGACCGGAGAAGATTTAAGGCGGAGCCTCAGAGACACATCTATTATATAATAGCTCAAAACTTTTTCTTTTTTTTTATCTTTCATTAGCCTGATAACATCGTTCTGAAAGTGATCCCAACGATATCGTTCCTCTATATCGTTATAGCTGTGGTGTGGACTGTGCTATACTTTTAGAACAATTTTTAGAACTATATCTTTATTGTTATCTTTAGTCATCGTTCTTGGGCCTTTAGACAGAATAAATCCCTTTGAGCTTTGCAGATCTTATCTGCACAAGCATCACATGACCCATTTTAATTTCAGAAAGCAATTAACAAATGTCAGCCATTTTATTTTATTTTTCAAATGATCATTTATGGGCTGTGAAAAATAAATAAATCCGTGATACAAGATTAGAGCATGAAAAAAAAAAAAAAAAAAGATTTTTTGAATAAGAGGGCAGTAAGATGCCCATTATTGGAGATTTTTTTTCTGTGACCCCACTAAGAGAAAAACATCCTCCCCAGCACACACAGGATGTACAAGCTCTCCTTCCAAAAATTCCAAACTTAGCAGTCCCACGACGGCCAGTCCTCAGCATTGTCATAACCATAACTGTTACCATCACACACATGCACACACACTGCCTCGAGCCAAAACAAGTTAGAAACGATGCTGTTGGCCTTCACAGTCCCTGAGATTTATGGGAGGGGAAGTTCTGGACAGTTAATGGAAAGGATGTTTCTCTTTGTTCTTGGTGTAGACCCTTCATCTTCAAATGATCTGCAGTCTCCAAATGACCCTCAGTTTACTTGACTTGACTGAGCCTGTGAGAAAATATTCAGACCATGCTAAGAACAACTAGGCTGCGTGACAAGCTTTCACTTTGACTGTTTGGGATGGATTGCAAGCTGATCCACAAGCCTGTTTCAATTTAAGCTGAAAATTGTGACAGGAAATATGGGATAAGAGGAAGTGGTCAGTGTATGGGAACTTGTTAATGGAACTGTTTCAGAGTGGGGTGAGGAGAGGAATGGACATATTTCCCATGGAGAGTGAATCACAATGTTTATAGTTCATAATTAATTGGTGGTCAACTGAGATCTCATTCTCAGCAAACACAGTATCTGATCTTATATGTATAATAATTAGGGCTGTCGAAATTACGCATGCGATTAAAAATTTTTTTTTTTTTTCTAGTTTAACACGTTAAAAATATTTAGCGACATCCGTTTTTCTGTCATAATTTAGCTAGCGTTACACTGTATGATCTTTTAAACCATTCAAGAGCCACAAGACAAACGTGAACGTGCTTTCTGCTAATGTCTTTCTTTTCTTTTCTTTTTTTTTACTTTCTGTAAATGTCGTTTCTGTTCGCTTACCAATTTTCCACTGGAGCTGGGGTCGGTGCGCGCCCACGAGTCGTGTGCACAGAAAGACGCGCGCCAGTAGAGTTCTTTTTCGCGCTTGAACAAACAATAACACAGAGAATAATGCCAAAATGCCCGTTTTGTCGAGTATCCTCATAAGAGCAGTATTAAATTAGTTAAATGACGTTTTAAATAAACTTGAAAAGTTGTGAGAAAAATGTGATGCGAGTCCGATCGCGTCATGTCCGGCAGCGGCAGCTCTTAAAGTCACAGCAGCCTAATAAACCAGATGCGGTAATCACTTTGTGGCCACTACATTAAGCCCCCTGAGGTTATTTTCATAATTAACAACTTTAACAGCTATAAACAGACAAAGAACATACACGTTAGTTGTCCACTGGCTGGTCTTTGCCGTGTGTTTATGCGTAACATTTTGGCCCAGACATGAGGCGATACAACGGTCATCGTTCATCACTGCTAGTTCTTTAATGTCGGTTTGGTGTGTCTGGACCTTTAATTTGCAAGATTGTCACAACAAAATCCACTCAACTGCTACTCAAAAACTAGCCCAATGGCATTTCAGAGGGGTCTCCCAGTAAAAATCGTGTTCCGGAGGGGGTAAAATCTGCTTTTTGGTGGGCCCCAATTCCAATTCCAGGGGCTAAATATCATGTTATTTGTGGGCCCCTTCAACCCGCAGACATAAAAAACAACCCGTGGCAACAGTGCTAAAGTAGCCCAATTCCACGGGAAAACCACAGACCTGTCAACACTAAGGGCAGACCCGATTCTTCACGACATCATTGTCAGGTGACTATCATAATTAGGGTTGTTTGACTTGAAGCAGCGCTGCAGAGACCGATCGGCGCATGACATCAAAGTACCGTGAGAGAAAAAAGCATAAGGAGTCGTGCACTCTCCAATAGCTCTGGCAGTATTTTAATGCCATACGCCGATCGGTCTGCGCAGCGCCTATGCATCTCGAACTAATTATCCGAAAGCGGACGGCTTCGTATGCTTTTAAAATCGCTCTTGCGCTACTTTGACGTCATACAACGATTCTGTGCAGCGCTGCTTCAAGTCGAACAAGCCTAATATCTGACCGCTAGTTTGTGATATTGAGCAATCAGAATCAAGTATTCCTGAGAGCCGTGGTATAAAATTCTAAATCATTACCGCTCATTTGGGAAGCCAGTCTCCTACATACTTCTACTTTCATGTCTCCTGTATCACTCAGTTTCTCTCTTTTCATACATAACTGATCTTGACTGTAAAGAATGCCTCCGAGGGCTTCAGTTCTTTTATGGTGAACATAAAACTTTCAATAGATTTTTAGAAGCTTGGGAGTCTCCTGTCCTGTTAAAAAGCATGAAAATGAAAACACTAGTTGGAAGAATAACAGGTAAGTGACACAAAATCGAGAAAGATTTAGGTTAAGGTTATTACTTTTCTGGTGAATAAGAATCATGATTTATGCAAAAATACATTAGAATGCATTTTAGAGACTAGAACATCAGAGACATTTAAGCAATCACCTAGAACTCCCTAGAATTGTGACAGCAAGTTTTGAATGGGCAAGCATCCCTCAAAATGGACATTTTGGTTAAATATAAGTATAAAAGATATATTTAGTTGTCCAGTTATTCTGGGCTCAAATATGCAAAGCCAAATGATCAAGTCTTTGTGTTGTAAAGGGCGGAAATAAACACGGGGTTAGATTGTCAAGGGTAGGTCAGCACAACCACGGAGGGCCTGGGGTCAAAGGTCAGGACAAAGTTTCTGACAAACGGGAAATGGTGGTGGAGCTTAGCGACCCTGTTGCTGCTGAATTCCCAATGGAAAGATTTTTTTTTCCTAAAACATCATCAGCTTCCTGGCTTTATCTAATGCTGCATCATGCAGCAGAGATTCAGACCACAAATGTTTGTCATTTACTGTGAGAACAGGATTAGAAGTTTAAATATAGCATCACTTATAGACAAAAACAAAATCATGTTTTTTTTGGCTTGGTCATAGTGCAAGATAAGTTTGCATACTGTCAGATCCAGTAGCATCAAGCTGTCACTGATAGTGACATATAAACCTTTTACATGTTAATACTCAGTGGCCCTTTGGGTGCATTGAATTGGACTGTTGTTGATAAATAGAATGATATAAACATTTGTGATGTAAGCTTTTCGTTGTTTCTCATGAATGGAATAGAACTTTTTAAGTTTAAATCTCATTTGGAATGTTACAATGTGATATGACACATACAGGGGTTGGACAATGAAACGGAAACACCTGTGGCCTGTTTCACAAAGCCAGTTGTTCCCCAGGTAAGTTTGAGATTAGTTTGAGAAAACTCTAGTTTTTCGGGTTCAAGAAGGTGGATTTGTTTTTAGCGGTGTTTATCGCCATGGTAACTTACGCAACATGGCTAACCTGCTCCAGAGCAGGTTTTATTCTGGGTTAGAGATTGGAAAGAAAGCAAAAAAATGTGCTTTTAATTTACTATCTCTGTATTAAATAAATGTATTTAGTTACCACTTGTAGTACACTATGGGTTCAAGTGGTAACTAAATACATTTTTTAAATACAGAGATAGTATATTAAAAGCACATTTTAGTTCATATTTCATGGTGTCTCAAAATAGCACAGCTGAGTAGATGTGTTTTAAGAATATCTGAAGAAGTACTAAAGAAGAATGTATATTAAGTACAAAATTATTGCTCGAAAATAGAGCACTACTCCACACTTTTTTTCATTTGGGAAACTGAGACAAACTAAATTGCAGAAGAACTGTGACCGTGTCTCCAAGATGCTTAAAGAAACTGTCCTGACACACTACAGCAAAAGATATAAATAACTGGCTTAAGAACCCTTTTTGGGGGGAGAAAATACTGACGTGCCTAAGACTTTTGCACATTTTTGTATTTTTATTGATTTTTTCATTTACCATGCTGTTAATGTCGTACTTAACGTATTTGATATAAATAAACAGCGACACAATAAGAGGTTTTGAAAGTGCTGTAACTGTGTGATCTCTTTGTTTATTGAAGGTTGTGACAGACCCAAATCATCAATGCTGCATAGTTGCATTTTTCCAGTTACCAAATATGTTAATGTAGTGATTACTTCCATTTCTGGCACTATGGCATTTCTGCGCTGTGTCGAAGATATTAGCGTGTCTGTAATAAGATCAGTCACAAACATGATCCCTGCATGATCTAATGTGTAGTGTCTTATTAATTCACTGTCATCCATTGTCTGCAACACATTTCTTCTCCCTTTTCACGTTTCATCCATTTTCTCCACTTCTAAAGAAACTCTTAAGCCTCTTAAAAGTCCTTGTCTATCCTTAAGACCTCTTTTAAGGGTTAAGATGCTTTCTGAATTACTTTTTTCTTTACTAGGATTGATACTTAATTTTAAGAGGACTTTTTAAGAGGAGTTTTTTTTGGGGGGTAGTTGTGGCCTAATGGTTAGAGAGCCGGACTTGTAACCCAAAGGTTGCGGGTTTGAGTCTCAGTATCGGCAGGAAATGTAGTTGTGAATGAACAGCGCTCGCTTCCACTCTCATTACCCACGACTGAAGTGCCCTTGAGCAAGGCACCTAACCCCCAATCACTCACCAGGCAGCAAAAATGGCTGCCCACTGCTCCGGGGGTGTGTGTGTGTGTGCACTTGGATGGGTGAAATGCAGAGCATGGAACGAATATGATGCTGGTGGAGGAAGTTTTCAGACTCGCTCCTCCAAATTACCCCAAAGTGGCTCACCTGACTGTGCAGGTCATGGGATATGTTCATGTTCATCAAACCACTCTGTCAACAGTCTTGCTGTGTGTAATGGTGCATGGGTACAATGTTTGAACCATTCAGTGCACATGGTCCTCCAGAATGGTTCGGTAGTCCTTGGCAGTGACGCACCCATCAAGCACAGTAGGGAATGCCATTAAATTGTAGCCCAAACCATCACTGATCCACCCCCATTCTTCACTCTGGGAAGCAACAGTCTGGCTGGTATCAGTGACCAAAAGTTTAACTATGAATATTGACCCTGTGGAGCTCCCAACAGTTTTGATGGAAACAAGAGAGTAAATGTGCATATTTAATTCTGCAATCCTTTTATGTTTGTTTTTTGTTTTGTTTTTTTGGATACAAACTGGGCTAGTATAAGCACATCCCTTTCAGACAGCTTCAGCTTCCTCTTGCGTCGACAGTTACTTCTGCTGGATGTGGTTCATCCTTCATAGAGGTATGCCAGCATTACCCTGGTGGCTTTCGATACACCACAGAGAGTTGCTATGCGTCAGCGAGAAGCGCACCAAAATGTATAATTTTTAAAAATATATAAATTTAAAAAAAATAATAATAATAATGTTGTGTGTTGTGTGGATTGCAATATTTTATGTACAGCTGTTTTATTGCTCTGCTAATTCAACCTTCACACTCTGATGGAATGTGAAATCAGTGAAGATTTGCCACCAGGCCGCGCATATATAGGCATAAACCCCAACACAGGGCTCGATATTAACACTTGTCCGGGACAGGTGGATTTTTTGAAGGGCAAGTCAAAGAGAATCTTTCCCGACTGGACACGTGACTTGATTAAAACTTCAGTGACAAAAAAATAATAGGAGAGGCATCGAAATCGAGAATGATTCCGATTTTATTACATTCAGTATAAACACAGTCTCCGCTCTAATTCATCCCAAAGGTGTTCTATCAGGTTGAGGTCAGGACTCTGTGCAGGTCAGTCAAGTTCCTCCACAATAAACTCGCTCATCCATGTCTTTATGGACCTTGCTTTATGCACTGGTGCGCAGTCATGTTGGAACAGGAAGGAGCCATCCCCAAACTGCTCCTACCAAAGCTGGGAGCATAAAATTGTCCAAAATGTCTTGGTATGCTGAAACATTAAGAGGTCCTTTTCAGTGGAACTAAGGAGCCAAGCCCAACCCCTGAAAAACAACCCCACACCATAATCCCCCTCCACCAAACTTTACACTTGGTACAATGCAGTCAGACAAGTATCGTTCTCCTGGCAACCGTCAAACCCAGACTCGTCTATCGGATTGCCAGACAGAGAAGCGTGATTTGTTACTCCAGAGAACTAATATTCAGATCTGGTGACTGTGCAGGTCATGGTATATGTTCATGTTCATCAAACCACTCTGGCAACAGTCTTGCTATATGTAATGATGCATGGGTACAATGTTTGAACCATTCAGTGCACATGGTCCTCCAGAATGGTTCGGTAGTCCTTGACAGTGACGCACCCATCAAGCACAGTAGAGAATGCCATTATATTGTAGCCCAAAGTTTCTTCAGAGAACACATCTCCACTGCTCTAGTCCAGTGGTGGCGTGCTTTACACCACTGTAAGGCTTGGATGCAGCTGCTCGGCCATGGAAACCCATTCCATGAAGCTCTCTACGCACTATTCTTGAGCTAATCTGAAGGCCACATGAAGTTTGGAGGCCTGTAGCTATTGACTCTGCAGAAAGCTGTCGACTTCTGCGCACTGTGCGCTGACTTCGCTCTTTGATTTTACGTGGCCTACCATTTCGTGGCTGAGTTGCCGTTGTTCCCAATTGCTTCCACTTTGTTATGATACCACTAACAGTTGACCGTGGAATATTTAGTATTGAAGAAATTTCACGAATAGACTTATTGCACAGGTGGCAACCTATCACGGTACAACGCTTGAATTCACTGAGCTCCTGAGAGCGACCCATTCTTTCACAAATGTTTGTAGAAGCAGTCTGCATGCCTAGGTGCTTGATTTTATACACCTGTGGCCATGGAAGTGATTGGAACACCTGAATTCAATGATTTGGAGGGGTGTCCCAATACTTTTGGCAATATAGTGTAGTTAACATAACATGACCAAGGAAGTTGTTTTGCCGAAATTATCACGATTGCAAATGTTACATTGATTTTTATAAACAATAAACAAGTAGTTCACATTAAGTTACTTACTTAATATAGTTTTTGTATATTGACTGTTTTTGTTCTATTTCACCAAATAAAGATCACAGCAGAAACTATTGCGCATTCTCAAAGCAACACTCAGCAGTGTTTTGTTACTGAATTATTTAGTTCTGAATGAATCGGTTGAATGAATGATTCAATGACTCACTCATTAAGTGACTTGCCGCCACCTACCTCCGGGTTTTAGTTTAAAAGTATCATTGCATTTTTTCCAACATTTCCATTTTATTTAATTTGACTGGTAACAGCCCTATAGTGTCCTATTATTATAACTGAATTTATTGATCAAATGTAAGAATTTGACATGAAAGATGGCGCATATTTTTAATAACGTTAAAAAATGGGCCTTTATAACGGAAATTTAAGCATGTAAAAGCTGATAGAACACTGATGAAAATATTACTTCATAATAAATTATGTTTACACCACCAAAAATCTTTTTTTTTCCGATGCAAGGCAAGTAACTTTTTTACTTGGACAAGTGAATGACCGATTACTTGTCTGAAAGAATGCCGAGCCCTGCAACACTATATTGGCCAGTGTTTCAGTTTTTTTTGTCTAACCCTGAGTATGAACTGATGGCTTCATTGACGTGAAACATGAACATTTAAAAACTATGGAGGAAGGGGAAATTATGACAGCTCATGATTACTGTATGCCTTTGTTGTATTTTCTCCTTTTGTGTTCCACAGTACAAAGAAATAGGCTTGGAACGACATGATAATCAATAAATGAATTAAACTAATCTTCAATGAAAGAATGTATTTCATAGAAATGTAAAAACCAAGCATTAACTGGTAAATGGTACCAGTTTACTGATTCCTTATGATTTTTTTTTTTTTGTGGTGGTGCTGTTATTTGGGAGGTCCAAACCAGTTATATCTCCCACCATGGACTGAGACGGCCCACTGAGGGCTGAGGGGTTTCTTCAGCAGTCCAGCCTTCACTCATTTACACAGATACAGTGCATCTTTCTGTATGCTAAATTTTCAGTGAGTTGAGGAAGTTTTAAACAGAAGGGGGGGACGGGAGAGGCACACTGACAGAGACACATTGTTGGGACAATGCAACCAGCAGGTAAACATGTATCTAATACACTTTAAAAAAGATGATTAAACTCATTTTATGCACGTGTTTTGCATGAAATAATTATAAGCTGCACCTAAAAATGTATTAATGTCATTGCATTAGAAACAAGATACTGCACTAACTAGCATTTATTTTTAAAGAAGAATATCACAAGCATAATCATAGGCAAGATATTTCACAAAAACTTTGTTAGGTTTAAAACTACTAAACAATAGATTTTCTGTTGAAAACTAAGAGAAAAGGTACTTGGACACTTGTCAAACTTGACAAACTGGTTAATGTGATGAACCTGTGGATACTCTCATAGGAACTTGAGGGTAACTGGCTTCATTGACTAAAAAAATGTCCTTGGATTCAGTTGGGCTGTAATGTAATTGCAAATATGACTTACGATGTTATGCATTAATAATATCACCATTATGCAAATGCATATGCATGTATAAATCATACAAGTTGTGCAAAAGTGATACACAGTTCACTTTTATCTACGGGTACAGAAAAAAAGTTCTGGCTGCTGTGTGTATTTTGTTTCCAACTTGCCTAACTCTAAAGTAGGAGGTTACCATCAGTGGCCGGTTTCATAAACTGCTTAGACTAGTCTTAAAAGTTAGTCATCTCGTTTTTTTTTTTTTCTTCCTAACTTTTAAAAGTCAGTTACATAATATATATGTAACTATATATATGTATATCGGTCTGATGTGAATTGGGAAAGTAAGACTGATTACCTCTTCTCTAACTGCTAGTTGGTCAAACTAGTTCTTAAGACACTGTCTTGACATAGTGTACTTCAACTAGGCAGCATTTCAATTTGCTTCATATTTTGTTATCTAGTGCAATGACATGCTACAACAGAGGCCCCAAAAAGTCACACATGAATCTATGAATGAGAGACTGAAAGAGAGAGAGTATGTATAGTAGAGATAAGAGAGGTGGAGGAGACTTGTCCCAATTTTTCTTTAGGTTACGTTAAAAACTGATGTGTTAAAACCGTAGTAGTTAAAGCTGTGAATCGCATCCTGTTATGTCAAACTAACTATTGTTTATATAGTCAGCTTCACACTGAGGGCAACCATTAGCACTGTCGTCCATAAAGTCTTGTAACAAAAGAGCAAGCTAATTTTTTCCCACACTGTCTGAAGTCATCTGAAACCAAGCCGCAACATAATAGAGAGAATAATGGCTAGCAAAGACCAGACACATTAGAGGAATGTACAAACTAAACCCCTTTGCAGCAGGCAGGTTAGGTCTGTTGAATGACTCTTGAAGGTTAGGTTAGGTCTATTAAAAGAAAAAAAATAAATAAATCACATATCATGAAAGGTCTCTGGCTTATCTGTTAGTAGCCTCATCAAAACACCAAGAGCATCCACAGGAAAGCATTATCTGTTAATGGAGTGTGCGGTGCTCCACTGTGCAGCGTTGCGTGATGATAACAGAAGAGTCACCGGAGGGAAACTATACCTCCTCCCTCATCAATGTCAGGCGACACAGCCCTAAGAAAAGCCTGAGGCATTTTGGAACCAACTGCTGTGGTTTGATTGCAATTAAAAATCAACACCATGCCAACTGTTAGACAATGGGGTGGATCAGCTATACTATGTGAACCAGAACATAGTGTACCAATGAATGGAAAATAGACTTAATGTAAATAGTAGGTCAAAGCAAACCACATTCTTACCTCAAGATATGAACTTTAACAGTGTCCGCATGTGAAGAATGTTAATAAATTAGGTGTAGAATGAAGAAATTGTTTTTAAAAATTAGGCATTTATATTCCTAAAGCAGGAATAGACAGACAGACAGACAGACAGACAGACAGACAGACAGACAGACAGACAGATAGATAGATAGATAGATAGATAGATAGATAGATAGATAGATAGATAGATAGATAGATAGATAGATAGATAGATAGACAGATAGGATATTTGCTGTACAAAATGAAGACAGAAAGTATGTTACATGTAATTTCTTGTTGGCAAAACAAAAACAACATGCATAGCTGCAGGATATCCCACAAACCTCTCTGAATTTTTTGCTTTTATTTTGATTCGTAATTAATAGATATAATAGAGATTTTTTTTATACACTCACTAAGAGCAATTGGTAACACAAGGTTTCATAGGTTACCATTATTATCAAACTAGCAATGAAAAATACTTCTAAAGCAAATAGCCTGTTAGACTTAATGTTAATTTTATTAACATTATTAAAATCAAAGAGTGTATCTGTTAATAATATTTAATGGAAATGGGCTAATGTGAACAAACAATGAACAGTTGAATTATAATGTTAACAAAGATTAAGAAAAACTGTAACAAATGCTTTGCTCGTTGTTAGTTTATTTTAACTTAACTAACGTTAAGTAATGGGACCTTATTGCTAAGTGTTACCGAGCCATTTCTAAACATAGTTAATATGATGAAACTCACGTGCATAACTTCGTAACACTTAAAAACATAAAATTTGGCCATGAGATGTTCAAACTATGTGCGTGCGTGTTCGGTGTGTGTTTAAGATTTGTGAACTGCAGACAAAACATTTACCCAGCAAATACAATTTTTAGTCAGTCCCCTGCCTGCCCACATTCCTGATCTGGTTTGATAGTGAGGGGAACACCTATGAATACGTCATAACAGTGCTGTGCACGCGCTGTCCACACATCGCGCATATACGTTGCGTTACGTTGATTTTGTACAAAAAGTCTGGTGCTTTATTTGTTAAGACTTCGCTTTTTGTAAGGTGCGAGGCGGAAGGGTATTTACATGTCCTTGGGTGGTTGAAAGATAAACAAAGTGCTTGAGCAGGTGAGCAGGTGAGCAGGAGTCAAGAGCTGAAGCGCTGGAGTGATTTCCTCTCTAAGCACAAGTAAGACTTCACATTTTCATTCTTCTTCTCAAGTTCCGACGTGACTGGTTCCAGAGTTTAAGCAAAGGTGTCTTGAAAACGTTAGCTTAGACATTAGCTTACTCTCTTTCGGAATTATGATTCGATTCAGTGTTTTCGGTGTGAGCCTGTAAGGTGTGCGTGCGCGCGCCCTCAGCTGATCTCTGTAAAGTTTAATCAGGCACCCCTACGTCAGTTGACATACTGATGGTAATTGTCTAGAAATAATCACAAAATGTTACTGCACATGGTGGTTATGTAGCCTAGCTAAGACAATTTTAAGAATTGAAACGGACCATTCCTTGCATTCCAAAAAAAAAAAAAAAAAAAGACCATGCTTCGAAAAAGTAGTCTACCACTAGTTCTTACTTCAGTCATAATAGAAAACCTTTTTGACTTTTGAATTTTAACAAATTGGATTACTTATATAATTAATCATTAAATCGCAAATGTGACCCTGGATCACAAAATCAGTCATAAGGGTAATTTTTTTTTTTTTTTTTTTTGAGATTTATACATGATCTGAAAGCTAAATAAATAGGCTTTCCATTGATGTATGGCTTGTTATGATAGGACAATATTTGTCCGAGAACTATTTGAAAATCTGTAATCTGAGGGTGCAAAAAAATCTAAATATTGAGAAAATCGCCTTTAAAGTTGTCCAAATGAAGTCCTTAGCAATGCATATCCACTCACAAAAATACATTTTTGATATATTTACGGTAGGAAATTTACAAAATATCTTCATGGAACCTGATCTTTACTTAATATCCTAATGATTTTTGGCATCATTTTTTTATTTTTTATAATTAACACATTTAAAATGTATATTTTTTGCTCAAAACAAGAATATATCCCAGATAGCACACATACGTCTGCAAGATGTCTGTTAAAGATCACTTCATCTGGAAAGCATCTGCTGTTTACAAACATCTGATAGACGTCTTTAAGGTGTCAGTTTTACATTCTAAATCATAAACATCTTGAAGACATTTTCTAAAAGACTGACATCTGACAGGAAACATCCTATATACGTATTGCAGATGATCTAACACTAAAAAAACGTGTTCCAGATGTAAACACGCACATCAAATAGACATCTCTGTACGTGTGCTATCAGGGAATCATTTTTGTATGCAGTTTGAGTGAATAGCGGCTAGATGATATCACACTCGCGATTAGGGAGTTGATGAAAGAGATTACCTGCATCCTTTAAAGCTTTTGTTCTTCTGGTCAAATTATATGCCTGTATTTATAGAAAAATCTGCTTGCTGTGTCCCTGAGGAAACCAATACCTTTGTCATAGTATCCTTACAGTAGTCAAGAAGCTTTCACGTAACTCACATTAGCGCTGGAATGCATTCCAGATAGCACACGTAGTACGTCTGCAAGATTTCCGTTAAAGATCACTAAATCTGGAAAGCATCTACTGTTTACAGATATCTGATAGACATCTTTAAGATGTCAGTTTTACATACATTCTAATTCATAAACATGTTAAAGGCATCTTCTAAATGTCTATTTGACATCTGAGAGGAAACATCCTATAGACAAATAGTTTTGGACAAATTGGTTCAATGAATGATTCAATGACTTCCTTTTGATGGATCAGTATTCGTTCAATGTATGGATCAATGGCTGCATGTAAGTCCATGGCTTTGAAGGCCGCGAAGATCAGACTTAGCGTTGTTAAATGGGACGGTCTAGCCTATGGAGGACTGTTCTTGTCACCAAGTAACTGTGACAGCTGCCGTTGATGAGTGGCAGTAACGTTTGTACTGGACTTTCTTTAAAAAGTATATTAAACTGTCTGAAAACAAAACAGGGCTCACAAACTATCTAAATATGTTCATTTCATGGTCCATTTCTGCATATAATAAAGAGTATAAACTATATATAATCACATCTTAGTAAGATATGAGTCAACATTTGAACTGATTTTTGAACATTTGTATCATTAGATATTAGTAAGTTGAAACCTAATACTTACATTTAAAAGTGTAATTTGGCAATTTATCTAAAAAAAAAATTATGTCGTCACCAGTGCGCAATGAATTCTGGGGTAGGCAAGGCTGCAAAGGACCCATCTGTTGTATCCTTCATTTCACGGGAAACAAAGGATGCATTTGGAGGCCACATTTGAAAGAGCCTTTGAATTGAGACAGCCTTAATCAAGCAATAGTTCTTTGAAGGATGCAGCCTATGAATTGGGACGCAGCCAATGGCTCACTCATAAAGATAGTCACTTGTCGCCACCTACTGGCGTGACGATGTAACAATGGTGTGGTACAAACAGTAGGCTGGTAGCTGGTACAATCAGAGCTCCTAAAACGCCTCTGTCCAATCAGATTTGAGACCTGGAATATTCCAGATTTCGTCAGCGACAGCCATTTTGAAGCTATGTTCTTTTAAAAGAACGGTAGGTAATCAACAATAATGGTTTGTATTTTGTAAAATTAGACCCTGAATGGTGGCTAATACAAGGTAGCGAATAGTGCCATTTATATTACCCATGTTTTCCCTTATAAACATTCTAGCTAGCCAGACTGCTAATTTTGTCTCATGTTTGTTGGTCAAAACAATGTTATTTTCGTAATTTTACATTTTAGCAATTTCATACATTTTTCTGTTTCACAAAAAATAGTCAAACCTACACTGTGAAAAGTCATCAACTGGAGTAAAAGGTGTGACAACTATCCCCCTTTAGTAGGCTATATAGCCGATATGCATGCGTCCCTGTATATCACAAACAAGCTGTATGTGTCCTGTGAGTTTAACACATAATTTACCACATCAGAATGAGATAAGCCCGCATTCAACTGGTGTCGCTTCAGGAACTGCCCAAAAGCGCATCTGATAAGAGGAAGAGCTCGTGTGTCTGGTAGTGATGTAGATGTGTGTGGTTGGTGCGTGAGATAAAAACGCATTCGCACGGATCCAGTCCTCTGCTTGAGACTTCATGTAAATACTCTACAAACGATCGCGGAGGGACCTCTCTCTCTCTCTCTCTCTCTCTCACACACACACACACACACACCGCGTACAAGACACAACTTCCACTACATCCACCTGGAAACTAGATAACAACGCACATTTGCGCCAATGAAGGGTGACGATGATGTAAATACTGCGATGAAAGATGAGGAGACTGATGGCTCGGGTGAGTTTCTGACGTTTTATATATTTAGGTTCCTGATTCCTGCGCGTTTATTATTAATTTAACAATGAATATTATTGATCGACAGATGTCGAACCGCTCTGTAGCAAAACAGAAATATATTTATTTCTAACGCATGTTTATAATGCCCAGATTGCTTTGCAAGACAGTTTAACATCCAGGTATGATATAAATTATTCATTTGAGCAATAACCTGTTGACTGATGTTATTAATAATAAAATAATTCTAATATTAAAGTCAGTTTAGCTGTAATGGACATTAAGGCTTGTGTTATTAAGTGAGCAGCAGTGTTTATGTGGGTTTAGTGCAGTCACGCATTGCCTGCAGGCAGCGCGCGCGCGCGCACACGCACACGCACACATGAGGAAAATCCATCACAGCATCATCTTCACCTGAGGAGAGAGATGCTGTTCTGAGGGGGCGGTGCATGTCAACCTGAGCTGGCAGAGGGGATTTTCCCATCTGGGGGAAAATGGAGGCATGAATGTTAGTAGTATATTTTTTGTAGCGTGTTGGCATTATTATTTTATATTTAATATTTTTATATTTAATATTTCTCTGAAAATGGTTCTTGAGGATAAGTTCAGCAACAGTGTGACAAGATTCATGATGTAACACTCGTTTAATGATTACCACAAGAGTGTCATTCTGAAAAATGTTCTCATAAGTGGATGCAATCAAGCTTCATTAATCATTATCTATACAATATTGCAAATGAGTATTGTCCTCTTAAACATAAAGAATATAAAATGTGATTGGGGTTTTTAGTTTTTCAATATAGGATGACTTTTAGAGAAGATCTGATGATTAATAAGCATATTATTATGAGCAAGCGCAAAGCATATATCATACATCAGATAGTCGTTTTTGCAGAATAAAACTGGCAGCTAAATATGGTTGCCAAAATAACTGTGTGAAAAATAATTTCTGCTGAATCACTGAGGCCACATTGCTACTAAATCGCTTTTGTACTTTTAACGTACTGACATCCACCACACAATGAACCAAAGTTCATCACAAGAAGCTTTTCCACAAGCTGAGGAAAAGAAAAGGTGCAGACAGTGTCATGCACCGATATACACAAAACACCATCATGGTAACACACATGACTCTAAAATCATGCAATAAACCTTAATTTAACAACATAAGATGTAACATAAAACCCTAATGTACATAAGGGATAAAAAACTAGAAGAAACGATTAACATTAAATACCATCAAATGTGAAGTGCAACACTGGGAATTCTGGGTGTGTCGGTTTACGGCCTTTCACTCTAAATTAGATGATTATTTGTTATTTTACTTCCAAAATTGGTGCATTTAACAGTATTTTACTGTAAAATTACATGAAATAGACCCCGCCCCCATATATATATATATATATATATATATATAGACCTTATGTATGGAAGCTTTCCGTAATTGCGACTTTATCTCACAATTCTGATTTTGTTTTTCTCTGAATTGCGAAATTTAAAGTCAGAGTTGCGTGTTATAAAGTCAGAATTGTGAGATACATAGTCGCAATTTGGACTTTCTTTAGCAATTGCGAGTTGCCATCACGCTCAATTGATAAGATATAAACTCAACTGCATCTTATATAGTCAGAATTGCATGATATAAACTCGCAGTTGCATCTTATAAAGTCGGAATTATGAGATATAAACTCGCAATTGCAAATTATAAAGTCAGAATTGTGAGTTATGAAGTCAGAATTGCATAATATAAACTTTTTGCATGATAATGTCTTTTTCTCAGAATTGTGAGTTCACATCTCAATTCTGACTTGATAATTTGCAATTCTGTGAAAAATAGTCAGAATTATTAGCTGGTGAAGTGGATTTACTTATTGTAGAGTTAAAGAACATTATCATGAGTATTGTAATGTTTGAAACGGACGTCATAACAAAAGTCAGTAGACCAGGAAGATTTTAAAACAAGTGGTTCACTCATAAATCCATAAGATCTTACTTTCATGCTGTGGAAATACAAACCGGAAGACAGAACATAAGTGCAGTGCTGAAAAGGGGCGGGGCTACATACAGTCTATAGTACAGGAACATACCTTTAACCATTTACAGTTAAAATTACAATAATTTTTACAGTGTAGTCTTTGTGTTCACCTTCTGATGGCAGCTGCTTTTACATGGTTTCTAGTGGGAACATGCTGGTTAGTTTTGGTTATTAGCTTGTCTGCATTGATCTAGGTGATGGATGAGATGGACTACCAGCTCATGGGGCTGAGATTGTTCTGTCAGCAAACTAACTAGAGCTGCTAAACCACCTTGGACCAATAACAAACTAGCTATCGTGTTCAACTTGACCAACATGAATATGTCTGTGATCATGTGAACTAATTATTTTCACATTTATTATGCTAATTTATTATTAAGATGATTTGTATTAAAACTCCTAGTTTCCATATGTCTATCTTGTGTTATTTATTGTGATAACATACAAATTGAGTACAAGAGAAAAAACGGCAAGCTGACATTATTGCAGTGACAATCCCCTTGGAGCAATCTGAGGTTAAGTGCGCGCACACATACACACACACACACACTTAGCCCACAATGACCTACATATGCATTCTAGGGAGGAAAATTTAGCCATGTTTTCTATGTGACGTTGCTTTTTGAGATTTTATGTTTCACCATAGAATAACACCGTTGTCTTACCACTCCATTTTTAAGAACATGACATTATCTATTAGGTTTTAGTCAAAGTCTTAAGATGGAATATATGATGTGAACAGTCCCTTAAATTAAATGTATTTGTTTTCAGCTGCTCTGTAATTGGGTTGGAACAAGGCTTTATTGTGATTTTTGTGAAATATGTTTGCTGCCCTCTGTTTTTCCTCCTGAGTTGTGCTCTATAAACAGCAACAGAAGTCATGATGGTAATATCTTCCAAAATGCAAAGACTTTTTGAAAATCAAATGTAAACAAATTTGAAAATTCTAGAACAATGAACATTGAAAAGGATAAAAAAAAGAAAGAAAGTAAGATTCTGCGCAGTTTCTTGAGGTGCATCTCAGTTTGTGTACTTGTGCACTATTCTGTGATGTTTTTAAGTGTAAATAATGCTAGTAGTGTGTTCACACTAAAAAAGAAAAAGTGCACTTTAAATACCTGGATGATGCAGTAAATTAATAGAAAAAACGAATGTTGGACACTTCATGCACTCAACTGTCACAACTTTAATTACGTAGTGGAGGGGGAGGGACTGACAGTCTCTGATGTTAAAGGGTTAGTTCACCCAAAAATAAAAATTCTGTCATTAATTACTCCCCCTCATGTCGTTCCACACCCGTAAGACCTTCGTTCATCTTCAAAACACAAATTAAGATGTTTTTGATAAAATCCGATGGCTCAGTAAGGCCTCTATTGACAGCAAGGTAATTAACACTTTCAGATGCCCAGAAAGACGAGAATACTTTTTGTGTGGCAAAAAAAGAAAATAACGACTTCAACAGTATCTAGTGATGCTTCATGAAGCTTCGAAGCTTTACGAATCTTTTGTTTCGAATCAGTGGTTCACAGCGTGTATCAAACTGCCAAAGTCGTATGATTTCAGTAAACGAGGCTTTGTTGCGTCAAAAGTGTTTCGAAAAGTTTCGAAATTTCAGTGGTTCACCACTGGAGGGCGTGACTTTGGCAGTTTGATGTGCGTTCCGAACCAGTGATTTGAAACAAAAGATTCGTAAAACTAGATAGTGTTGAATAAAGTCGTTATTTATTTATTTTTATTTTTTGGCGCACAAAAAGTATTCTCGTCGCTTCATAATATTAAGGTTGAACCACTGTAGTCACATGAACTGTTTTAAATATGTCTTTAGTAGCTTTCTGGGCATTAGAAAGTGTTAATTATCTTGCTGTCAATGGAGGCCTCACTGAGCCATCAGATTTGATAAAAAATATCTTAATTTGTGTTCCGAAGATGAACGAAGGTCTTACGGGTGTGGAACGACACAAGGGTGAGTTATTAATGACAGAATTTTCATTTTTGGGTGAACTAACCCTTTAAATGACAAAATAACCTTATAAAATTCAATTTTGGTAATCTGAAACAAAAATAAGAAGACAGCCAGAAGGTGCACAGTAATATGCTGATACTTATAGTGGGAAGGGAGGAAGGGTTGTGAGCAGTTTGAGCATACTTCCTGAGCAGTAATACCACGTATATATGTGCCTGGTCTAATAGGAGAATTGTAGTAATTGGAGCAATTTGACAGCTGACCACATCAGCTGACCGCAGCACTATGCCTACATGGCCTGATTGAACTAATGCTGTGCTCGATAAGTACATAGTGCATAAGTGCATATAGTGTATAGTGTGTCATTTGGGACACAACTTTGGTCACTAATCAAATTTAGAATACTGACTATGTGACAATTTTTTATTTAATATTAATATTTTAATTACACTTTGTTTTTTTGATCAGACTTGAACTCATGGGAACTTGCCTTCTTTTTGCATTTCCTGAGATTTATTTATTTTGCATTATTGATTTATTTTGCATTCAGACTTTTTTTAGTCAAACTAAACTTCACACACCAGATGGTTGTTTGCAATCCTGTGTGACACAAATAGTTGTTGAGATTAGTAGCATTGCCTTTTTTTGTGTTCCTATCGCAAAGCAATGTTTGCATTGATGAATTTATGTTTTCTCTTCAACAGGTGAGAAACTCTTGGGTTTCAACAGCACAGAGGAGCAGCCTTCAGGGCCGGGAGGAGAGGACAGCATGTGGCGAAATGAGAAGTATGAGTCTGTTCCCTTGGACGTGAAGGGGATTGATGAAGACAATTCTAAAGGCACTAGGGATTCTCTTTACCCTGGCTCTGCTGTAAGTCACAACAACAGGAAAAAATCCTCTGCACACATTTCGTTCATTTCATTTCAAGGATAAAGACATATTACCTGTTTCACTTATCTTTTCCTGTCTTTCTAGTACAGCATAATTTGCAAGTCAAACTTTGGGCAAATATATGGACATTTGAATGCTTTAGTTTACACTTTTGCAGTGATGTCTCTAGGAAAGCTAGGGAGGTTAAATTACATAAATAGTCATATTTGCATTGTAATACTTGTGTTTATGCAAGGCAAATACTCTTGTCATATCATAGCTGATAATTCATAAAACAACCAAATATATATTTTCACAAAAACCTAAAGCCTGCCAAACACATCTTCGTGCTCCAGATGGTGAAATATACTTTAAGCACTGCAGATTTTGAGTTCCCTGCGGATGTGCAAAACAATTTTGCATGCTGAGGGCATATTTGATCATCTGTGCAAATTTACAGGACAGACTGGTCACTTTGAAATACCCTCTGCTAATCCTGAATGACTTTATACAAATTTATACAACTATGTGTTTGGTGCTTGTTTATAGATTTGGTACTATTTGAGTGTAGTGTGTTGCACGTCCTTATAATATTCAAGATTGCGATAACAAATAACTTTTGGCCCTCTAGCAGTTAAAAAAACAAAACTGCAAGCATTTTTGTGGGAAGAACATTGTTTTGGTTGTGCTTTGGTTCTGTGTGACTGTGCAGATTAATATAGTTATCCTACTGATCATAAAACATTCACTACTAGACTAGAGCGATATAACCAGTTTAGAAGGAAAGGGTACAAAGGGTCTCAAGCGGTACTTCCTTGAAAATAAATTCCTGTAATACTCAATAAGTTCAGAATACTCAAAACATTTAAGTAAACCAACTCATTTTTTTAAGTTAGTAAAACTTTGTGTAACAAGTGGGGTGGGGCCGAGAGCCGTGGGAGCGGAGCAAGGCCAGTGTGGTGAACTCTCACTAACAATCACGTCACTGGCATCCCTTCAGATCTTGGTTAAATGTTAGATAGCAAATAACACATGCTATTATAAATATCAAAGAGACTGTCATTATATGCTTGCATGTATATAATCAAACAACATACACTATATGTGGTTTAAAAAGCCTATCCTCAACCTAACCACAGGCTCTACTCTTCACCCCAATGGTAACCCTACAAACTAACATAACATGTAACACAACATTAAAAGATTAGTTCACTTAATAATTTACTCACCCCCATGTCATCCAAGATGTTCATGTCTTTCTTTCTTCAGTCGAAAATAAATTATGTTTTTTGAGGAAAACATTCCAGGATTTTTCTCCATATAGTGGACTATAACGGTCCAAATTGCAGTTTCAAAGCAGCTTCAAAGGGCTTTACATGAACCCAGATGAGGAATAAGGGTCTTATCTAGCGAAACGTTCGGTCATTTTCTAAAAAAAAAAAAAATTATATACTTTTTAAACACAAATGCTCTTTTTACATTGAAAGGTCACGCATGACGGAGGAGGAAGTACTGTGGTAGGACACAAATCAAATTTTCTCCTCCAACTTCAAAATCCTCCTTCAATATTGTTGTTTTACCTTTTTATTTATTTATTTATTTATTTGTAAAGGGCATTTTACTTCATCTTTGCACGTTCACCTTGTTAGATACTGGATCGGTACTTCCACCTATGTCACGCATGACCTTTCTAACGTGATTACGTCATGCGCGTGGAAGTGCAAGATGAGCATTTGTGGTTAAAAAGTAAACACATTTTATTTTTTTAGAAAATAGCCGATCGTTTCGCTATATAAGACCTTTATTCCACGTCTGGGATCGTGTAGAGCGCTAAACTGCACTAAAACTACAATTTGGACCTTCCACCCGGTAAACCCCACTGAAGTCCACTACATGGAGAAAAATCCTGGAATTTTTTCCTCAAAAATCGTAATTTCTTTTCAACTGAAGAAAGAAAGACATAAACATCTTGGATGACACGGGGGTGAGTAAATAATCAGGAAATTGCAAAGCATGCTGAGAATTAGAAATCTGCTGCAACTCAATCATATTAAGTTCAGCTTACTACAATCAAATTTTGAGTTCACGCAACTTTTTTTCTATGAAGTACAATGAACTTTCATTATTATTTGAGTGAAACAAACATTTCATTTAATTAATTTCAGTATTCGGTTTTACAGTGCAGCGCTACAACAACCACAATGAAACGACCCTTCACAGTAGATAATGCTTTACAATGAACTCTGATAGAGAGCTACTTATGGAAATTTATCTATTCAATAAAATACCTTACTCACCTGTCGAGTAATAAAAACACCATCTCCACGTCGCTTTTACAACATTTCAAATCAGTTTTCGCCATCTCTGAAAAGCCAAGCCAATTACGAGCTCTGTTGTGTTTTTTGCCAGCAGACTCACCTCTGTTCTGCGTTTGTTTAAAATGGGTGATTCCCCGGATGTTTGAGATTTAGCTGCTTCATGTCAACCTTTCTTGCTCGTTGTGACAACTAACCTATGCTACTTACACACCAGACACGCGTCAAAGTAGCAACTTTTCTCTATTTCCGGATATGACAAGACACGGACGGGCGAGTGACATATGTAGGCAATTTCCCACGAAATCCATCCCGTCAGGTCTAAAATATACACACTTATTAAAAGGCTTACCATAGTGAATCAAGGTAAGAAAATTACGTCGGTTAGAAGTTCTGAATTTCGTTTTGATTACTTTTCGATTAATCGTCCACCCTTACCCTTAGTAAACTTACTTTTGCATCTTTATAGAGGAGGAAGTTGTCATTTATTATAATTGTTTGAGCCAAAACTGCAATTACATGAGTATGTTTTCCCTAGTAGTGTCTTGTTCAGAAATGAATCTAGAAATATTCATGGTACTGAAAAGTGTAGTCATGGTCCGAAGGCAAAATGAAAGCTAATGTAATTTGTTTGTTGGTACTTTTGTAATCCCAGCATTGTGGTTCTCACTTCCTCAATACACAGAAGTGGCACAACAAGTGGTTAAATAACTGGGCTGGAAACCCAAAGGTCCTGGGTTCAAACCTCACAAGAGATGATGCATGAAATGTAGAGTTGCTGAGTTCCAGTTTGTTCTTAAGCTAAGTGTACTGAATGTTCTAAAAACACTTTGTCTGCAGTAAACTATACTTGGTATATATAGTGATAAATAACAGTGTGAGGCATTGAGGAACAAACATTAAATTTGAGCTGGAGGGAAACCAGTACCTGGAGGGAAATTTAAGACCATGAGCTGATAAATGTATTCTTGCACTGCTCATTTGGGAAAGGAGACTTTTACTTTCAATTTAAAATAACTGTTTACCTATGATTATTTTAATGCATACTTGCTGAATAAAAAATATATTTTTTCTTGAAAAATACTACTGACCCCAAACTCTTGAACAGTAGTATAGATGCATAAATAGGTTAAGATGTTTAAAAAAAAACTTTTAACGTTTTAGAAGTTAACAGGCAATTTGTTAACTGGGATTTGGTCTGTGGGTAGTAGCTCTCTTCCCTCTGTGTTTCTACAGGTATGTGTCCTTGTTCAAACAAACAACGCCCCAAACTCACTGCAATCAAACCAACAGAGCCACAGTGTTTACCATCATCTTGTAAAATCAGTCCATGAATGGTTTACTTATAGTTTTCTCAGCATAGTAAGGTGAAATATAATAAGGTAACACAGAAAAGGCCAGAAATCTACCACACCCTTCACATAAAGGAGGAAATTGTTTAGCAAGGTACTGAGAAGTACACAGGCAGGATTACGTCAATGTTTGGAATATACAAAGTTTACTAAATATTACCATTATCACTTCTGTCTGTATCATTAAGCTGGCTTGAAAAAGACAATTTACTGATCTACTATTTAAAATTATTATAATTATTCTGAGTAACAGAATATTGAAACAGTATCTCCTCCTAGAGCTTTAAAGCTACAACCAACTCAGATCAGACATTCAGACTGTTCTGACTCGGGTTGCTTTATCTTTTCTGTCTGATCCGACTTACAAATCCCATAGACTTTCATTGAGAGGTTCAAAACTTTTGTGAACTAAATCGTAGTGTATTTAATCTGCTTGTCACTATAGCAAATAAGCTTCTAAATAAGATAAGATTCTATCTATCTATCTATCTATCTATCTATCTATCTATCACTAGCAAAGCCTAGCAACTAGCCTAGGACATGCTAACAGTGTGTACTAGAAATGTTAGCAATGTGTTAATATATGCTAGAAACATGTTAGCAATGTGTTAAATCATGCTAGCAACATGTTAAATCATGCTTACAGGTTAAATCATGCTAGCAACATGCTAAATCCTATTAGCAATGTGTTAAATCAAGCTAGCAAAATGCTAAATCAAGTTAACAACATGTAAAATCATGTCACCAACATGCTAATCATGCTAATAATGTGTTAAATCATGTTAATCATGCTAGCAACATGCTAGCAATGTGTTAAATCATGCTATCAACATGTTAAACCATGCTAGCAATGTTCTAATCATGCTAGAGACATGCTAGCGATGTTAAGTCATGTTAGCAGCATGTTACATGTTAAATCATGCTAGGCCATGTTAATAACATGTTAAGTTATGCCAGCAATATGCTAAATCACTCTAACAACATGCTTATCATGTTAGCAATGTGTTAAGACATGTTAGAAACATGCTAGCAACATGCTAAAATCCGTTACTAAACTGCCTTCATTGCCTTCAAAACATTCAAACTTTAAATTTTAAAGCTACTTTAAACTTCAAACTTTTTCAAACTGAAAATCTTTTACACTTCAAGATTTTAAAACTTTCT
Organism: Elopichthys bambusa; assembly: GCA_037101425.1. NCBI lineage: Eukaryota > Metazoa > Chordata > Actinopteri > Cypriniformes > Xenocyprididae > Elopichthys > Elopichthys bambusa. The sequence goes on along the minus strand of CM074432.1, from coordinate 44,803,684 downwards.
GGCCTGGCTAAAGTCAACTTCAAAGTTTGTTATCAAACTACTCTTTTTTTCTTTTAATCTCTTTACTTTATTCTAAACATCAAAAGATATTTACATGAAATCATGTACTAATTCATTATTACAGTTGTCTCTATATTTGTATACAGATGCATATAATCCTCTTTTATGAACTGATTTCTTTCTCAGCTTCGGAAAACTCGACAGTTAGATGAGAGACCAAAGGACTCGAAACTGTGGCCATACTTCCAGGATGGCCAAAGGCGAATAGATTACGTCCTCACCTACCACGTCCAGAAGCCCCCGAGCACTCGCAAACAGAAGTCCCATTTCTGCTGCTTGAAACGTAAACGGACCAGCTCACCATCTCGTGAGGACCCAGAACTTGCAGCTCAAGAGCAGAGGCTGGATTACCATGTGGACGATCAGCGCCTCCGCCGGGAGGAGTTTGAGGAGAACCTGTGTGAAATGGGCCTTGAGATGGAGAAAGATGAAGGGGTGAGTCCCATTGTCATTTACAGTGGTGTCCATGAAAATCTGGTCTAATTTGACATAAAATTAACAAGAAATTTTTTAAGCTTTCATGATGACGAAGAACTGCAATGTCACGCGACACATATGATAATCAAAAACAAACATATGTTTTGTTTGTTGTTGCCGGGGTATCCGAGGCACAAGCTGTACAGGCTCCGCCCTCTTCTGGAAAGTGGGAAGGGGAGCAGCAACTCATTTGCTTTTAAAGATACATGCACGAAAACTGCATGTTTTTGCTTCTAATCAAATAGGGGCAATTACAGCATGGTATAATAAATGATCTGTGAGGTATTTTGAGCTGAAACTTCACAGACACTTTCTGGGGACACCAGAGACTTATATTACATCTTGTAAAAAGGTGCATAATAGGTTCCCTTTAAAATGTTGTTTATTATGACCAGTAATTTTTCGTAACCTCTCTAGCTTTTTAAATGAATTTAAGTGATTCACTTGTACAGCAGCATAATCATTCCCTGTTGATGACCCAGTTTCTTCAGTGGTGTGGAGGACTACACTGTTATTTGTCAAGTATCTTCTCAGTGACATTTCTCAGAGTAAAATTCTGAAGATATATACTTATTTTTATTTATTTTATTAAGTTTATGAATCACTAAGAGAATAATGTGGAAAAACTAGTCATCTTGCAAGCATTTTGTATGTTTGATGTTAAACAGCTGTCACCCTTATGATACATGAAATTATTTCTGTAAAATGTTCCCCAATCTTGCTAATGCTATAATTGCTGATTGTAAAAATCAGTTCAGTTGATTGTTGGCAATTATGAAGCAAGTTAGCACTTACTTTACTGTGTAGTGTTACTAATTTGCAATCTTATTATGATTAGCAGCTTGTCTTTTAAGATTAACTTCTATAAACCCATGCCATTTGCTTTGATGTTCACAGATTACAGGGATTTAACTTCCTCCACTCTGCTGGATGTTCTCATAGAGCGCTAAACCAGAATTTGTTTAAGAGGTCGTAGTGGGCTAATCATCAGCAAAGTGTTTATCGTGCAGATGATAATAAACTGAAGTATTAGTCTAAAGGACTAAGATTAGCAGAATTGTTTCCTGAATACAAATAATTTGGGTACACTTCAATATTCTGATTATTGTTTTATATTTCATGTCACACAGGGTCTTATATCATGACATTCTTAGCTTCCTCTCTTTCTGAGTTGAATTATATTTCATGAATATTATTATTATTACTGAACCTTAAAGAATCATATTATTCCACCTCAGGCCCAGCTTTGTGCCAAAACCAATATTTTTTGCTGTACAAAATGAATCGCTACGTTTTTTCCCATAACTTTTGAGCTTGACAAGGCCAAAATGAATCTAAACATAATAAAACACTGATAAGACTTTAAGAGAAAACTTCTCTTTGAACCATGTTTGTCAAACTTGATGTCAGAAAGAACAAACCATTGGTTTAAAGGGAAAATTATGGTGGGTTGAGCAGAAAGTGAGGGACAGACCATATATATATATATATATATATATATATATATATATATATATATATATATATATATATATATATATAATTGAATAACTTGAGTAACTTAAGATGTAAGAGTGACGAAGGACAGGTTGGCTGGTATTTCGGGAAAATAACATTTAAAATGTAAATATTCTCAAATCTGTTTTATTCTAAAAGTCCTTTTGTTTTATTCACTAAAGTATCACTAGTAAGGTGTGGGAATATCTGGAAAACAACATTCTGAAATATATTTTTGTTTTCCAGGGACAGACAGGTTGACTCATGTCAGTTTTAACGGACGTCTGTGCCTTGGGTGTCAAGATGGCATGTCTAATTTAATTGGGGTTGAATTAGGCTTATAAATACTTGTATATGATGTAGGATAAAAGTAGAAATACCTGTTTGTGTTGTTCTTCACTGAAAGCAGCGGCTGGGATTGAACAGACTGGGTCAGACCCTGTGTGTGGGATGCGAGTTATAACAAGAGTGGGTCATTTGAAGCAAATCTTACATAACCCTCTTTCCAGCTTCAGAAAACCAAGAGAGAGAAGTCTTTCTCTTCATGCCTGAGATTTTTTTCTTCATTTCTGTGAATTTATTTTCTCTCAAAAGGTCCTTCGTGAAGAAAGAAACCTACCCTGGTTTCACAGACAAGGTTTAAGCCTAGTCCCAGACTAAAATGCATGTTTGAGCAAATTGCACTTATATATATATATTAAAATAGGCCAGAGCCATTGTTTTGTGCACACCAGTAATGTTTTTTCAAAGGCACGTTTATAAAAGCTACTTAAATGTCCTAATTAAACTAAGGCTTAATCCTGGCTTAATCTAAGCCCTGTCTGTGAAACCAGGCCCTAGTGTGTTAAACTCTTGTAAAGAGATGTTGTATATTTCGTGAATTGTTTCTGAATGGTTTGCTTGTTTCATATCGTTACGGATACTCAAGCATTATTATTAATATCTCTCATACTTAGGGTTAGTGATTTGATCAAACCTCTAGTCTGACCCAAGAAATGAATACGGTTTTAATTATATAACTAATCTCACACAGTTTGACGTACAGACAGGGCCTAAAACTAACTTTTTGCCACACCTGCCAATGGCAGGTGATTTAAGAAAATGTACCGGCCATAAATATTTTTTACTGGCCATGAAACTGTTTTTGCAAAAACAGGCAGTAATGACACCAAACTTTTAGATACCACAGCAAAAACTACTATCCTAACTAATATAAATTAAATACATTATTAAAGACAACTAAACAGCCAGTAATAAAATAAGAACAAATAATCAAATTACAAGCAAAAGCACAAATACATACAATATAACAAAGATTCAACTGAAATAAACAGTGCTTTTCAGGATTTTTAGGTAGGTCTGATACAGGAAGTTTGAAACTACCTTTTAGGTAGTTTTCTGGTACAGGAACTTGATAAAGTAAGCAAATGTACATAACACTGCATGTTCTTCACTGTATAAATTAAACATCCTTATTAATTAATCCGTATTAAAGTTACTAAAGTTATTCAGTCAAGAGCAGTGAGTGATTTTTTTTTTTTTTTTTTCTTTGTCCTTTGTTGTTTGATTAACATTAAAAACAGACAGCAGCAGGAATATTATGCTGCTGTCACTTTAAGAGCGAATGCATGGATCTAATATACCAATACTGTACATATGTGTTTACTTTCTTAACTGTTTACATTCATTTAAGACAAAACCTACTATATTTACTGGGATACTCGCTATTTTTTGACAGTTTTGTGTGAATTTGTCTGCTCAAGTGCAAGAAGACATGAGAGCGAGTTCAGTTTAGTATTTGCAGGCTTTCTGAGACGTGCTTTCTGGGTACGCGCTTCAGATATATGTGCGCATGGAAAACTTGCCACACAGCGCGCGAGTAACAAAACGAGCTCCTTTTGGCGTCTTCTTGCACTTGAATATTCAAATTAGCAAGGCTTAAACTTTCATGATGATGCAGCACTGTCCCGTCAACTGTCCCGAGCGTCGTTCACGTTTGCTCACGTTCATGTTCTCACAACATTGCATTGTTAGAATTCAGTAAAATGTTACCGGTGAAGAGAGGTGTGCTATTACTTTCTATTACTTTCTTGCGAATATTGCCTACCATACCATAAAACAGGTGAAAAAATCTATAGACTTAGACTGCATCCGAAATCGCATACTTCCCTACTGTATAGTAGCCGAAAAACAGTTTGTGACAAAAGAAGTACATTCTGAAGTGTGCATACGATGGACACTTTACTATCCCACGAGGCCACGGAAGAGGATTTGTGATTGCCAGTGAAGCGACGCAACTGACGCTGGTAGATCACATGATAATGACAACATGGAGTACATGCAGATAACATTATTACTACACACATTTATACTATATAGAACATCCTTTTTTAGCGGTCGTGAAGTAATTATATAAAATAAGTACCTACTCAAGAGTATGCTATTTCGGACGCAGCATTAAGGCCCGTTCACACCAAGAACGATAGCATCCACAACAGCAGACAAAAACGGTCTGTTTATTATAAGTGCCTCTGAATTTTGTCGTCTGCTGCTTTAAATGCTTGAGCTCTCTGAAGCAGGATGGATTCTGATTGGCTGTCATTGTTTTTATAGCAAACAGATCTTCTTAACGGCAGCTGCAGTGACGCGATGACTTGCCAATCAGCGATTGGCTCTGTTATTTAGAAGGCGGGACTTATTCCGTCATATTGCACATTGCACTTTCTTTCATTCATAGTAATATGAGTGAACAGTCTTTGTATATCTAAAGTCTTTGGAAAAAAGCATTCTATTTATATGCTGAGGCCATGTTTGTTTATCTTTGTTTTTCAGACTAAAATCCCAGGTGTGGGATTCTTGAAGATACATGCGCCTTGGGAAGTTCTTTGTCGAGAAGCAGAGTTTATGAAGCTCAAAATGCCAACAATAAAGGTATTTGTTCCTCAGTCTTATGAAGTGATCTGATATAGAATTTGTGTACTCTATACTCACGTGATGTGCACTACTGTGCTGTCATGTCATTTTCAGAAATATGAAGTCAGTCCTGGAAGTGGCATTGCGGAGAAGGTCAACATGTTTATGCAGAAAGTCACTGCACCTCTGCAACCTAAAGTTGTGAATAGCCAGATGGAAAATGAGAAACACCTCTCCTACCCGTTCTCAAGAGAAAAACAGCATCTGTAAGTCTGTGGTCATTTGTAGCCATGCTAAGATCATGTTTAGGGTGATTTCTGACCTAAGGCAGTTGTGCCAACTGATCTATTCCTCACATTCTACAAAAAGCCCTATTCAGATGGTAATTGTTTCTCATGTGGAGAAGTTTCTCAAAATGATTTTACATGGCACCTAAATGATAAAACTCACGCTTTCATTCAAAAGACATTGTTATAAACATTCACATTTCTGGTCAAGGTAATATAGTGAAATATGAAGGATGCTCTCTAGTAATCCTCTGATAAAGCTGCTTCAGTTTTTACAGCCCTATGGTATGTTATTGCCTTTAAAATTGAATAGGGAGGCTCAAAACAGTGATTGAAATGACTCTTGGTCTCTTTTTACAGCTTTGATTTATCAGACAGAAACTCCTTCTTTGACAGCAAAACCAGGAGCTCAATAGTAAGTACCAGCTTCTTTAAAAAAAAAAACGTAGTTTGCCTATCCAGTCAGGGACGATTTAAGACCTGATGTCATTTATCCCCTGATTTGATTAGCAAAGGTCTTGTGTGCCTCCACACCAAATGTCATTGACGTCAAAGTCGTTATTTTTGTGGACAATAATTTCAGTCATTTGATCTGTCAGCTGCCTCTTAAAATGCTGTTTAATAGATTGATTTTTTTTTTTTTTTGGTCAGAATTTCTTTATTTTTGCTATTTTAGGTGTCTTAAAGGTATCCTATGATATTTAGAACTTTGGACGTCTACTATTTTATTATGTTGGCTTGACAAAGCCAACATACTCTACTTTCTCTGAGACCAAAATTCTAAAATTAATGCTGCCCAAAACGTTCTAGCTCTGAACTGGTCAGACTTTTATGACTTGGGTTGCTTTATCTTTTTTAACTGATTCTAACTGATACGGTTTTTGTAAACCAGACGATTATGAAAATCCCATAGACTGCCATTGAGGGGGCAAAAACTTTCAAACATGAACTTTTGCTGAGTATTTAACATCCTAGCAACATGTTAGCACCATAATAAATCATGGTAGCAACATGTTAAATCATGCTAGCAACATGTTAAAACATGCTAGCAATGTGTTGATCATGTTAGAAACATGCTATCACTGTACTAAATCATGTTAGCAACATTTTAAAACGTTAGCAATATGTTAAAATATGTTATTATGTTATAACATATTAGCACCATACTAAATCATGGTAGCAACATGTTAAATCATGCTAGCAACATGTTAAAACATGCTAGCAATGTGTTGATCATGTTAGAAACATGCTATCACTGTACTAAATCATGTTAGCAACATTTTAAAACATGTTAGCAATATGTTAAAATATGTTATTATGTTATAACATATTAGCACCATACTAAATCATGGTAGCAACATGTTAAATCATGCTAGCAACATGTTAAAACATGCTAGCAATGTGTTGATCATGTTAGAAACATGCTATCACTGTACTAAATCATGTTAGCAACATTTTAAAACATGTTAGCAATATGTTAAAATATGTTATTATGTTATAACATATTAGCAATGTGGTAAATTATGCTAGAAACATGCTAAATTATGGTAACATGCTAACAATGTGTTAATTTATGTTAGAAACTCAGGTGAAAAAATACTATAGTAATTTATAGTAAATAAAATTTAATAAAAATTTATAGAACCATACTATAGTAAATTGTAGTATACTGTATATATTATAGTATTTACAACACTTTGTTAATGAATGCTACAGCATACTGTAGTATTAACTACAGTGAACTGATAAACTGTAATAAATAATGTAGTATACTTTAGTTTTTACTACAGTAAACTGTAGTGTATATTGTAGTATAATATACCCTTTAGTTGTAGTACAGTACTTAATGTTGAACTGTACTTTGTACAGTATTGGGTAAAGTAATTTGATTATATTACTATAGTTGTTATATTACCACAACAACTATAGAATTACCACAACAAATTAATTCAAGTACTTTACTATAGTATGGTTCAAAAACACTTTGTTTTATTTACTATAAATTACTATAGTATTTTTTCACCTGGGAACATGCTAACAATGTGTTAAATCATGTTAGAAACATGTTAGCAATGTGTTAATTATACTAGAAACATGATAGCAGTGTGATAAATCATGTAAGAAACATTGCTAGCAATGTGTTAATTCATGTTAGAAACATGCCTGCAATATGTTAAATCATGCTAAAGCACATTAGCAACTTGTTAAATTATGTTAGCAATGTGCTAGAACAACATTTTTTTTTTTTTTTTTTTGACTTCTTTGAGTAAACTCTTCAAACTTTCAGACAAGGCTTTGTCAAGCCAACATCAAAGTTTGTCATCAAACTTTACTCATCTAGTTGTCATTTTAGTTACATTTGAGTATAATATCACCAGTCAGGAATACTATTTATAATAATCTTTATTTATAATCATCTTTATAAACCTATTTATTAATCATCAACAGGTGTATGAAATTTTAAAACGAACAAAATGCACACGGGCTAAGTATATCATGGGTAAGTTCCATCTTATTATTAATTTTGCTATACAAACTTGTGCAAAATTGACCTGAAGCCTATCCATCATGTTGTTTTATTGAAGCGGGAGCTGTTTTGAACTCCAGAAACGAACACTTAACAAACCTAATTTTGTTCTAAATGACGTCACACCAGTTCGTTCTTCGATTTCGGGGTATATCGGGGTCTTTAGTTGTGTAAAGTGTGTACCATAATGTCAACAACACAACACAGTCTTCAAATGTAACAAGCAATGGGCTTCTGTGAGGCCTAAACCCACACATAACCCTTCCCCTAATATTCAAGGACAGTGATTGGTTGATTGGATTGTTGATGATGTGTTTAACAAAGCTCAACATCTTTCATGTTGACAGGAATCAGCAGTCTACTCGGCAGTGGTGTTTACACAGAAGCCTACCCTTTGCATGATGTGAGTGACATCTTAGTTTGCTCTCTTATGTGTGCAAACATCTTTCCAGTTCTCTCCAACTGATTGTTCTGTTTCTTTTGTCAGTTAATTTAATTATTTTAATTACAGGGAGATATTGACTGCGTACATGCTGAACCAAATGACAGAAAGGTAAAAGACATTTTGAACCATACTACCTATATTTAATGTTGTTAAAATAGCAACATTTTATATAATATATAGTCAAACCAAAATCTATTCAGACACCTTGAACATTTCATTCATTATTACAATTTATTCACTATAGTTTAAAAACAAAGCTAATAAAATATGACAAGATCTCAGAGTTAAACGGTGTCAGAAAAAATTATAACACTTAAACACAAATTTTTATTAATTTTACTGGTAGTCCACTGTATAAGGAATATTTGGGTATAATATGTCACAGTTTAATTTATTTTGCTATCCTCACTTACATAAATGAACTATAGTGTCATGCACCCACTAGTAAAAAATATTAAAAATTATATCTAGTGTCTGAATAAATTATATATATATATATATATATATATATATATATATATATATATATATATATATATATATATATATAATATTTGTTTGTTTTTTTTTATTTTATATCACAGTAGGGCAGTAATGCTAATGTAATGAGGTCGCAGGTCACATGTTTGTAGAGTTATTTAAAATGGCTTCGAATGCGGGTCAACCAATCAGAATCAAAGACCGGAACTATGCATTTATATATATATATATATATATATATATATATATATATATATATAAATTTTTGCTAAAAAAAATAAAAAAAAATAAAATTTATAAAAAAACTATAAAGACATTTTAAAAATATCTAAAAATGACAAAAACACAACAAAATTATGGAAAATGGAAAATATAAAAATGTATTCAAAAATATTCACAACTATAATAGTACTCAATATAATAACAATTACAAAAAAAACATAAATATATGTATCCTAAAAATATAATTAATTAATTAATTAATTAATTGCCTTTTAATTTATTTAAATGTTATAGTTATTTTTAAAATATAACTTGCTCAAGTCATTCTTAATTGTAATAGATTTTTTTCAGGTGGCAATATTTAATATAAATATGTCATTATACACATTTTTTGGGTTGCACTTTATTTTACAGTACGTGCACTTATGTGACAATACATCGATTCTTGATCGATTCAATGAATCCGTAAGACTGCTGGAGTCCTGTAAGTGGTTAAATATACTTGCACCACGGCTCAGAATGCATTTCTGATGCGAGATTTGTAATTCGCTTCAATATTTTCGAACTTTATGAATGATTATTTTAGGTTTAAGTGGTGTGTGTGAAGGAACTGGAAGCAGGCAGTGTACGAGTGTTTCTTAAGTGATTACGCGTTTATTTACAATGCGATCTGCCGCGGAAGCCAGCGAAATTATGTGCGGGCAATATGAAAAATAAAGATGATGATGTGACAAAAGAGAGCAGAGTTTTGAAACTTTTATGATACGAGCCCTCATGGTTTGCTTGTAGAGCTGTCTCAGTAATATTTACGAGTTCTGACACATCACTGTCCTTCAACTACTACCTTTCGCAACTGTCTTGATAACGTTGGGTATGTAAAATCTTTGAATAAACTCCCATGAGCGCAGAATCATGACGAATGTTGATCTCGAGTGACGTAAAAATCGCATGAATTCCAATATGACTCTTTACACTGCGGTCGCAGCATCTGCATCTGACCTGTATTGGATTAAGTACCACATATAGAAGTGGCACAAATCAGAATTGAAAAGATCAGATTCCATGTGGTTTGTACTGTTCACACTGTCATGGGGAAAACGGATACGAGTCACATGTGGGTGAAAAAAAAAAAATTCAGATTTGAGCCACATTTACCTGCAGTGTGAACGTAGCCTTAAATTGCCATATCCATTACCATGCCAATCTCTATTACCATACCAATCTCGTTGTCATGACAGTATTGTAATTATTATAATAAGTACATAGTATGTACATGTGTAACAAGACTGTAAAATAAAGTGCTACCCATTTTTGTATCTAACAGAACTGGCACATTGAGTTTCTACCAGGAGGGACATTTTGTGTGTATTACAGGACATTTCCCAGAAACACAAATGAATATTTTGGAACACGTTCAACAGGTTAATCAAAAATAATTCGTCCCACATCTCAGTGACACATCTCAACTTTTCTGAAATTTTGCACAATAACCTAAAACACCAGCTTCCTTTGGTGATCGGAGATAATGAAGCCATAATTCAGAGGATTTGCATGGCCCGAATGATGATTGCAGTGAGGTTTCCAGCATTCAGCCAAGAATAATCAATAGCTATATAAAGTGATGTAGGTCTACGTTCTTCGCTTTACCATCTGTAGAGGGAAGACATGTTATCATTACATCCTCTCTACATCTGTTCTCTAAAATCACACATTTATTTTCCTCTGAATATTATTCAAACCCTATTTTGACTGTTTTATGGCATACTGGTAATTGAATCCCATATTGACCACTTGATATAATTAAACACTATAAATGGGCTCCAGAATCTACACCTAGCTTGTGTAGCGGAGACCTGGTGAGACTCTGGACTTGCCTGCAGCAAGCTTCGAATAATTGTCAGGTCACCAAGGCAACAGGATCATTTCCCACTTCAGCCATCTGTGCACGGCACTCCTGCAGGCTTACTGTTGAGTCTTAGTGGGTAGTGTAGACCTTCTCTAAATAATTTATCACAGACATTTTCAAAAACTGAAAAAGAGTAAATGTTTCAATTTTTTCCACAACAAACCTCAAGGACCCTTGGAGAGAGTTTTTAGTGTGTTGATGACACACTGTATGTTAGATTTGATTCCATCTATAGTGTACTTCTAAAACATGTTTTTTTTCTTTAGCAAATGCACTAAAAATATGTCAAGCGTGGTTTTGTTGAGCTGTTTTTATGCTCCCACCAATAATAGCTTATTTATTCAATCACATACTATTCCAGACTCTGTCTCATGTGATTTCTGTTATTAAAGCATACAAGCTTGAGCAACAAAGTCTTATACAATGTCTTTAGAGTTCACTTCTCTCACAGGTTTGCGAGTAAAGGAAATAAAGAATACAATAATGCATTTATTTTGTTTATTTAAAGTTTTTTTTAAATAAGGATTAGTTCACCCAAAAATTAGGATTAGTTCACCCAAAAATCGTCAATTACTCACCCTCACGAGGGCTTTTCACACTGCGCTTAACCCCGGGTAATTATCGTCCTTCTAAACCCCGCTTTTAACTTAGAAGCGGGGTTAGCACTGCTTTTTACCTGGTGTTATGAAACCCTGCTCTGGACCAGGGTTAACACCACTTTTGTGGCGTTATGTTGAAATATATTATGTTGAAATTCGTCTCTGAGGGAATATGCTGTGTTAATGCAGCACAAACATCAAAACCAACACAAAAATGTGTCACTGAGCACAAAATGAAGCTTCTGCCATGGCCATCCCAGTCCCCTGACCTGAACCCTATAGAAAATGAGTGGTGTGAACTGAAGCAAAGAAGCATCAACATGAAGGATCTGTAGAGATTCTGCATGAAGGAATGGTCTCCGATCTCTTGTCAGGTGTTCTCTAAACTCATCAGACATTATATATGAAGAGCTGTTATCTTGGGAGAATAAGGTTGCAATATTGGGTGCCAATAATTGTGGCCAACATGAACTAGAGAAAAACATTTATTTCATAATGAGCTTTTCCCCCCATTTTCAATTGTTTTACTTTGATGAAAGGTTAGAATTTTGTGAATTTTTTGAATGAAAGATTAAAAGGATAAACAATGCAGATTTATTTTCACAGCTGCCTTTACTTATATTTACTAAGGCTGTCAATATTAATGGAGGGCACTGTACTTTCGTTTATCTTCGGAACACAAATGAAATATTTTTAATAGGGCTGGGTATTGACACAAATTTCACAATTTGATTCAGATTCACAGGCTTCCGATTAGATTTCGATTCAATATCGATTATTTTGGATATATATCAGGAACAGTACATGGCAATTCCTTAAATTAATGCTGTAAACTATACATGTTAAAATTAACTGATTTGTACACTCAGTGAAGTTTTTATAATAATAAACTCATAATACTAACTTTACAATCACAATTATATTTCTAGGCTACTTCAAATTATTTTATTTTATAAACATTTAAATGGTGGCTGTCATAACTTGACAGATTTATTCAAACATGCATTACATATTGAAGAACATAAAAAATTATAATGAATATGTAATATGGTGCATATATTTAGCAAAATACTCCTCTCTAGAGTTCATTTTTATAGCTGGCTAATGAGTTTATGGTCACTTGACATATTGTAAGCTGTCTTATTGACGTCTTGACGGTTTAAACACTGATTGAGCGATTACATGAGACATGATATGGATTTCGGTAAGTTGTACTGTATCTTTTAACATACCTTCAGATGTTCATTCATGTTTATTTCGTGCTGTAACTGTTATTAAAGGAGGAGGAGATCGGTTCGTAATTTGTAATAAAATGAACAGAATTTGAAATCTGAGACTTTGTTTCATATCAAAAGTAACAATGCACAAATCTTATTGCGATTTATTGGACGGGAGGCACGCTACAATGATCCATTCATTCATCAACTGAAAACAGGATGGACTAATCGATACTTCGGTACTACTATCGGTTCATAAAAATGAGAATCGATTAAAATCGAGAAATCAATATTTTTTTACCCAGCCCTAATTTTTAATATTCTCTCATCATTTCTGTCCCTCCATTGAAGTCCACACAACCAAAACTTTCACACATCAAAAAGTACGTAACTACATTGTAAAAGTAATCCATATAAATCAAGCGGTTTATTCTAATGGTGTGTGCACACCAATATTGGATTACTTGCATTACTTGCTCTACATTACTCGCTTTATCCACTGGTGACAGTGTTGGACTTGTTATTAGTAGGTTATTTGTCATATGTCATAATGTTTATTGCAGGCATACCGAATCGGAAGTCATTAAATTCAGAAATTATTAATATAATGGTAGAGAGGCTTCATTTGTCCTTTTTATTAGCTGTCACTAGAATAATCAGTTATTTTGCCATTTACATTAAACCTCTAAGAAGTGCACTCACTGTATTTCAAACACACTAGGTGCAGCATCATTATTTCAGAATGTATGTAATTTCAGTTCTGTCTTTGCAGATCTTGTATGAAGAGTGGGCGAGTTACAGCATATTCTACAAGTACCAGCCCATCGGACTGATCAGGTATTATCCTGACGCTGAATGCACTGATGTCTGAAGAAATGACCAAAATGAGCGTGTTTACGTCATTATCGTGATTGACCTATGGGAATGATGTCTATGACATGACGCTTTTTTTGTCTGGATCTATTAATTTATAAAAAAAAAAAACATTAAAATGCAATTAATACATACAATGCATTAGTTTAGAATGGCGATTAACTTGCATGTACAATAAGCTGTTTAAATCGTGCATTCACCCGATCAATATTGAGCATCCAGATGGTATAATCAAACTTATCTTGTGGAGCGCTCTCGGAGTATGCATTTATTTGTCATTTACTGTTGGACACAGTGGTCTGAACCAGTGAAATGATGCCAGGTAGAATTAATTCACACACGCAATCGCCCTCTCACGAATGCATTTTATATAAATGTAATCTTTACTGTGCTTTTTTTTATTTGTATCTGATTTAGAATGAGCAGAAATCTGTGAGAAATATAACGACCCAAAGACAAAAAATAAACTGTTATGTAGGAGCAATAGCCTTGTGGGCAGCGCTGTGTCATATGCCATAGACCTTATTCACAGCAGCGCCATCTTTGATTTTTAACAGGACTGGAAGCAAGGCTGTGAGGGATGGACATGCATCTCTTCAGTGGGTTGTACTGTTATTTATTTAATGTGTTTTTGGATTGTTCTGATGACAAAACACTGGAAAAATATATTTTCAAAAAATTTCAGTGGACAAAAAAGACAGCATAAGCTCTGGAAAATTATAAGTTATCTAGGAGCTTTATACAACTTTATGTCATTAAAAACACAGTCTATCCCTCACAGCCAGCCATACTTGTCAAGTCGCCGATCTGAGGGTTCATAGCTGTGCAAAAGGCGACCCGCGTTTGAGTCTCAGCTCAAGGCTCAGGCTCAGGCTCATTTTTTTCATTAATGACGCCATCAGCGACTGGTCGATGTCGATTCAACTTTAATCACATAATTGACTAAAAAATATCTGAAGTCCCTAGTGTGTGTGTGTGTGTGTGTGTGTGTGTGTGTAGCTTTTCATTTTTTTTAAACAACCATGTAGGAAGATACATCATGGCCATATTCCAGGATGACAATGTCAAGATTCACCAGGGTTAAAATTGTGAAAGAATGGTTCAGAGAGCATAAAGAATCATTTTAACACATGAATCTGTACCTCTGAGTCCAGACCTTAATTTCATTGAAAGTTTTTGGGATGTGCTGGAGTAGACTTTACAGAGTGCTCACCTCCTGCATTGTCAATACAAGATCTTGACCAAAAATGTATGCACCTCTTGATTAAAAAAAAAAAAAAATGTTGTGATGTTATTTCCGTCAAAAGGTGCATAAATTAAATATAATCAGTGGCAAGTGGTGCGTCTGATTATAAAAAAAAATGTGGCCGATGAAGATACGTTGAATGGGTTTATAGTTAATAAATAAATTACGGACAGTTAAATACGCATTACCAATCATGTAGACTTTATGGTACACCTCAAACAAGTGATTTAATAGTAATTTATAATGTTATTATTAATTGCAGAGTCCATGAATGGCTTGGGTATGCAGAGCATTCGCAGCTTATATGGACCGCACACCACTGATTTTATATATATATTTATATATATATATATATATATATATATATATATATATATATATATATATATATATATATATATATATATATATATATATATATATGGATATGCTGTAACAATCTGTTAACATTTGGGTTAGTCTTGCATAGCCAGACCTTCAGACTGACGGCAGAAGGTCTGGACTCCATAGCAGCTTTCATTGGCCAAGGACCGCCAAAGAACCTGTCTGACAGACAATTAAAATAACCAATCACAGTTTAAACAAAAACGGACTGCTGTGCACGCAATAAATCATTCACTGAAGAAAGTTGTGCTCTAATTAAATAAACTCTTGAATGTCTTTTAAAGAGTCTATACCATGAACTTCACAAACTTTTGAAAATCCAGCCTTTAAGGCTGATTTATACTTCTGTGTCGAGTGTAGGCTGTTTGTACCACGCGTAGCCTACGATGTAGCCTGACGTGCAACTCTTCAAAAATGTAACAACGCGTCAATTCTATGTAGAGCGCAAGCGCTGTGATTGGTCTGCTAGAACCCCTCCCACGGGTCAAAAAACTGGCACGGAGCAATATGAGAATAGCGAGCGTTTTCAACTTCCATAAGAATAAAAAACTATCTGTTTCAGGGGACACATGCAGTCAAACGGCAACAAAAGTCGTTACCTATTTGCCGCTTCTCTGCCGTTTCTATTTGTAAGCTTCTCTGACAACGTACATGACAAGCTGCTTCTTCTTTGGCTCTTGCCTTGATACTCAACATGACCGCGGACACTGCCTACTAGTGGTCTGCATGCACATCGACGCGGACAACGACGCAGAAGTATAAATGAAAACAGACGCATAGCCTACGGCGCAGAGGCTCCGGCGTAGGTCCGACGCAGAAGTATAAATCAGCCTTTAGCTGATCCAGATAAGCACTTGTTGTCACAGTTGTAAACACAGTGGCTTTCTTCTTCAGTGAGTTGGTTTGGCGTCACGATGGCTTTGCTTCCAGGCAGACCGTTAAAGAACGCAACATTCTGTAGAATTCAACCAATCAGATGACGACTTTATAACTCCTGAAGTGTTTCCTATTTTGTGTGCCTTATGCATCAGACGTTTAACCATTGGTTCGAGGCTGAGAGAGCGTGCATCTAGGCTTAAGAAGAGAATGTATTCTTTCTGATGTTTACTAGTAATTTTCACTTCTTTTGCTTTGCTTCTGTGCCCTAATTGCTCTTCTTTATGTCTCTCTTAGGAAGTATTTTGGTGAGAAAGTGGGCCTATACTTTGCCTGGCTGGGTGTGTATACTCAGATGCTAATCCCAGCAGCGGTTGTGGGTGTTATTGTGTTCCTGTACGGCTGTGCCACTGTGGACGACAATATCCCCAGGTCAGCTTAATAAAATCTATGTTATAGTTTATTTGGATTGTTTTTGTACACTTACAAAAACCTAAACCACTGACAGCTTTGCACATAAATGTTCTGCTTATTAAGGTTTAATTATGTAGAATTAGTTTGTTTCATAAAATTTTGATTGACACATTCTTATCTGTGTCATAGAGTTAAGACACATTCCACTGTTTCACACCCCTAGGTATACAAGTCCCAACAATGACAATATGTACTGTTTTGCAATGGCTTTGAACTTTGTGGGAAGATTTTTATCGAAGAATATGCCTAGTCATTTACGAAAGTAATCACTGCTGCACTTTGCAAGAAAAACGGATGGATGTTGAAGTGCGTGGTAATTAGGGAGTTTAGAGTGGGCTTGAAATGGTGCGACTGTAATGGACTGTAATGTAGTGTATAATGAGAGTGACTCAGTGTTCGCTGGCTGTCTCACAGCGACATTCATTAATTCCACAGACGCCAATGCTGCAAACAAGCTGTTCCAGAACCTAGTGCGATGCCTACCTAAGCAGAATTTTAAGCATTACAGCTGTACAAAACAGTATGATTAGATTATATTACGATTCAGATAAGATTCAGAAACATTTTTATGATTACATCATGATTACATGTTATTCTCACAATGGCAGTAAATTATTCATAATTTATTGATTCTCCCTACTATTTCCTTTTTTTTTATCTTTTAAATTGCACACACAGACCAGCCACTGAGACCCACAGCATTTAATCACTGGATTTAGAGAAATCATTTCACTTTTAAGAAGTGTTTTCTTAATATTGCAACATTGCATATCTAATAAGCTCCTGACGAACACATTAATTATTAAGGCTTTTGTCTTTCAGACACATTAAAATGTACAAACTCGCATCATTTCATATTTACAGCCTCTTTGACCTAATATATTTACCCCCTGAGATTTTAAGTGAATAAGTTAGGTCAGTAATAAACTACTAACTATTAGCTACAATTTTTGTCATGTAATTTGTAATCAATAACTGATTACAATTTGTAAGTAATGTACCCAGCACTAATAACGCTGTAATTAAATTATCTAATCAAATATAATGTAAAAATTCACTTTTAGCATTTAAAATTATTGATTTTTAGTGTTTTATTTGCTATTTAGACACTCTCATATTATCATAATTATCTGCATATAAGCCAAAACTAATTACCCAAGATACAGTAATGACCAAAAGTAATGTCCAGAGGGGATATTTGTTTTTAATGACCCTACAAGTTTGATTAAATCACCAAAATATGAGGAATGTACACCGATCAGGCATAACATTATGAGCACTGACAGGTGCTCGTGAATAACACTGATTATCTCTTCATCACGACACCTGTTAGTGGGTGGGATATATTAGGCAGCAAGTGAACATTTTGTTCTCAAAGTTGATGTTAGAAACAGGAAAAATGGGTCTAAGGATTTGAGCGAGTTTGACAAGGGACAAATTGTGATGCTAGACGACTGGGTCAGAGCATCTCCAAAACTGCAGCTCTTGTGGGGTGTTCCCGGTCTGCAGTGGTCAGTATCTATCAAAAGTGGTCCAAGGAAGGAACAGTGGTGAACCGGAGACAGGGTCATGGGCGGCCAAGACTCATTGATGCACATGGGGAGCGAAGGCTGACCCGTGTGATCCGATCCAACAGACGAGCTGCTGTAGCTCAAATTGCTCAAGAAGTCAATGCTGGTTCTGATAGAAAGGTGTCAGAATACACAGTGCATCATCACAGATTGTTGCGTATGAGGCTGCATAGCCACAGACCAGTCAGGGTGCCCATGCTGACCCCTGTCCACCACCGAAAGCGCCAATAGTGGGCAAGTGAGCATCAGAACTGGACCACGGAGCAATGGAAGAAGGTGGCCTGGTCTGATGAATCACGTTTTCTTTTACATCACGTGGATGGCCGGGTGCGTGTGGGTCGCTTACCTGGGGAACACATGGCACCAGGATGCACTATGGGAAGAAGGCAAGCCGGTGGAGGCAGTGTGATGCTTTGGGCAATGTTCTGCTGGGAAACCTTGAGTCCTGCCATCCATGTGGATGTTACTTTGACACTTACCACCTACCTAAGCATTGTTGCAGACCATGTACACCCTTTCATGGAAAGGATATTCCCTGGTGGCTGTGGCCTCTTTCAGCCACAAAGCAAAAATGGTTCAGGAATGGTTTGAGGAGCACAGCAATGAGTTTGAGGTGTTGACTTGGCCTCCAAATTCCCCAGATCTCAATCCAATCAGCATCTGTGGGATGTGCTGAACAAACAAGTCCGATCCATGGAGGCTCCACCTCGCAACTTACAGGACTTAAAGGATCTGCTGCTAACATCTTGGTGCAGATACCACAGCACACCTTCAGGGGTCTAGTGGAGTCCATGCCTCGATGGGTCAGGGCTGATTTGTCAGCGAAAGGGGGACCAACACAATATTAGGAAGGTGGTCATAATGTTTTGCCTGATCGGTGTATATAACATTTTTTATTTATTTTTAATAATTATAATTGATATAGAATTAATTTATTTTAAATATGAGGGAAGAACAAAACACTAAACTTAGGTATTGATTTGACAAAATTGTTTGGCAATTAAGGCAAATTACAGCTACAGTTTTTATTTTACTATGCAAAAAAATGCATAGAAAAACAAAAGGCTCACATGAAAAAGCATACATTGATTACAAAATAATCAGTTATTAATATTGTGTTGGTTCTCTCTTGTTTTTGCAGGTGTTCATAATTTCTTTGTATGATAACCTAGCCAAAAATGATGTCCTCACAATTTGGCACGTTTCATTGCGTTATCATCACAAATACTTACTGCTTACAAAATCTTAAACAAATTTTTAATAATAAAGGGTGAAAATGACAATTTTCCTAGACCGGACATCACTTTTGGCCACTACTGTAGTATTTTAAGATTGCTAGAGTATCATGTAGTTAGCATAGCAACATGCAGAAGCCAAACTCTATTGGAATCAATTGAGTGTCCATGCACTTAATGTGAAGATCACCATTTATACAGTGCTAACAGTCGCTGTATTTATACAACGCTTCATATTAGTGATTTTGTTTAGGATACTGCCTTAGAAAATAGAGTTAGCCAAAGTAGCTGCCTATTTTGACATCAAGGCAGCTCACATCTCACTACGTTTTGGAGCAGAGCTGAAGAATGTAGAATAATGCTTTTTTTCTTTTAGACATAGAAAAATACAGTGCAGCCTAAATTTAATAATAGCTTTTCAGAGAGACATTATGGTATCTGGGGAAACATGGAGATGTGATGCATTTCTTTTTTTTTTTTTGTTCACTCAGCATGGAGATCTGCGACGAGAGAAACAACATCACCATGTGCCCAATGTGTGACCGAGCCTGCAGCTACTGGAAACTGGTCACGGCTTGCGGCACGGCCAGGGCCAGCCACCTGTTCGACAATGCGGCCACCGTCTTCTTCGCCATCTTTATGGCACTATGGGGTCAGCAGCTCTTTTCTCCTTTCATGTTCACCCGCACGCTTTGTTGCTGCTGTACACCAACTGTTGTGTCTGTACATATTGAGGGCAGACTTGATCTGGCAAATGTTGGAAGAGATTTGTGCCCTGGTTTTACACGTCTCTTTAATTCCCCCATACTCATTCATCCTCACTCAGAGGCTTAGCTTTTTAAAAAATCTGGTTTTTGTAGCAAAAGCCCTAAATTTGCTTTTGATCTCCTGCAGTTACAGGCTTTGAAATGAAAAATGACACCCTTTGACAAAGCTACTTGCTTACTTGAGTCCACTCGAGTCCACAAATGACAATGAAACGAATGTACTATATTTTAGTGGGATAATGTTTTTTATTTAATAATTTGTATTTTTAGGGGAATTTATGGTACTAAAATTATATTTCTGCAGTAGTTATAATCCATTTATTACACTTTGGAGCATAGATCTGAAAATGAAATTTCCAACTTAAAGTGTCATAAGATCTTGAATGCTTTGGAGCATAGACTTTTTGGTCTGGTTTGGTCTCTTTTTAAAGAAGACACCTGGCAGATTATTACTGATGTGAAAAAAAGTTTAAAAAAGTGAACTTAAAAGTAATAGAAGTTTATTGTTCTGAAAAATGCTCAAGAAATACTAATTTTTTATATTAAATATATATGTTTCCAAACCATAAATCTAAACATAAATTTGAGGTTGATATCTCGAAAAATGAGCTTACAGTAAGATTTTGTTTGGGTGCAGTAACGAACGTTTCCACTATAAGAAATTAATTTCCCATTAATTTCCATGACCGCGATCATTTTTGACCACGAGGAGTTACAAGTGTGACTTTTCTTTTTTCTGTGACCTTTTTGAATCATGTCCATGATTTTTTGTGTGTGTGTGTGTGTGTGTGCGCGTTCACATAGCAAGTGCCAAAACCTTTACCAAGTTTCATCCCATTCTGATGAAGCAAAAAATTCTAAAAAACCAAAACAAAAACCAGAGGGTTCAAAGATTCAAAACTGTTTAAGTGAACGAGAAAGTGAACCTAGTTCTGAGTCGATCAGTATTTATAAATATGGGTTTGTTGGTGAAGGTTACCTCTGTGTCACACAGCCACCATGTTTATGGAGCACTGGAAGAGAAGGCAAATGAGGCTAAATTACATCTGGGACATGACCGGCTTTGAAGACGCAGAGGTTAGTCACTCACACCCATGTTGACCAAGAAAACTGCCAATATAAGACAGTGTACATGTACATTGATAAGATAATTATGTGGGTTTATGTATTTATTGTAGGCGTGCTCTATTATTTGCTTGCATTGACTTGTATTATCCTGAGGCTTGGGTGTAAAGAATTTAAAGATGTTTAATTTTTTTGTATTGATTCAGTGCCATGAAATCAACTGTTTTTTCACTGTTTTTTTTTTTTTTTTTTTGTTCTGTTTTGTATAGGGGAAACAAAAGGTTTGGAATTGGTTCATTCACAGTATTAACTGAATTTATTTCTTTCCTAACCTTACAGTTGCATTTTAGTACTAACAAATTCTTCATATTATCTTAAAAGTCGTCTTCAAGCATTGTCGTCACATTCTTGCTTGTGTAAAGTATTTCACCAGCACTTACTGTATTCTATCTATCGGTCTGTTGTTGTGGAGGTCTGGGAGATTCCTGTTCTCTCTTCCTCCGGCCTTACAGGTCAAAAGCTGCTCACTTTCCTTTCGGCAGTCACAGTCTTTCTGGGCTTGCCACTGTTTATGTGGATAAAATAAGGAGGAGGAACTAATAAAACCTTAAGCTGCTGAATGTGGAAAGGAATATGTTTTTTCGTGGTGCTGAGAGCTTTTGGTTTTAAGGAATATACTTTCACTGAACGTCAATGTGTGGCTATTACCAGAATTTCTGTTCTATTCACCGATCATGCACATGGCTGCTTTTGGCTCCATAACCAGTTATCTCTTTCCGCTGTTTTTTTTTTTTTTTTTTTTTTTTTTTACCTTTTTAACTGGTTTAAGTCCTGTATGTGTTGTGAATTGCTTTCTCTGTTTTCCCAGAGTCATCCTAGAGCAGAGTATGAGTTCCATGTCATGAAGAAGTCCTTGAAGAAAGAGCAATCTCCAAAGGTCGGTCTTTATGAATCTACAGATGACCATTCACTGATGCATATTGCAAATAGAAATGGCATTAACTTTCTAAAAAAATCCAAGCTATAATCTGATTGGCTGGCTTTACACAATTTCTGAGAGTCAGGGTGGTTTGTGATAAATAATGATATTAAATAATTGAAATTTAATGATAAATAATTTATTGACCTATTAAGATTTTGTTTACATCTACCTTGTAAATATATTTTTTGCTATTTTTTCACAGTTTTCACAGGTAAATCAATAACAATTACAATATTAACAATATTTCAAGTGTAATTTATGAGATTTGTTGTATTTTGAATCCAATCTTTCTTTGTAAAAGGGTATAAGGTTAATCATACTGATTTTAAAGTTAAGGATTCATTAGTTTGAATATACATTGAACCAAACACTTATCATAACATCTTAGTTGATAATTCAGTATACTTAATTTTTGACAAAACATCCCATGTTTCGGTAGTGACTGCACATTTTAGATATTGACTGTAATGTTTCGGTAGTGACCACATCACATCACAGAATTTTAAATCGCATACATACTACATACACACTACTAAAACATACTAAAATACTAATGATTTGCATAACTTTACTAAAATGATGTCACAACCGAAACATGACTGTTTTACTTTTCAAAGATGCTAATCAGCAAATGGTTAGCTAGCACAGTTATGAACAGTTGTACAAACACAAAAACAAAATTTTCTGGAATAACACCCCAAAAAACAATGATGTCACAACCGAAACTTTACCACGTTTTGGTCGTGACTGTTTCGGTAGTGTGACAATTTTAGTTACTTTTGAGCCTAGCTCAAAGATGCTAATCAGTACATTGTTAGGTAGCATGAACATGATAATAACATTATTAACATGTAACATGATTACCTAACACAGTTCTGAACAGTTGTAAAAACATAAAAACAAAATTTTATGGAATAACACCCAAAAAAGTTTGATTCATTCCATGATTCATGTTTGGTAGTGACGTTCCTTAAAGTTACACACAGATTTTCAGACATTTGAATGATGGGACCTATCTACTCACTACGTAGCTATGAGAGGAGGGGACACAGGAATATTTCCTGATCAAAAATGTAGAAGTGTGGTTAAAATCCGTCTCAGCCAATGGACTAAAACATACACTGTTTCGGTAGTGACATGAAAATGCGGGACATGTTTCATGATTTACAAAGAAAATATAAATAAATATTTTTTGAGCTTCACTTTTTAAAAGATATTTTTAAAAACAACAATGGAAAAAATGGAAAAAAATATTTCAATATAATTTTCACAAGTTGAAATTTAGGGGTTAGGATTTGGGATCTTTCTGATATTTTAAATATTATTGTGGGTTTCAATAGAAAATAGAAAGATCTTAGTAAACAACATCTAAGATTTGAATACTTAAATGATTTTTAAATGTGTTTTTTGGTTGTGGGACAATAGTTTGCACCAGTTCTGTAGAATGGCCCATATAAGTACAACTCTGTGTGTGTGTGTGTGTGTGTGTGTATGTGTGTAGTTTGTCATTTTACATGTTGATCAGTAGGCCTCTTGTCCAAGTGGGTAGTTCTTGGCTAGAATAATGTACAATGTGAACCAGACCATATGCTGATTAAAAAAAAGTGCCTTTATTTGTGCCTGGCACAGCACAGGCAGCGCTGCTCTTGCAATATTTTTGTCTGTAGACTTAAGCATGCCATCCTTGCTGTCATAAGGATGTCTGGATTATTGGGTATTATGCTTAGTAGATGTTGACCTAGTTGCAGTATGCTGAAATGTTATGTGACAGCACAGCTGTAAGGCATGTCCAAGGGCTTGTATTTGCTCTGCTTGGCTTGACCCTATCTGCCCCTTTTGAGGCCAAAGCATGCTAGGCCGGAGTCTACACATCTGATTTTTGCTTAAGCTCCTGTTGCTAGATGTTTGTATTACGGTGTATGTTTTTAACTCAGATTTGACCATTCATGTCTTGTTCTAGACAGGAAATGTGAAGCTGACATGCACAGACAGAATGCCAGCTTACATGACCATTATCGTCATGATGATTTTTTTGGTAAGACCTGATTATTCATTTATTTTATTTATTATGGTATAATGCGGTATTCTTTAGCAAATTGAATTATGCTATACTTATTTAGCTGTTAAATTACTTTTTGTTCATCAACCAGTCAATTTATTTTATATATGGGTGACCCTCACGTTGGAATCACATGAACAGCCAAATACAACTCACTTTATCTCATTAAGGCCCGTATTATCAGACATTTTCATGGTGACTTACATCTGTGAGGGTATTTGGCATTGTAACCAAAAACATTGGTTTTGCATGATCCTGCATCCAATTGATGTGAGTAAATCATTAGATTATGATTAGAGTCACTTTTCTTATTGTGTGTATTTGTGTATTCAATGCAGATCTTTGTGACCTTGGCCATCGTGTTTGGTGTGGTGCTATACAGGGTCTCCATCATGACTGCCCTGCACATGAGTTCCACTCCCACTTTCCGCTCTAATATACGGGCCACCGTTAAAACCACTGGGGCTGTCATCAACCTTATTATCATCATCATCATGGATGAGGTCTATGGAGCAATTGCACGTTGGCTCACTATTATGGGTACGTCTGGTTATTGTTTTCAAGACATTTAGCTTGTCGGCTGTGTTGCAAAAAGCTATGGTTACAGTACGTCCTGTTGTTTTCAACCCATAAGAGGTGCCAAAAACTGACAAAAGTTTTGAGGAGAGGCTGATCTTCAAGACATTCATACTGAAGTTTGCAAATGCATTTACCCCTATTGTGTACCTGGCATTCTTCAGAGGCAGGTAAGAGCATTGGTACCAAGCAGTCACTCTGAAACTGAACGCAAACTATCAGTTATTAACAAGCAATAGGATTCCCTTTGTTGACAAGCTCTGTTTCATAACCTGGTGAGCTGCCCTGCTGTCTACTGCCTATATAGACAGCTGCCTTCTAAGGCAGTATCCTAACCGAAATGGAGGTGACTGATTTGGAATTCCGTATAGACAGCAACTTCCTACAAATAGTGATCCTCACTTAAAGAACATGAGAGATTTTGATGTTAACATGTTGCTGAGATAAACTAAATGAACTAAAAACCATAAAAATTTCACAGCACGCAAATACTGGTTAAAATGATAGAGACCAGAGTGGCGGCATGGGTAGTCCATGGAATTGTCCATGTGTGTGGATGATAGATCCCAGTGATTATGTATAACGAAAAGGGGAAGGGGCCAAGCACTGAACCCTGGGGTACCCCCATGGATAGTTGATGTGATTTAGATGCTGCTCCCTTCCAAGATACCCTTTTAAAGCAGATACGCTTTTGAGCGTCTGCTTTTAAAATGGCAGAAAGAGATCAGTGAATTATGCTTCTCATTTCACTAGGAACCTTTGATTGGTGCCATTTTCTCTCTTGAGTTTGGTTTCACGAAGAACATCTGATGTCCAGGGATTAGTGGGCGTTTGTGCAAACGGGCATGAAGGAGGGAGGACAGATGCTGTCTAGACAAGATGTTTGAGTGGATGTAAATGCATTATTTACATAAGAGAGGAGGAGCTTTTAGCAGGGTGAAGAGAGGTGGGCGAGTATAGAAAAAAAGATTAGTGGGTAAGAGGAAGTGGAGGTTATGTTGGAAGAAAACCGGTGAAGAGTGTGCAGCAAGGTGGAAATCACAAATGTGCAATGGAGTAACAAGGGCCATTATCTGTGGGACAGTTACTTGTGTAAATCAGGCCCAATAGGTTTCCTGATTTGTAAGTTGGTGAGATGGTGAGGTTAAACAAGCTTAGACTGTATAACCAAGAACCACAATTGGGCTGCCATCTTCAGAGGATGTGAATAATAGAACATCCAGCTCTTCTAAAAAGTTCCCCAGCTGATGTAGAGGATGATAATTACTGTGTCATAGTAATTGCATGAAATTTAAAGGATTAATAAAATCTGTCTGATTTGTTTACTCCTGACATGCATTTCCATAGTTGATGAGGAAGTGCCAAACAAGAGCCATTGTCTCTTGCTTCTGAAGGGAGGTGAACAATGCACAACACATAAAAGAGGAATGAAGGTAGAAATAAGTGCCTTGCTAGAGTCCTTGTTCTTAAGTTCAGTTGCACAGGTACACATGCAGGTCATTACATAAAATTCTTCAAACAAGGAGGGCTTCACATGTTAAGGATTGTTAGGACCCTAACACACCAAGCCAAACGGTCGGCCGTCGGCCAACGTTGGCCTGTGTCACACCATCAGCACTAGTTGGATCCCGTCTGAGGCTTTTTAGGCCGATTTGAGCATATTGAATCGGCATCCGTCGGTGTGAGAGAGATCTCTAATTAGCTGTTAATGAACGAGTCAGTGTACGAGAATAAAAGTGAAAGTGATGAAAGCGAGCAAACAAGTCAAGACAGTACAAACAGAAGGCTGTTCTAATTTTATGCCATCTTACCTGAGCATTCCAATGCGCAAATATTTTCATAACAACATGAGCTGCATAGAAGAGGAAGAAAGTGATCAGCATGAATGATATTCAAAATGGTAAGCAGGCGCTGCTTTGTTTACGGTTTGTATATCTGCAGTCCTAGTTTTGGTTTCCCTTTTTGAAAGATGAATATAGACTATTGATACATCCTGATTTAGACAGTGATTTCCTTACACCAGGCGCAGAACGTACATGCTAGTTGACAGTTGCCTATAGTCTTTGTGGTGTGTTCAAGCGCAGCTTTTTAGCCAAGACGCAGCCGACACAAGGCGACAATACAGTCGACTTTCGGCGCTGCTTGTACTTTTATGTCGGCTTGGTGTGTAACGGTCTTTGGAGAGAGTTATCAGTAATTAAGTAAAAACATCAGTACGCCTTTTGGATTAGCAATACAATGCATACAGGTGCATCTCAATAAATTAGATAATCTCTAAATCGTGGAAAAGTTGTACTTTAAGTCTTTGGTTCTTTTTAATTGTGATGATTTTGGCTCACATTTAACAAAAACCCACCAATTCACTATCTCAATAAATTAGAATACTTCATAAGATCAATAAAAAAAAGGATATTTTAAACAGAAATGTCATGCTTCTGAAAAGTATGTTCATTTCTATGCACTCGATACTTGGTTGGGCCTCCTTTTGCATGAATTACTGCAGCAATGCGGCGTGGCATGGAGGCGATCAGTCTGTGGCACTGCTCAGGTGTAATGGAAGCCCAGGTTGCTTTGATAGCGGCCTTCAGGTCATCTGCATTGTTGGGTCTGGTGTTTCTCATTTTCCTCTTGACAATACCCCATAGATTCTCTATGGGGTTCAGGTCTTGTGAGTTTGCTGGCCAATCAAGCACAGTAACACCATGGTCATTGAACCAGCTTTTGGTACCTTTGGCAGTGTGGACAGGTGCCAAATCTTGCTGGAAAATGAAATCAGCATCTCCATAAAGCTTGTCAGCAGAAGGAAGCATGAAGTGCTCTAAAATTTCCTGGTAGATGGCTGCGTTGACTTCAGAAAACACAGTGGACCAACACGAGCAGATGACATGGCAGCCCAAATCATCACTGACTGTGGAAACTTCACACTGGACTTCAAGCAACATGGTTTCTGTGCCTCTCCTCTCTTCCTCCAGACTCTGGGACCTTGATTTCCAAATGAGATGCAAAATTTACTTTCATCTGAAAAGAGGACTTTTGGCGTCTGTGTGTGGTGGCTCTTGATGCGCTGATTCCAGCTTCAGTCCACTCCTTTTGAAGCTCTCCTAAGTTCTTAAATCGGCTTCACCTGACCATCTTCTCAAGCCTGTGGTCATTCCTTTCACTTGTACACCTTTTCCTACCACACTTTTTTTCTTCCAGTCAACTTTCCATGAATGTGCTTTGATACAGCGCACTGCGAACAGCCAGCTCTTTCAGCGGTGACCTTCTGTGGCTTACCCTCATTGTAGAGGGTCTTGATGATCGTCTTCTGGACAACTGTCAAGTCAGCAGACTTCCCCATGACTGCTGTTGGGATTACTGACCTAAACCCAGTATTTTTAACCCTGAGAATTGTAATTTAATAGAACTTGAAATTAAATATTCTAATAATTTGAGATACTGATTTTTTGATTTTGATGAGCAGCAAACTGTAATCATCAAAATGAACACAAAAAAGTCTGGAAATATTTTACTTTATGTCTAATAAATCTAGAATATATTTAAGTTTTACTTTTTGAATTAAATTACAGAAATTAAAAAAACCCCTTCTAATTTATTGAGATGCACCTGTATATTGTCAAAGGCTGAAACAAAAATACTGCAGGACTGGTACCGCCCTACAGTACAAGAGCAATTAAAAACAAATCAACAACTCTTTTCTATTAATGTAATGCTCTAAACCAGGGGTGTCAAACTCATTTTAGGTTGAGGGCCTGATGGGGAAAAAATGTAACCATGTGTGGGCCGAATTTGTTTTTTAAACCTTAGTGAGCTGACAGTTACATTAATATTAACCATACAAACTACACATTAATTTGCAAGAAAAAAACACACTGCTCTTTGAAAACAGCATTTGTATTTACTGCGAAAAGACTTTATTCGATTTTTAAAATAATGTTTTATTATTGATTTTTCTTTATTTTTATGGCCAATTCCAATTTTTTTGGAGCAAATTTGATACCGGTTGCCAATTGTTTTTTAATTTATTTTTTTATTTGTTGTTTATTTGTTCTATAAACAAAAAATATGTGTAGCCATTTGGTATACAGGCACCACTGCATTTTGAGCATAAGCAGTTGTTTTTGATTTAAATTATATTGTATAATTTCAAGATTTATAGAACAAAAAAACAAACAAACAAACAAACAAAAAACAGCATGGTCTAACTTTATAGCTTTGTGAAATGATGCTACATAAGACACCTGCACAAAACAAAAATAGCAGACAGACTGAATGAAAATGCAAATTCACTCTCTAACAGTAGGTGGCGCTTGTGGAACAGCAGCCATATAGCGTTTCCTTGGTTACCGCTGTACACAAAGCAGCACTGTCCTTATAAAATAGGCTACTTATATGGAGATCGAAACTTTTCTGAAGACAGTTCCCTTTTAAGTTACATTCATATAAAACCCAATTCAATATTTATATTTTTCTTCCTATATTTCACAAACGGTGAGCTTGGCCTGGTACAGTATTTGCTCTGCTGGCGCGTGTGTGTTCTTCTCTTTGCGTCCGTATTCAGCATGTGGCTGCGTTAACGTCCTGTTTACAGACTTCATAATATTTCCACACAAACAACAGTTTGGGAAATGATTGCAAAGCAGTTTGTTTGCAAGTCCAGAATAGATAATGGCCAAAATAAAACTAATAACCATTCGGATTTATGGCCGGTGGACCATGCATAACCGTTTTTTAATTATTTTTCAAATCATCCCCGGGCCAGATTGAACACCTTGTGGGCCGTATTCGGCCCGCGGGCCTTGTGTTTGACACCTGTGCACTAAACAATAGAAACAATTTATTAATTACACATTTACTACTGCAGACTTGTATTGACAAAGCACTTTGTTGCACTTTTATGGTGCATTCACCGTGACTCACTGCATTCTTGGTTTCTGTTTGGCATTGATACTCTTCCACTGTATTTAACTGTCTCCACTCGTTTTGGTATTTACAGCTTCTTATCAGTGCTCATGCTCCACTCAACTAGGTTGCTGACATGATTGTCACCTGAAATCGCCATCACTCAATGAGAATTTATGATGTCCTGTGGAATGAAAATAAATAAATAAATAAATAAACAGGAAATACTGGAATAAACAGCATGAATTTCTATGAATTGGTTTCTGACCGGTATAATATTGCTTACTAGGTTTTGGAACAGAGCTCTATCCCCCCACCATCCCCTCACTTCCCTTTTAGGGTACTTTTAGTGTAATCTCTGTTTTGTGAATCTCCACTTGCATTTGTGCATTGGCTGGTAAACTCAGCTCTTGACCCTCCTCTATCCAATGCCTCCAGACTCATTGGACGCCCAGGCAAATATATCTACGTTATGGGGTCTTACCGGATGGAAGAGGTACTTGTCTAGTTTTCAACTTCCACATTTATGTGTGTGTCAGTGATTCCTTGTGGTTTTCAACAGTGGGGAGTCAAACTGTGAAATAATTTAATGAAAATAAATGGCCAGTCTCATTGACCAACTGGTGTAAATGTATGTGTATTTATAAGCAAAACCTGTTCTGAACCATACTCTATTCTTGGAGTCTTGTAACTGCATCATCATGAAAAAATACCTTGACAGATTGTCCTAGTTACCTCAGTCCTTATGACTAACGCATTCAAGAATTTGTAGCCGGTTAACTCCACAGTAACTGACTGAAGTCTCTCTCTACAGTGCGCCCATGCCGGCTGTCTGATGGAATTGTGCATTCAGCTCTGCATCACTATGCTTGGCAAACAGCTCATCCAGAATAACCTGTTTGAGATTGGCATTCCGTGAGTACATACAGCATAGAGAACATGTAGGCACATTTCTAAGTCATTATTCCCACAGAGACGAAAGCAATCTGATCAATTTACACTGTGCATTTTTAGGTGTGGTGTACCTTTCTAGACATGATTGCTTTAGGGAATAATTGTACTTTGTTTTTCATACCAGAGCATTGCAAAGACCTTGCATGATCCTTTCTTGAAGCTGTTTTCATGAACAAACCTTGCTGATTTTTTGTTTTTTTGTTTTTTTGTTTTTGTGGCATGCAAATACATTTATGTTGCTTTCGGACAAATGCAAATATACTGGATTATAAGCCTATCTCATGCAAATGCTTTCAAAAAGAAACACATGGTAAAAGACCTACATCCAGCAGGTCCGGACAGAATCTGCAAAACCCGCGTTAATTTTGTGAGCTAATTTTGAGGAGAAATCACATCACAATTTCTGGGTCCAAACACTCCTTCAGATCCTAAAAGCAAATAGCAAAATGTGCTAATATACACTCATGGTGTGCTGTACTACCAAAACAAAAACATGATCCTAACCTTTATTTCCATAGCGAAATCTCAGTTGGCCAAACAGTGATTCATTTTTATGAATCTTTAAAATATTGGTGTCCAGGATTCTAGAGACTGCAGTTTACACCATGAGTTTTTAAAAGCTTGGCTTAAAGATGTGCTATAAATAAAAGTGCTTATGAACGGCTGTTGAGATTCTCACCTCCCATACGTCACAACTTAACAAGACTTAATCAAGTCTTAACCTTCTATAGTAAGTATAGTCACAATTATTTTGCTGGCAATGTAAAACCGGTGATTCTTACTTGGCCCTGTTTCCACCTTGTATTAAGATGTGTTTTGGTCGATCGGATCACAAGTGGACGACGCTAAATACAGGTGTAAACTGGGTGTAAAACATTTTGAGCTCCACTTTCGACCATTTCCAGAGGTAGTTGAAAACACATTCCACTGGATTGTTTTCGTAGCGTAAAGACTCATGTGGTCAAACGTGTCTACTCTCGTCTGACCTACTGGGTAAACATTATGGGAAGCGCCCTAGCCGGACGGGATTTAATCTTTGTTGGCTGAAGATCCGAGTTTGGTTTGAAGACGAAAAATGTACCAAGCACAATGTTCTCTCACCATTCCTGATTTTTAACACACACTCACCTCGTTCGCCGTGGTCTTGCGGCTGTCAGAGCAGAAATGAAAGCTGCTGCTCTCTGAATGTTTTTCCGTCATCTCCGGGTGCGTTCATATGTAAATTACGAGAGAAATTATTTTGTCCGTTAGATCGAAACATCTGAAAAAAAGACATAGACCCTCCCCTAGAAGAAATCAGGACAGAAGTGGTCGAAATTTCCATTTCCTTTTCATACTAACCCCAAACTTTTCACAAATTGTATGTAGAATATATTAATAAAATGGTGGAAAACACAGAGATCTAATTTAATCTGATGTGAGCGTTCATGAGGGTCTGCAAATGAGCACATCATGAATATAATGAATATGCTTGAATTCACCAAGCAAAATCCACAGTGATTATTAATGTATCTGTGTCACAGGAAACTGAAGAAACTGCTCCGACAACGCAAGATAGACAAAAAGCATCAGGAAGAGCTGAACAAAACGCTTCATCGTCACGAGAAGGACCACTTCCTTGGGCCCTTTGTCGGACTCAACCCAGAGTACATGGAAATGAGTGAGTCACTACACACTACGCGCCCACACACACACACACACACACACACACACACACACAGACACACACAGACACATACAGACGTATAAACATTTGTTTGTATTCTCTCCTTATCCATCTGGCTCTGTTTTCTGCACTTACAGTATGTAGGAACATGGCATCATTAAAAATGTATAGTAAATTACAATTTCCGATTATGAATTATTAAATTCGTACTGTACATAAACACTAATTGAAATGTCTAAACTCAACTAGACAGATTTATACACCTCATCTGTACGAAGAAATATTATATGAGGGTAATTCAAGTCCCCAGACAGCATACATGGTAAACAGGGTAAATGCACATCCATTGTGTGAAGGATCTGCGGTATTATACGTGGAGTTGGTGTGTTACCGGCCCCTCCTCTTATCTCGCCTCATCTGTGCTACAGCGTGGGCTGGACTTCTGCTAAGAGAGAGGCATTATGGGTCCAAAGGGGGGCTGGCAGAGCAGCGTGAGATTATGAGCTTTAGTTCTGGCTTGAATTCATTAATAACATCCCACCCCCTCACCTACCATCCTCCATCCATACTTCTATCACTCACTGCCTCTCCCGTCCCATTCCTCCATCTTTGAGCGTGGCACTACCCATACTCCTCCTGAGACCCCAAACTGGTGACAGAATCAGCCAAACTAGTCCTTGTGAATTACTCGGTCTTAAAAATCAAAAACAAAGTTTCCCAGCATATCAACATCTGATTTATAACATTATGTCTGATGTTCTATGTAATTCTAAATAATCCTGTGAGTTTTGCTTTAGAGGAACCTACTGTTGAAGCTGAATGTTTTTTTTTATTTTTATGTAGTCATTCAGTTTGGGATGGTGACCTTGTTTGTGGCCTCCTTTCCGCTGGCTCCCCTCTTTGCTCTACTGAACAACATCATTGAGATCCGTCTTGATGCCAAAAAGTTTGTCACAGAACTGAGAAGACCGATTGCTGTAAGAGCAAAAGACATTGGTCAGTATCTACACAGCGATTTCCAGTGCATTCAATATTTTTTTGTTTGGCAATGATGCATAATGTAAATATGTTTGATTTATACACATAATAAGACACTACAAAATATACATTCTCCAGAATTCAAGATATGGAGACAGAAAATGCCTCAGTTTGAGCTTTATAGGACCTATTTATAACCTGTGATATAGTTAAGCAGTTCCACACAAGCGAGAGTACACAACTGCTAATGTGATATTGATTTTATACAACAGCTAAATTTTTTTTTTTGATATTGGATCAGTTTGATAAATTTGTAGATGTTTTTAATGCCACATTTATATAATAAAAAGGGAGAGTTGTGGTTAATAGTGTCTCATTGGCCTGATTAACCAAACTCTCCATAAAACAGTCCTACAGTTTAATCAAATAATACATATTATACACACACTTCATATTTAATGGAATCAGATGATTTGTTAATTGCATTTAATAGATAGCATTTTTAATAAAACATTTGTTATTGGTTGGTAAAAGGTGTTTTTATGCATGTTTTTGCTGAGTTTTCGTTGCATTTACACAGTTTTGACCAGCAGGCGTCACTATGCGTTTCGAGCGCTTCGAAACAGTGAATCATTTTGCAAAGCGATTAGCTCAGTTGATTCAAAGTTTCAAAAAGCTTAGTTTCTCTTATCACTAATTTTAGACACACTATTGTCTGTTTTTGCCAACAAAAATTGTCCCAAACACAGCTACAGCAGAAATGTTGCACATTTGAGAGCAACCGACAGCGGCGTTTTGTTACTAAATGAATCAGCGTTGTTGATCAATTCAGTTGAGTGAATGATTCAACGACCCATTCATACAGACACTCACCTGCTTCGTTCCTGAATGGCTGAGTTTAAGTCCACTTCTCTCACTAACTTCCCTCTGTCTTGTTCACTTGGATGTACATAATTGCTTACTTTGCATGAGTGCCTACTATTGCCAGAACCCTTTCAATGGGTTTGAAATGAGTCATTTATTACTTGTGGGTAAATTAAGTATGAACACTTTGAGTTGCTGTTGTGATTTCACAATCGTATTGCGTTGTGGTTTATGGATCTGCCTGAAGTGTACATATGAGTAGACTTGCTTCCTCTGTCAAAATCGAGGGGTCGAGGGTCTGTCCAAATAATGGAGATGGGGATTCCCCTGAGGGGAAGTGCTGAATAGACAGACAAATCCCTTAAGATTTGGCTACAAAAATGGAAGTGTGCGTGAGTCTAGTTCTGTCCCAAATTACGCACTATACACTATGCACTATGCACTTATACATGTACTCATGTACTCAACTGGGACACACCTTATGTCTAAAAGTAGAGTTAAATGCAGCCAATGTATCAGTTGTGAATGGATTGTTTTAATGAATGATTCAATGACTCTTTAAAGGGATAGTTCACCCAAAAATTATCCCATGATTTACTCACCCTCAAGCCATCCTAGGTGTATATGACTATCTTCTTTCAGACGAACACAGTCAGAGTTATATTTAAAAAATATCCTGGCTCTTCCAAGCTTTATAATGGGAGTGAATGGGGGGCCCGATTTTAAAGCAAAAAAAAGTGCATCCATTGAGCCGTTTCTTAATTTTCTGGGTAATTATGGAAATGTTCCATTTTTGTAGCCAAATCTTAAGGGATTTGTATATCTATACAGAAGCTGACTTTTAACAATGAGAAATATTAACTGGAGTGTGACAACTTGCCCCAGACTTCCCTAACTGTCTTTAGTACAACACGTTTTCATTGCAATACACTGCATTTTATCCCAGTGAAAGGCTAACAAGGGAAATTATGTTCGAAATCTACAACTATAAGCAAGATTGAGCCGCACATGATTATACACTAATGAAAAGGTTTTTTTTTTTTTTTAAAGGTATTGATTGTCTTTACGGCTGAATCTCATGAAACCTGTTTTTTCATTTAAGAGTATGATTATATCTATTAAGATTTTTTTTAAAGATTTAAGCTTATATTTTACTTAAATAAAACTCTCTTTCTCTTTATTTATGTATTTTAATGAGGATTAAGGGATAACATTCAGCCTTAGCCAGGTGTAAATATATATATTTAAAATACACGATATGTGTAATCTAATGTCTTTATTTCCGTTTCTTTGTCTTCAAGGAATCTGGTACACTCTTCTCAGAGGACTCAGTAAAGTGGCCGTCATTGTTAATGTAGGTTTTCAGTTCCAAATAAGATCTGCACCTGCTCTATTGTGATGAACCTGTTATACACTGTACAATGAAGTCGATACTGCTCAGCACTGAAAGTAATTTATAGTGGCAAGCGCACTATATTGCTCCTATTTAAGAGTTATGTTATTACTTTTCAAAACTATCTGACTTATGATTTTCAGCAGGTAAAAGAAATCCATTGGAGCCATTTGACTTGAGAAATTACTAGAGCGGTGTTCAAAATTGCCCCCTATACCCTCATTCACTATTCCCTACATTACTCCACTAATATAGTCCACTTGAAGGAGTGAATGAAAACAAGTGAGTGAATTCGGACTGAGTACGCCAGAAGGGCTGCTACTTTTGCATAGTTAAATAATAATTTCAAACTTCGCAAACTGGCAGCTCTAGTAGTAATGAAAAGATCTGTCAAGTATAAACCTTAATTAAACAATTTAATAATCTATTAAAAAGGAATTAATATCTGTATGATATTATACTGTAGCCACATTGAACCAGTGGTTTGGAAAACGGATGGATGGATGATTTAGCTGCGGGCGCCATCTTCTGGTCAGACACGGGAATTCATTCAGCACGACCCTCACGGTGTATTATGGGTATTCTCTAGCTGTTGAGTGTACATTGGTTGCATTGCAGTGCAATATGGTATTGAATGAGTGTCGATAACGTCCACTATGGTTTTGGACACCACTACACAAATAGAGCCCTATTTAAGGGTATAGGGGGCGATTTCAGACACAGCCTAGGAAGCAGAATATAGAGACACAGGGCCAGTTAGAAAACACCCAGAACACCCTAACAAACGCATTAACAAGGTTTGGCGTGCGCTAATCGTCCTGTGTCACTCTTTAGGCGTTTGTGATCTCATTCACCTCTGACTTCATCCCACGCCTGGTCTATCAGTACATGTACAGTCCAGACGGGACTCTTCATGGCTTTGTCAATCACACCCTCTCATACTTCAATGTTAGTCAGTTCCAGCCTGGCACTGAACCCATGGAGCCTCTGCACCTGGGATACCGCGTGGACGTCTGCAGGTACTTGGTTTGTTTCGCACTATAGTATATAGTGTGACTGTATATATTATATTCATAATGTTTACACTATCCATAGGTATAAAGATTACAGGGACCCTCCATGGTCTGACACGCCATACGAGTTCTCCAGAGAATTCTGGGCCATTCTGGCGGCTCGATTCGCTTTCGTCATCGTCTTTCAGGTCAGTCAGAACTATATTCATTAAACACCAATTACAAAATTCAAACTTTTTTGATTGCTGATCACTTACTGGATCAATCTTATTATTGTTGTTGTTTAATATAAATATCAATTATAAATATTATTTGTTTATAAATAACAAATTATATTTAAAGTTATTATTATTCTCACATTATTAAAAAACAAACTCATTTTAATTACTGTAACACCAAAAAAAAAAAAAAAAGATACGCTGATTATTAAAATGGGCATAAATTAATTTCAGATACTTCCATGATCAGTGTTACTTCAGTATTATTTATTAATATTTTAAATATTTTCAAACTAAGTTTGAGTTTCAGTAATTTTTGTAATGTGCTTTTGTCATATTTTATTAGTTTTTTCCCCCCTCAAATATTTAGCTTTATTTTTATTCAAGTTTTTGTAATTTTATTTCTTCAGCTTATTTTATTTCAGTTAGTTGCTAAGGCAACATATCTAATTTACATTTAAGTTTCTAATATTTCAGCGAAACCTATACTGACCGTAATATATGCTTACAAGTGTACTTTACCATTTAACTAGATAAATAAGTTGGTCGAGAACCTTTAAGGTTT
Source organism: Elopichthys bambusa (assembly GCA_037101425.1). NCBI lineage: Eukaryota > Metazoa > Chordata > Actinopteri > Cypriniformes > Xenocyprididae > Elopichthys > Elopichthys bambusa. The sequence continues at coordinate 44,766,393 of CM074432.1, read as the reverse complement.
TCAGTTTAAAGTAGTTTTAAAGCTTGGAATTTGGAGGTTTTGAAGCACAGATATTCTGGATGGTTGTTAGGAAGTTGTTAGGTTGTTGCTATGCAGTTGTTAGGGTACTCAGGGTGTTTTCTAGGGTGTTGCTATGCAGTTGCTCGTACGTATTATTGCATTGCTAGCATGTTTCAGATAGATGGATTGATGGATGGATAAATAATCATGTTTTATTATTTTTTTTAAATTCTATTTAACTTTTTATATAGTAAATTATGATATAATTTTAAAAATAGTTTTAGTAATTTTATTACTTCAACGTATTTTATTTTAGTTAGATGCTAAGGCAACATATCTAATTTACATTTAAGTTTCTAATATTTCAGCTTTACTTTACTAGTTAACGAAACCTATTTTGCATAATTTATGCTTACAAGTGTACTTTACCATTACATTTTTTTTTTTTTTCAATTACAGTATATGCTCTCGAAAATGGGCCTAATTGTCATGAAAATAATGTCGTAATGCAAAAAAGCTTAATGTTATAAAATGGACTTCACTTTTGTTATGCAATAGATAATTATAACCTTTTATAAAATGTATTTTTAAAAATTTGTACGAAATACGAGTGCTAATTCTCTCGTCTCTCTGTCCAGAATGTGGTAATGCTGATGAGCGACTTTGTGGATTGGCTAATCCCAGACATTCCCAAAGACATCAGCGTTCAGATACACAAAGAGAGGAACCTGATCGTTGAGTTGTTCATGAAGGAGGAGCAGGGCAAGAAGTACAGGAACACCATGAGCGACCCGAGCCCGCAGCCGCTCCGCTCGCGCCCCAGCTCTCAGGCGTAGAGCAGCGCTGCTCCATTATAACTCTGTGACCGGCTGAACGGAAAGCCTGTCGAGGACCACTGCTGCAAGGATCAGTGTCATTACAAAGAATGTCACATGACTGCCACCTCATTTGCATACCATTTTCCTTTTGTTTGTTAATGATCAGTTTCATGCAACGTCTGCAGGTAGGTTTTTTGGTAAGAGGGTTTGTATCGTTTTATCTTTTGACTGATGACTATTGTATGTAGTTTTGTGACACATTGCTGCTTCAGCTAATGATCATTTTTATTTGAAAATACGATGCTTTTATAGGACTTTTAACATGAAAATGTAACATGTTTATGTTTTCGATATTGTTGGATAGGACTCTGAACCGACTCATTTAAAGTGCTTTTTTAAATGATTTAATATTAGACATTTCATTCAGAATATTTCTGCTCAAGGGAATCAGCAACTATCAATATCATGCCGTTTCCTTTTTAGGTACTAAGAAGTAGTTCTGTTCTGTCATAGTAATCATCGTGTCTGTTTAGGCTTTATAAAATATAGACATAAAACACTACAGTTGAATCAAAGTTACTACAATCCTCACTGGGTCTTTTTTTTAGTATTTTAGAATTACTAGTACATGCGATTTTTGACAGGATGTTGATTGATCTTTTCGGCAGCATGTGAGTGCTTGGGTTTTAGGTAGTGCATATGAAAATTGTGATAAGAAAGGGTATGCTGTATATAAACCTATGATGTTCAAGAGGCCTTAATATTCACGGAAATGCACTGCTTTTATTAAAGGGATGGTTCACACAACAAAAAAAAAATGAAATTTTTGTCATCATGTACTCACCGTCAAGTTGTTCCAAACCTGCATGAATTTCTTTCTTCTGCTGAACACAAAAGAAGATATTTTGAAGAATGTCGGGAACTAAACAGTTGATGGACTCCATTGACTTCCACAGTACGGGGGAAAAAAACTACGGAAGTGAACGGGGCCCATCAACTGTTTGGTTCCCGACATTCTTCAAAATATCTTCTTTTGTGTTCAGCAGAAGAAAGAAATTCATGCAGGTTTGGAACAACTTGAGGGCGAGTAAATTACAGAATTTAAATTTTTGGGTGAACTATCCCTTTAATATTGAGTCACATGGACAGAGTTTTGTGTCTGCCTGTCTGAATGTTTTCTCTCTTGTCTTAAATCGTGACGTTCCAACATTAATGAAATGGCAACGATATATATTGGTACAATATGTTGCATGTGTCTTCCATTCAGTTTGAACTGAATATAATATAAATTTAATAAATTAAGTCTTAAGACATACTCTTTGTTTGTTTGGACATATGGCAGTGTTTGTTTTTAAATTTCATTGTATTTCTTCACGAATTAATTCTATGTATCCCCAGAAAGGCTTTGTACCTTTATTAATAAATGTACAATGTAAACCCATTTTTAGACTGTTACATCATCCCCATATTGTTTACCTCTGTAAAAGAATGTCTTTTGTGTTTTCATTGTCTCAAACTGCTAATGGGAAGGTTATGACTACTTTTGCTTTTGAACGGTTTCTTAAATAAATATGTCATATACGATTTGGTATGCACACATTTATTGACTCTTTTGCTTATGGCCAGTTACATTTTGTTGCTTGAAAAAGAAACTTCATATTTTATATTTTACTTCATTTAGTTGCCTGCTGCTCTCCTTTGAGGAAGGAGGAGCAATAAAATAGGAAGTTTTTTTTTTTTATTAATTTCACAAACAAGCATTTGCACATTTGCTTACAAAGTACAAAAGTGAGAAATTGCAAGAGAAAAGAGCTAGGGGTTCAGGGATGGCCAAACATGACATAACATTGAAAATGAGAAAGAAAAATAAATAATCAATAATAATAGAAAATAAATATATGGGGAAATATCAATTAAACAGATCACATAAACAATCTTCCCCACAAAACAAAATAAAGATTATACAAAGACACCAAAAAATGAGCATACATTCAGAGTTTTAGTAGCCTTTTTGTTACAGGATTTAATATAGATCTTAACATCTTGAAAGTGACAAAAATGCGGGGTCACTTTCATAGTTTTACATTTGTGGATGAAGTATTTTGCAAGTAAAATAATTAGGTTGGAAATAAAAAAGACATTTTCGTGCTGCTTCTCAAAAATAACAAATCCAAATAAGACATCCTTAAAATAAAGCTCAAAGTCTTTATAGGAAGTAGGTAACTTCAATTCAGTGTTGCGAAGTCTGATTCATTTTGGGAATCGATTCTTTTGGATCAGAAAAATATCTGCTGAATCATCACTCAAAATGTTTCCAACAAGTCCCACATTCTTCATTTACATCTCTTAGCAGATGTAAAAATTAAAGATTAAAGCTTTTTCGTGTTTTAATAAAATGGTACTTAAAAACTCAGTTTCGTTTGTTCTGCTATTCGGCTATTATCATTCCAAATGGACTTGTTCAACAGGTCAGATTATTGGTTCTCGGATAATGAAAAAAAGGCTGATTAGTTCTGAATTCAGTTGAAATTATTAGACCTACAGTTTCTTCTTACAATCACTAATTTCAGAACCTAACGAGTCAAAAACTCGCTCGGAACCATTCAGTGCGGTTTTGTTCAGACAGGGTTCGATAGATTAATTATGAAATTCGACTCAAAAGAATCGGACACTGGCGTTCAAACGATTCATTTGTGCAAAAAAAAAAACACTGGTTCAAACTTCAAAAGAACGACTCATCTGTGAAACAAGTTACTTTAAAAGTGAAGTGCGTTGTTGGCGGGTGTCGTTTTGGTTTCTAGCTGACCCACCAAAGCAGTGGAGTTGGGTGACTTTTAGGACGCAAGGGAGGGGATTTTCTCGCTGGATTGCTAAAATGTGAACGTGCTGAAAGTGAAAGCGGCAGATGAACCGTTCGGGCGTTATGCGGTAGCGTTGCACTTGTGTTAGCGTTCAAACACGCAGATCATGGATACGCGCGGGTTTAGAGCGATGTTACTAGCGATATCCGATAAACTTACTGAGGAGAATGTGGTGAGTTTAAAGTTTTTGTGCACAGACATAGGGAAGAAAAGGCTTGAGAAAATCAATAAGGGGTTTGACCTTTTCGAGTGCCTGATCGAAAGAGCTCAAATTGGGCCTGATAACACGGACCTTTTGCGAAAACTTCTGCAAGACATCGGTCAGACAGTTCTTCTTGTAATAATAGAGGATTATGAGAGACAAGCGGCTAGCAGACTCGACGATGGACTGGATGCGACAGAGAGAGGTTTGTATATTTTTTTCCTGAACTCTTGCTATATGTTACACTTGTGTGGCTGTTCACTGACAGTAAAGTATGATGAGGCAGTTAAGACAGCCGCAGATGGATATTTTTGCTTTACCCTCTAAACACCTCTGATTTTAAGTGAGACGATAGTTTAAGGGCAGACTTGGATGCAATTTCAATCATATTTTATTTCACTGAGGTGATGTTTATTTTGGCGGCTTCCGTCTTATCACTAGTACGTGCAAACTCATAAATATGGCAAGCCGTTTTAACATTTAGCCTATTCCTTTAAACTAACTTATCGATTAAATTTTAGTTATACTTATTTTTAAGTAATAGAACGTAATCCAGTAACTTGTATCTTTTTCACCGATAACTATATTAGAGAGCCCTATTCCAATAGTGACAGATTCGGACATTTTTTATGTCTTTACTGGCAATAAATTGCTTATATTTTCATTAAATTCGTATTATGGTGGTCTTTTCTTTAGTTGTTCATTATGGGAGGATTTGGTTAAAAGTGGGGATGCACGATATTGGATTTTTGCCAATATTTTCAACTCTTATTTCTTTCCTCAGGCCATCTACCTCATGAACAGTTAAATGCCCCCCACTTGTGCAATACACAACACTATTTATACTAATTTATTTAACATACCATATTTTCCATATTTACATTCCCTTGCATTTGTATAACATACCTGTACATGTATTTGTCTATTTTTGTATATTGTGTATGGTTTATTACATATTACTGAACTATATATAAAATTATTTAATTTACAAGTGTCATGTTTGTGATTTTTATTGTAAGCCATAGCTTTCCTTAGTGTTTTTGTGACATCAATTACTGCTTTATTCGGATACAGAAGTAACTTCATGTTATTTGTGTATCATGTTATATAACACGTTATCTTATCGACAGGGCATATTGGCATAATTGTTTCATATCGGGCACATGCCGATTATTACATTTTAAGCCCTTAACAGCCAATTCCAATGTTGTGCAGGTAATATCGTGCATCCCTAGTTTATTGATAGTTCTTTATATATATATATATATATATATATATATAAGTAAAAGGCCTTTTAGCACAATTCTAAAAAGTTTTGAATTAATTAATTTAATAATTAATATGAACCAAGACCCCCCCTAAGGTCTTGGTTCATATTACTTTGCTGTGAAATAGATTTTTATTAAAGTAAATGTTAGGCCGCATTTACACTGCAGGTCTTGATGCCCAATTCTGATTTATTGACTATATCTGATTTCTTTGACCCATATCCAATATCTGCATTTACACTAAGACGTGCCGAACAACCCAAGGTAGATGCTGACCTGGAAAAGCTTATTGTGCAATTTTGCAAAGGATGCAGACAAAATGATAATACTTTTGCTTTCCGCACCATCTTTAAAGGTCAGCAAAACATTGGGTTGAACCTTCGTATTCCATCGCATCATTGAAGAGTCATGTGATCATGTTTGGAGTCCACCTTTGGAGTTAACATCATTCGCCACTGTCACTTTTTCAACGACTTACGACTCGCATTGACAGTAATATCCGATCTGTCCGCTTACATGGCAGACGCAAATGCACGTATCTGATTCATATCAGATTTCCACATATGAATGAGGCCTGAAACCGATCAGAGAATAACGTTCGTTGGTCATATCCCAGCTGCGACACATTTGAAATATCAGAATTGTAACGTAAATACACTTTAATATTTAAACATTAACATTTACTGGACTAAAGCAACTTAGGAATGCATAATTTTTTAGTATTTATCAAATATGATCCATCAGGATTTTATTGAACGTTTATTTGTACATCTCTCATTCATCATTGTATTGAATTGCATTATATGTTTTATGTTGAGATGGTTTCTGTCTCTTTTTAGAGAAAATAAACATGGCAACTGATGTAATTGTTGAACATCTGGGTAAAAAGTGGCTTCAAGTTGGAAGAAAACTTGGACTTCAAGACACTCAGCTGGAAGGCATCCAGGAGAAACACAGCCGTGACCTGATGGAGCAGGTGAGGGAGCTCATCAGACAGTGGATGAAGATCAAGAAAGAAAAAGCCAGAGTGAAGGATCTTATCAAAGCTTTGCGAGACTGCAAACAGAACCTCACCGCTGATCTCGTGGAGAAAAAACTCAGAGAGTGCGGTATACCTTGAACATCACCACACCTCCTCCATTTTTGTCTGTTTTTGGAAGCTGTTGTATTACAAAAGGAAAGAGCATTGGGCTTAATAATGTGAATTTCCTTTTAAAGTGCAAATGAACTGAATTTTCTATTGTTGATTGTTTACAGATCTTGAATACATTTTTGGTAAACATTTGTTAATTGAATACCATTAGATAATATATTTTAAAATGATTATATTCCAGAAAATAAAATGTATTGAATGGAAATTTTGCAGTTTTTACAGAACATACTGTTCTTGTATTTACTGATTTTGTGAAAAGAATCTAGTCATGTGACACAAATGAATAAAGGGACTGTTATGATATATGATTGTTCAGTGTACCTCAGAGATCCAGTGATCATTTAACAGCCCTTTCATCTGTTTGATAGAGCACATTTTCAGCCATGCACTATTAAAAATAAAGGCTCTTTATTGGCGGTGATAGTTCAATGAAGAACATTCATGAAAGGTTCTTAATAGTGCAAAAAGTTTCTAGGTTCTAATGGTTCTTTTAAGAACTGTTCTCTGAAACGTTCCTTTGGGAACCTTAAATTGTTCTACGGCATCAATAGAAAAAAAAGAAAAAAAAAAACCTTTTGGAACTTTCACAGTATAGAAACAATCTATTATATAACCAGGATGTTCCATTTGCAGAAATTCTCAGATTAAGATACTGTACAAAATGGCTGTAAAGCAAAGTTCAGTACTCAGAAGTCACTCTCACATAGTCATGTTCAACATGTTTCAACAAGACGTCACCTGCCGTGTCTTTTCAGTTTAAGATTTCTGGAGATTACAGTATTTGGAACAATTGTCTCTTTGTCCCACACTAGTTGTATAGGTTGAGTATGAACTGGCCAGGGCTGCGTTTCCCAAAAGCATTTCAAGCCTAACTAGATGGTAAAGTCCATTGGTATCAATGGAACACACTACACAACTTTTGAATCTGAACAGATTTTGAAACACTAGACATTATGCATTTACTGACTTCATAAATGGTTACAGAGAAAAACTTGGCAGCATACAATAAAGTCCCAGATATACTTCACTCGAAATCGAAAAATGAATTGGTGTGACGTCATTTCGAACAAAACCAGGCTCTGCCTTCTTTCAAATCTTCTCCGGTTCATTTCTTCTGTTTAGTCCATCGAGGTCAGACGTCCACGAATAAAAGCGTGAACATGCTGCAGAGCTGCTTCGTAGTAGCAGTTTAAGTTGTAATTGAAAGACACACTGGCAATGTTTTTTCATGTTTATACTGTAAAGCTGCTGAATTGCAAACATCCACATAACTATGATCAGATGCTTTCTCAACTGCCGATTTCTCATCGCTGTCATTTTTGTTGTGCGTTTGTTATTGAAAGGAAAACATGCAGCACATATTTACATATTCATCTAAACGTCACTCTCGGCAGTGTGGGCAGCTTTGAGATGTTTGATAACAGTATATCGCTGCGGATCACTTACCACTAAAGATGATGATACACGGGGCAACTTTTTGAGCAATGTCACCAAGCGATGTTGCTTGGGCACTTTCCCATTAAGAATGGGCAACAAATTTCGATCTACAGTATCCAGATTGCCCATAATCAATGAGAAAGCGTCCAAGCAACATCGCTCTGCGACACTGCCCGGCAACATTCCTCAAAAAGTTGCCTTGTGAATCATCAACTTAAGCGGAGAACAAAACACTTCCCTGTGAGTATATTGAGGCCTTAAAACAACTGAGGATCACACACTACTACCAGACTTAGAAGTTGTTCCAAACACACAGAAACGTGCCACGTTACCAGGAGATACATGACAAAGGAAAACAATGTGTTCTAAAATGTTTTATGACTGGACAGATTCTTAGTCTGTACCCATCATACACTGTCTGTGACACAATTTTACAGCGTTGACTCCTCCAGACTGCAAATGTAGGGTCAAAATTTGTGTAGTGTATTCCAATGCTTTTGGGTTTACAACACATTTAATACAGTTTCACTGGCTCATGAACACTATGTTCATATAAAAGTTCTTTATGTCAGTTCTGAGGTTGCTTTTAACTCTTATGACCCACATCTGTAAGTGTGAACAGACTGTCTTCCTGAAAGGCCACTTATATGTGCACAGTAATGTTAATGTGTAATAATTCTCTAATCATTTCCAGAAATACAGTACATTTGATAATACACGTTATTCTTAGACTAATAAACAGTCTATTTTTATATATTTTAGGGTAAAATGTCTTTGCCTATTTAAAGATTTGGGGTACTTTATGTATTTAAGTGCATATATATATATATATATAAAAATCATAAAAAAATGCATATGTAATAATTCAAAATAGCAAAAAATAAATATATATATATATAATTAATAAGATGCGTTTTAGATGCATTAATAACACTGTAGGAGTCAGAACTGCTTGAAATTCACAACTATCCAGTAACTTTACTAGTTAGGTTAATGTCAGACGCCGCCTGCTAAAACTTGCAAAATAACCTGAGGCAAATTAAAAGAACAATGCTCCATTATGTGAAAGACTTCACCTCATTTGTGGTAAATTGTCCTGGCCTACAACTAACCACAAAACTCATAGAAACAACTCTTTAAATGTTTATTTTAATATTTGGGTGAAATATTCCTTTGATTATTTACCCACCCCAAGGCCATTGAAGATGGATATGACTTTTTCTCCATGTAATACAAATGAATGGTGCTCAACGTAGACAATTTTTAATGGTCCAAAATCCATATTTAGGCAGCTTCAAAGGGCTTTGATGCGTCGTGCCTAACAACACCCCTTCAGCCGTGAATTATTCACGATACAGCACTAGCCTCGAGTACCTTATTGCTTTTATAAAACGGGTACCACACAACACAAATATTAAAGCCAAAAAAAATATGTATCAATGCAACTTTCATGAAGTAAAATCACTAGAAGATATCCTTCCCTGGCCATGAACAGCAACAGAAGTTATATTATTACGCCATTAGATAGCGGCAAAGACTGTCTTTGTGAGTGTGTCAGTCGGTAGCGAAGACTTTTATATTGATAGTGTTTTGAACACAGAGCAATACACACAACTGACAAATGCTTTGATTAATGCTGTCAGTGTCAGGGCACTGTTTTTACTGTTAAAAAGACAAGATATCACAGTGGACATTTAAACAGGTTTTTTTATTAATGACCATAGGACTGACCTGAAGGAAACTGCTAAATGCAGGCAATACACTCGCTCACGCGATCTCTCTCTCACAACACTCTACTCTACATAATGATGAACAATATCAATGATGTTTACATCATTGAACAAACATGTTTACATTGCTAAGAGTGGTTGCTAAGGGTGTTAAGTAGTGATACACAGAACTGTTGGGTGAAGCGGTAATAGTGTTTTATCGTGACCAATCAGAATCAAGGACTGTTGATGTTGTTGATTGAAGCTTACTGTATTGTGTGAAAGAGATCGAGTGAGCAAGTTTATTACCCGCATTCAGATTTAGCATTTTCCTTCAGGTCAGTCTTATGTTCATAATAAAAAATCAGTTTAAATGTCCGATGTATTATCTTGTCCTTTTAACAGTCAAGGGGTTTTCCCGTGACTGACAGCGCTAGTCAAAGCATTTGTCAGTTGCGTCTTGTTCCGTTTTCAAAACAATTCAGTCTTTTTAATGTAAAAGTCTTCGCTACTGACTGACACACTCATAAAGACAGTCTTTGCCGCCATCTAATGGCGTAATAATGTAACTTCTGTGGCTGTTCACGGTTAGGGACTATTTCTTCCGGCGGAAGGAAGGCTTTTTAGTAAAAGTTTACTTCATGTATTGTGTGGTAACCGTTTATAAAAGCAATAAGGTACTTGAGGCTAGTGCTGTATCATGAATAATTCACGGCTGAAGGGCGTTGTTAGGCACGACGCGTCAAAGCCCTTTGAAGCTGCCTATATATGGATTTTGGACCGTTAAAAATTGTCTACATTGAGCACCATTCATTTGTATTAGATGAAGAAAAATCATAGAATGTTTTCCTTCAAAATGTAATTTCTCTTCGGCTGAGAAAAGTCATCCATCTACAATGGCCTTGGGGCTTCGCATCGCATCGTGCCTAACAACGGCCTTCACCCTTATTCACGATACAGCACAGCCTTGAGTACCTTATTGCTTACATATACACATACATACACACACACACACACAGACAGTATGTATACTTAGCTCTGCAAAGCTCATTAACGAAATGGTTGAGCTCACGAGTTAAAGATGACCCTTATTTGTCGGCTTTGAAGCTGCATTGTAAAATTCTTTAATGTTTTCCTTCACCTTCATTTCTTTTTGGTTGAGGAAAGAAAGTCCTATTGAACGGCCTTGGGATAAGTTAATCAGGAAATTTTCAAAAGAAAAGTTCATTTTAAACAATAATGTAAAACTTCACTTAATGTTTAAGAAGCATCCCAGCCACTATACAAAGATAAGAATCTCTTTCACGTTTATTTGGTATTTTTTACATTGATTAGTATTGGCGATTACAGTAGATTCATGTAAAACCATGTTCACAGTGGGGCACAATGGAGGCAGAGGGTGTGGAAATGGGAATATTTCTCATGACCGCTCACACACGCACCTGGACAAGACCACAAGAAGACTGGAGGTTTTGTCCTCTTTCATACTTTATATCATTTAACAACAGAAACATTCTTGCGCTCCAAATAAAAACAAAAAGAAGCATTAAAAAAGTTAAACGACCCCACTGACTAGATTTTAGAATCTCAAGACTCCAAAGGGCAGCTAAGAGCATCTGCCCAGTGATACTTTGTATATTATAAATCCATATATCTTTGTGAAAACGTAAATATGCAATGAAGAATCCTTCACTTTTGAACTACAGGAAAAAATGTTCACTATAACAATCTAACATATTATACAAAATATATCAACACACTAACACGCTTCTCATGAAAGATTCGCAAAACCTGAACATAAAGAATGTCGGCGTAGACTTGATCAAATACTTGAAATGATTCGGATACATATCTGAAATGTGAAATGCTAAAATAATAAGAGGACTGCGATGATGAAGGGTCACTGATCTTCCAAAACGCCCCCGACGGTGGCGATTCACACGTGAACAAAATGGTGGCAGATTTTTGTCCAGACATTAAATGTGTCCATTCATCCGTGTGCTGCATTAATAGCAGTGCTGTGAATGTCTCTGGCATTTTACAATAAAGGCACTGATCTTTCATTAAGCCCGAGAACAAAGGGGGACTAACTATTCTTAAAGTCCTCTAGCATGTCAGCAAAAATCCAAAATAAAACACTGTGTGCTCCTCACTAATCTTCTCGCGTATCATGGCATTCGATCCATCATCTGGTTGCGTGGCAATTTCCGTGGTTCGATGTGATGCGACCTTACGGCTGCCACAAATAGTGTGGGGGTCTCGCCCGGGGCAGAGCGGGTTCTCAGGATGCGATGACTTGGACGTAGTTAGCAGGGTAGAGGCCCATCTCTCCGCTGGCCAGCTGTCCTTTACACCAGCCCTGCTCGTCCTCCTCACCCAGCTTCATTAACTCTTCACCTGTACGACACAAAGACAAATTCATAATACCACGCTTTAAGGAATGATAACTATATTAGCATCCACACCAGCGGACGATATCGTTCTGTTTATTTTAAGCGCACTGCCACCTAAAATGCTCCAGCTCTTTAATGTAGGATAGATTCTGATTGGCTGTCGATGTTTTTAGCGCTCATCAGCTCATCTTTATCGTCCTTGGTGTGAATGGGCCTTTACTCTTCCATGTGACATATGAGGTATAAAGTAAAGTCAGCCGGTCATAACCACAAAATAAATCCAGCAGCCCCTGTCTTGAGGCAGAGGGTCGTGTATCACCCTCAAGAGGTTTATTTTGTGATTATAACCAGCTGACTTTACATTTTTCCACTATATCTCTGCTCTATATTGGCTAATATTACTGATTTTTTCATTAATCGCTATCAATTGATATTTAAAAGTATGCTCATTTTCAGTATTTTTACATTTAGATTACATTTACCATCATCTGATGCTCATTTAAAAATCACTAATCCTTTAATAAGTTAAATTTAATACATTTAATATTCAAATTTCAAATCTTTTTTTAAATTTGCTGAATATTAAATCTCTTCGAATTTCTTTGAACAGTAGCATACAGTAATATTGTACACTACTGTTTTAAAGAAATTAACTCTCATCTAGAAAGTACTCATTCAATTGATCGAAATTAACAGTGGAGTCATTTATAGTTTTACAACAGATTTATACATAATTATCCATTCAACCAAATGGCTCCAAACTGGGATGTGCATGACTGTGTGAAGTGAAGCCCTGCAGAGTCAACACAGTTTCACAAGCTCTGCAATGATATCACTGTATAGTCTTTAGAGTTCTTGCAGGAACTTAACAGTTACTCTGATTTTTTCCTTCATTATGAGAGTTTCACACATAAGGAATTAATAGTACTTTAAAAAAAAAAAAAAAGTGCTTTTTAAAAAAAATTTACATGCATTAGATGAAGACAGCATTTATGCAATGGCATCTTTAACTAAAAGCATTTGCTTTTGCTACATCCACACCACTAGGTGTCAGTAAAGTCTAAGATTACTGTCATATTGGTCAGTGCAAACAAACAAAAATACTGAGTACACCTTTAAAGGTGAAGTATGTAGTTTTTGCAACACCAGTTTTGCAGCACCTAGCGGAATTACAAAAATAAAGCATATTTTCAAAGGCCCGTTTCACGCATTGTGTTTCCCCCAACTCAATCACAGCTCTTACAGGTGCTTGTGAAGGCATGTCTCAACAGGTAAAACTAGGCTACTTTCAATAAAAGGTCCAACATATTAGGAATACTTTTAGCTGTGTTGCTATGTGTCATGAATAGTAAACAACTGAGTAGGCTAAACACTCTGTCTAGAGCAAACATGAGCGTCTCGTTTATAATAAACCCATCCAACGTATCTGCACTAGCCTCATTTTTGACATGATGCGCCACAACTACTTCGAGGCGGTCTACACTGGACATGTCAAATTAAACATTATAAACTGGTACATTTATCTTTCTGAACAGGTGTTTGATGATGCTGTATTGAAGTGTCCATTGTAGTGTGTTGCATCGCAAATCCTCGTTCTCTTTGAAGCATTCATGATCTGTTGAATCTTTGAAGGTCTAAATGCAATGAATTTTGGCTGCAGAAGCTACCAGAAGCTGAATGTTTTTTTTCCCCATGTAACGTGTCAGTCATGCTACAGTAGCCACGCCCCAAACCCCACCCACTACAGTAGCCACACCCCAAACACCGCCTGCTACAGTAACCACACCCCAACTCTCTGCCTGCTACAGTAACCACACCCCAACGCTCTGCCTGCTAGAGTAGCCACGCCTCAAACTCTGCCTGCTACAGTAGCCACGCCCCAACTCCCTGCCTGCTACAGTAACCACACCCCAACTCTCTGCCTGCTACAGTAACCACGCCCCAACTCTCTGCCTGCTACAGTAGCCACGCCCAAACTCTCTGCCTGCTACAGAAGCCACGCCCCAACTCCCTGCCTGCTACAGTAGCCACGCCCCAACCCCCTGCCTGCTACAGTAGCCACGCCCCAAACTCTTTGCCTGCTACAGTTGCCACGCCCCAACTCTCTGCCTGCTACAGTAGCCACGCCCAAACTCTCTGCCTACTACAGTAGCCACACCCAAACTCCCTGCCTGGTACAGTAGCCACGCCCCAACTCCCTGCCTGCTACAGTAGCCACGCCCCAAACTCTCTGCCTGCTACAGTAGCCACGCCCCAAACTCTTTGCCTGCTATAGTTGCCACGCCCCAAATTCTGGGAAAGAGCTGGAAAGAGATTGACGGATCTGAGCGGACCACTCTCAATGTTTATACCATGTGTGGGAGACTCAATGTTATACTTTTGGGGGAGAAAAACCCATTAATGGCATACTAATAGTAGTCAATGAACAATAAACTGGGTTAAAAGAATGTATTTTAACATAAAATCACCTTTAAATCTGCTTTACTAGAGTACAAAAACTTCAGTAGATGACCACCAGGTGTCACTCTTGGCATGTCTGTTGTTGCATATAGTGTTAGAGCTGCTGTCTGGCATAATGAATTTTGTCAGTTTCTTGGGTAACAGGGCTAATAAATGAGTTCTTTAAGCTGTATATGATATGTAACACATGCATGCAGATTTAAAAAACCTCCAGGTAGATCCTGCTCTTATATCCAGTTAAATTCTAATCTAGCAAATGAAACCAAATGAGATGGTTTCATTATTCTTGTCCTGTGAAGATTTGATTCACCCTCATTCTGCATTACTAATGTGTCTGCTTCACAGCTTCCTGCAGAGCAGACTCACACTAATCTACCCAGCAGACCAAAGAAATTTAGCATTAGAGTCAGTCCTGTCTCCTGAACTCAGATTAAGCCAGTCAGAGGGGAGGACATGGCTCGATCACTGACCCAACTGATGCCATTTAGTGACTTTTGGGAAGCCTGTGAATTATTCACGACATGCAAGGATCAGCTGATACTGAAGGAAACTATTGATTTATTAAGCATCTGATATGAACTCTGAAGCAAAAAACTGGGAATTGTTAAAAACAACATTTTTGTGAACTTGGTCCCTTTTCCCAGTGGAAACACATTTCCCTTGTATTGTTACCATCTCTTAGGGTGTGTTCACACTTAGTTTAGTTCACATTTAGTTCTCTTGATTCTTTTCGGACTAAAAAAGAAAATTATACTTTTAGCCCCGGTTCACTTAGCAACGCATCTTTTCAGGTCTCGATCCACTTGTTTGGTGTGCACTTATTCAAATGAACCGTACTAACAGAGCAATCACACCAGAGTTCGTTTTAATCCAACCAACCAAATCTGCCAAGTGTGAACACACCCTAAGCGTAATGGTAACACTTTACAATAAGGTTCCATTTAACATTACTTAAATACATTAGTTAACATGAACTAACAATGAAAAATACTTCTAAAGCATTTATTAATCTTAGCTCACATCTTTTGATTTAAATAATGTTGAAATTAACTGACATGAACTAAAAATAAATTTGTATTGTATTTTTATTGACTTAACTTTAACAAAAGACTAATGAACACTGTATCAAATGTATTTCTTATTACTAGTTAATATTAGTTAATGCATTAACCAATGTTAACTTACAGGACCTTATTGTAAAGTGCTACCAGTGTAACAACTCATATCAGCTTAATATAAGTGTTTAAAATCAATCTTTGCCTATTTGTATTGCTGCTTCCGTTAATGAAAATTCAAACACCGTAATATTTGAAATGAGTATGTTTGTTTTGTGTCAGTTCACTAGTTCCAAAGCAGTTTCATGGGTATTGTCTAAATGTGAGGAAGTTGTCACAAATAAACCCATGTAACGTGCCGTTTATGGTTTAATCACACACATGCGCACATGCTTAGACTGACGAACCCCATTTCATTTGGTCCTTTCCGCAATGCCTTCTGAAATAACTGCACTACCATGCACAGAAAGACATCGAAAGAGCAAAGAAAAGGGGTTCGATGAATCCACAAGCCACAGCCAGCCTTTCCATGTGTATGTATGTTCATGTGTGTGGCATTAATAAGCATTAGTAGGGATTAATACCTGCTTTAAAGCTCAGCTCATCAGCCTCCTGCCCTGTGTAATCATACAGCGCTCTAACGCGAACTCCGACTACCTTCTCCTCCTCGTCCACCCCGTTGGCTGCGATGTATTTTTTGGGGCTCTCATCATCAGACCAGTCCGAGGAGTAGTCTTTACCCGCCCTGTGTGGACAACAGAGGAATTAGAAATCTGCACAAATTCATGGAGGAATCATTTTAATAGAAGCTGGAAGATTTTATTCCAAAAATCAATTTGGTAATCAGGTGATTTGTAATAGTTAGTTCAGCTGAAAACATTTGAAATGTTAATATAAATCTATTGAAGGAATTAAACTTATCTGTGGCATGCCGTGGATTATCACAGAAACTAAATTTCAGTGTGTCCCTCAGTTTGTAAAAAAATGAACAAAAACCAAACATCATATTTACAGTAATTGACTAGGGTATATGGGTGTGCGTGACAAATTTCGTCATTTCTACATTAAGCACCTACTCTTTGCCCATAGCCAGACTTTTAAGCCCAAAGTATACTTCACTTTTTGTGTACGCTAGAGTCTGCATATAGTGCGTGTGACACAAA
Source organism: Elopichthys bambusa (assembly GCA_037101425.1). Classification (NCBI taxonomy): domain Eukaryota; kingdom Metazoa; phylum Chordata; class Actinopteri; order Cypriniformes; family Xenocyprididae; genus Elopichthys; species Elopichthys bambusa. The sequence goes on along the minus strand of CM074432.1, from coordinate 44,749,874 downwards.
TTTCATCAACAGCACAGTGCACACACCTTGTATGTATGCAACCGACTCTGTATGCGCCGGTCACGTGCCCAATGAATTTTTTTTGCACTAATTTGTTTCCACAAGGTGGCAACAGTGCCTAAGGACCATTGATTCATAAGGTTGTCAAAGAAAAAAGAACTGGAAGAAACAGAAATCGCCCCCTATACCCTCATTCAGTATTCCCTACATCAGTCCACTAATATAGTTCACTTGATGGAGTAAATGAAAAACGAGCGAGTGAATTCAGACACTGTGTCGGAAGGGCTGCTGCTTTTGCATAGTTTGTGCTTGCTGTGTAATAATCATTTGAAACTTAAACTGGCAGTTCCAGTAGTAATGAAGAGATTTCTTGAACTCTGTCATGTATTGATTAAACAATTTAATAATCAATTAAAAAGGAATTAATATCTGTATGATATTACGCTGTATCCACATTGACCCAGCATTTTGGAAAATGGATGGATGGATGGATGATTCGGCTGCGGGCGCCATCTTCTGATCAGATGCGGGAATTAATTCTGCATGACCTTCACAGTGCATTATGGGTATTCTCTAGCCATTGAGTGTACATCAGTTGTACACTCATTATTGTGGTACATTACGGGACTGAATGAGTGCACTCGATAATGTCAGCTATGGTTTCAGACACCAATACAAATGGCTGTCCCCTCAAATAGTTCCCTATTTAAGTGTATAGACTTTTTCGGAGCAGCATCATGACCGGTATGAAAGCGAGGCTGTGAGGGATAGTATTACCACCTTTTCAGTGGCATTTGCTGTAAAAAGCTGTATAAAGCTCCTAGATCACGTATAAATTTTCCACAGCTCATGTGTACTGAAATTTCTCTGAAAGATATTTTTGCAGTGTTTTGTCAGCTGAACAGTCCAAAAACACATTAAATAACAGTACAATAACAGTACAAACATTACAATCCACTGAAGAGATGTATGTCCATTTCTCATAGCCTCGCTTTCATTCCCATTAAAAAAAAAAAAAAAAAAAAATCAAAGATGGCACTGCTGTGAATAAGGTCTATAGGGGGGCGATTTCAAACAAAGCCATCAATAGCCATGTTTGCATCCACTTATTTTTATGTGAATTTTGTGATATCACATAAAAAATGAAAACGCTGGATAGAAAGATGTGCATAAATGTAAAAATTATGCATAAAAAAAAAACAAAAAAACGTATGCAATCAATTGAGTCTGATGTTTTTTGTATTCGATAAGAAGACATGCATAAACTACGATGGGAACATTTACCAAATTATTTCCTTGATGCAAAGCAAAAAAAGGCATATGCGCGATGGGACAGCATAACTGGACTAACCAGTGGACCATCTGAAATGTTTTGGTCAGTCTGTCGTCAAAGAGGTTGGGTATTATTACCTCCAGGAACGGTCTTACACGACTGCGTTCCCAAAAAACAAGCATCCGTCTCCCAAAGCAAGATAACATGACCGCGTTCCATTTCGTCTGCGTGCTCTGAGGCGCAAATCATTTATTATATATGAAAAAGACCCACAGTGGCTTCTCCTGCTGCAGCAGTTTGCATTCTTCTTAGAGATATTTGGCACCAGTTTATCAGGAAGATACAATTTTGTTCTCTTTGACTCACTGGATGGAAACTGTGCTTTATTCACAAATGTTTTATGTGATATTCCAAATAAAGTTAATTTCACAACTTTAGATGGAAACGGCTAATGGTTGGCTGCGTTAGAAAAGTACAACTTCAGCCTAAAAGATTATAAAGATGTATATGGGTTATAACTGGAGAGAAATTGCCCAGGCACTGGTAGTGCAAGTTGTGGTAATGCACATGCACCGACCACCTGTGTACACATGCATGTCAAATGGATTATACTTTGAAAAGCTATGCATTATGCATTAAAAAAAAAGGAGTATACTCTGGCCTTTACTCACACGTGAAATTTTTCTGTGTGTAAACTGTCTGGAATCCACATGTAACAATGTTTAAGTTTCATGACGATACTTTTAAAACAGTGTGTAAAGTTTATCTGGGTGCAGTGTCTTGCCCCAGAGATGCTGATGATAGAGCTTAACCTGTATTGAACTTGGAACATTCATTCAGTATTTACTTAAATAAAATCAGTTTAAAGCAGTATCAGCAATGAGGATACATATTGATTTTTACAAAGGAATCTGCAAAGAGGAAATAAATAAAAAAAAAAAACACAACCTTGATTTAGGCATACCACATTGAACAATATTTAGCTGGGAACCAACATTCCCAAATTATTGGCTCTCACAATGACCTGGGATCAAAGGAGTTAATTTGATTTTTCTTAATGGCAACAAAATGTTATTATAATGCATATTGTCTTAAAGATCTTGTTAGCTCTGTTCCACAACCTAGTGAGTTGCCTGGCTATCTACTGCCTACATAGGCTGCTGCCTTCTAAGACAACATTCTAACCTACAGTAAATGGAACCTCAAAAATGAATGATTTGGAACATCCTACATAGGCACAAATAGCAGCGTTCACATCACACAGCGAATGAGACAAACTCCATTGTGAGTATTAACAGCTAAACTATGTGATGCTCATCCACATATTGTGTATCTAATCAAATGTTATCACTTCTCTCGACTTAATCCCAAATGCATAGTGAAGAGTTCAGTGCAGAGATTGATTTGTCTTCTCTGTGAAGGATATATCCAGTGCTGCCTTAACATTTTGTCAAAATGAGTTGTATTTGATGAATGCTTTGGAATAACAAAAGACTCTAAAATTGTCAAAAGTACCGACTTCGGTACCAAGTTGGTACTGAAATTTTAATAATATGATGATACCAGCATTTCCCCCTAGCATTTTGAGTGCTGTTGAGTGGAGTGCTGTTGAGCCATTGTGTTCACGCACTCAACAGATATGTCTGTGATTGGCTACAATGATCAACGCTTCAAAAACCATGCTGTAAATAGATTTTGCTGACGCTCTTCACTGAGTGCCAGCCAATCACAGACATATCTGTTAAGTGCGTGAACACAATGGCCAATAAGAGGTGTTTAAGAATCCGCTCAACAGCACTCAAAATGCTAGGGGGAAATGCTGGTATCATCATATTTTTAAAATTTCATTACACTAAGTGTCCTGCTACCGGGACACTGACAGCTAAAAGGCTATAAGGCTGCATAATGTTGCTGCCTACTTTTGTAACAACCTTTGTGTCAGGAGTGCACCCATGGTGCCTAAGAATACCGTCTAGGTAGGCTGCTTACTAGGTTCTGGAACAGAGCTGCTGTCTGTACTCTGAGAGAGGAGGTCAATAAAAAAAAGTTGAACTGACGGTGCATAGCCACTTAGGTTCTCGTAATAGTCATCCACCTCATGCCACCTGTGGGTTTAAGAGTCAGAGACCAGACTAATAAGCAGGAAGCTGCAGAAGGCCACATTTAATACTGCAATTTAACAGGCATTCCCTGTGTGCCCTGCGAGAGGCTCAAATACACCACACAAACATGAGCCATCTATAGTATCTGTACCAGACCTTATCAGTTCTTTCCAGGCACTTCATTTAGCTAATACCTTTGACCTTCCCTGATCCTGTGTCAACATGCAACACACACACACACACACACACGTAGTCCTATCATTATGAGGACATTTCATAGGTATAATGATTTTTATATCATACATTGTAGCCCATAACACACTCCTAAACCTACCCATCACAGAAAACTTTCTGCACTTTTACATTTTCAAAACACTTCATTTTGTATGATTTACAAGCTGTTTTTCATCATGGGGACCACAAAATGTCCCCACAAGGTCAAAAATGACTGGTATTACTATCCTTGTGGGGACATTTGGTCCTTACAACATAGGGATTACCAGGTTCACACAAACACATGCACACACACACAGTCTGAATGTGCTGACTCAGTGCTAATTGGTATAGCTGGTACTAAAAGCAGTGAGAGAAGCCCTCAGGGAACTTTTTCCAGGTTAATTAAAAAAACAAAACAATAATAACCCTCCACTTTTAAATACAACACTGTAATTAAAAGTTGGATTGTTATTGTAACAGAATATGAAACTCAATAATCCGTGTATCTACTTTTGGATGGTTGACAAATATAAATTTTTCAAATATTTCCTCAAAATTCACTAAAGAATATTATGCAGTGTTCATTTTTCACCAATTATGTGCACACCTTATTTGCTATTATTTATTTGAATAATCATAATACATAAATATTAATCAACATTCTGTGGAAGCATTTACTAGCTCTAGGGATAGCTATCCGATCATGAAAATACCAGGTGTAAATGGCCTCCGAAACACTTTTGAGACAAATTGAAATCTGATCACTCAAACTACTTCAGGAGGTGGTTTGAGAAGTGTAAATGCATCTGGTTGAAACCACATACCATGATTTATATGATTTAAGATTTATATTCGTTTTGCGGTGACACATTTATGAGGTCAAGTGTAAACGAAAGTAATTTATCCTCTTAGCATTCTTGTAAAATTTGTAAAACGTTTGAAAGGAATGTGTACCGCTGGCAGTATAGTGGAACACTAACATGTTAACAAAACGAATAGCTATCCAATCAGTAAAAACACATGAAGTGACCAGGTGTAAACAGGCCCTTTGAGAGATTTAAAAAAAAAAAAAAAAAACAACAACATGAATATGTTCTTTGTACATGAGCATTCGAGTGTGTGGTAGTCAGATGTACCTTGTAGTTTCCTGTGGGGTCTGCGGGGGTTCGTCTCCTGCCGAGACAATATTAGTCAGAGTGACCACATCATCAGAACGACTGTTTCTTTCCTTTCGACTGATGGATCGGTGCGCTTCTGGTGACCACTCCTGTTAAATCGTGAAATGCACATGTGAAAATCCATATTACATGTAAATGTTATTTTTAATGTGATGAGCAAAACATTATTTGTTCATCCTTCTGAAATTGTCCCCATTTGTAAAACCGAAAAGAAAATTCAACATTTGAGAGAAAACAATTCTGTCTAAAAATAAAAAATACATTAATTACCACTATAACCAGTAGATGGCGGCAAATGAGCATTTATTTGCGCATATATTAGCCATTTCCTGTAATTGTTTTTCACTCCGTTTCGCTTTTGAATAAATATTAAACATTATGAAATCACGTTTAAAAATATTGTTTTTCATGAGATTTTGTGAGTACTTCATATTTTACCTTGACAAAATATAACTTTTCGGTAACACTTTAGTATAGGGAACATGTATTTACTATTAACTACGACTTTTCCCTCAATAAACTCCTAATTTACTGCTTATTAATAGTTAGTAAGGGAGTTGTTAGGTTTAGGTATTGGGTAGGATTAAGAATGTAGAATAAGGTCATGCAGAATAAGGCATTAATATATGCTTAATAAGTACTAATAAACAGCTAATATTCTTGTAATACGCATGCTAATAAGCAATTAGTTAAAAAACCCTAAAATAAAGCGTTACCAACTTTTCTTGTAAATGAATTACACAGAAAGCTAGCACCGCGCTTCTCCCGTTATAATCGCTGAAGCTTTCAGTCAGTGCAGCTCAAGCTCAATGATTTCGGCACACCTGTGAAAACTCGCATTTTATTCAATGAATTTAACGAACGTCTTTTATTTTATGCCGTTTTACGTTTGAATAACTAAGTTAACGCTAGGCCTGACCATTTAAGTGACTATACTCTGATTATAAACTAATTATTACACTATTGATGCTGTTTAAAACCACCTCAGGACATTGAAGATACCGACACACCAACAAGTGACATTTCACCGGACGTTTTCCAGCTGGCTTATATTTTTACACAAGTTCTTAAGGACATTCTGTGCATATGGTCCATTAGGTTCAATACATCCGGTCAATAAATAGCCTTGTTTTAATGCAGAACAAAAATACAGAACAGTCACACAATGTGACTGTGACATAACAGCACTTATATTCAGAGTCACATGCTGGACGATCGTCCAGTCGGCCTTCTATCACTGTTCACACACACACACACACACACACACACAGAGAGCCTGTGCCTGTTTACAGCCATACAAAGGACTCCAGTGTGCTGGCAGAACAGGGAGGATGCCAGAAGATTCCTCTGGAGGTGTCACTTACCTGGGCAAACTTGACTAAAAGCTTCGTTTTAGCTCTGTGACTGCCATTCACTCTCCTACTGCTCGATTAAACATTTGCACTGTGGGGGGATTTTGAAATTTCGAACACACTCAGATTCCACAAAACACCGTTGTGTATGTACAAACATCATTTGCACAAACGGAGGTGCTGCCACTGTGTGCCTGCATTTGTTTGTGTTGTGGGGAGGGCTGGGAAGGATTTGCCATTAGGGAGAGGGATCCGACATTCCTGAACCCACTCATGGGCCGTGCAAAGACAACAGCTCATTCACACTCAACCCATTAGAAATTCACCACCACTGGAGCCCAGGGCCCAAAACAGCTCTATGGTTGATGACTCCGCAACACTGTTTGGGTCCGTAAATGTCATATCTTTTCTAAGCAAATGTTAGAGTTTAAGTGTATAGTCTTGTTTGCATCTGGCAAACATGTTTCCTGGCATTCTGGGATGTAGCAAATATAATAAACAAAGCAGCATTTTGCAGAATATACCTCAAACTGCGGCCAGTTCATGCTCATGCCGGGCCCATGGGTGTTCCTCCACCACCTGAGGTCCTCCGTGTCATTGGCTATGTTGATGGTCTGGCCGAGGTCTCGGAACAGGGCTCGGAATCTGCGTAGGGATTTTCCACATACTTTGTTAGGACAGGTTTTAAATGATGATGCTTGCTAAGACAAAAATCGCTATTACTAATGCTTGTACGTTTAAAAACACCTAACACGGAAATATATTTTGATGTGTAACGCGTCCTGGGGCATTATCCATAAAAGGACAACTTTATCTTATCTACCCCTAAAAGGTCCATACTAGTATCTTTTAGCAGTAGTAATATGTTCACTTCACTGCCGACAAGATGGGCTTTTACTAAAACTTAGCTATGTATGAAATAGAAACTTGAATGCATGAATGAATGCATGAATGCACGAATGAATGAGTGCTACAAGACTAGAGAAAACCGAAAAGAGCTGTGCTGTGGCTTTTGGCAAAAAACTTCAACACACAAAATGCACTTTGGATTATGTCAATCTGACTGTCCGTGGGCAGGAATACAAAAATGCGGAAGTTCAATCTGTACTTTTAACAAAAGCCCTGGAGCTGTCAAGTCTGGCAAATCTGGTGGACTTTAACAAAAAAAAAAATAACAGTAATATCTGGGAATATTGGTTACACATTGTTTAAGTACAGTTACCCTAATAAATTATTACTCCAGTAAAAAGCATATGTAAATATACTCATTTACTTGATTTGTGTACTTTGTTCACCATGGGTCGGTAGTATAATTACTTGGTTTTCAATTTTACTTGAGTAAAATTACTTGATATTTAATGTACTTAACTACTAAAAGTAATCGATGAGCCACGTTTATTTGTTCTAGCCAGCATCAGTCAATAAGAAAGATTAGTGCAGACTAGTGCACGATTATTCACAATTAAACCGAAATTGCGTTTTGGCCTAGTTCGCAAAAGCTGCGACTTTTTTTTTTTTTTTTCGATTTTTAATTAAATATGTACAGCAGTTAGTGAAGAGCGGCTCTGTGATCAGTAGTAAATGCATTTGAAGTAATAAATGCTTATAGCGTGCATTTGAAAAAACAACATGCATCAAACATCTTCTCAAACTTGTAATGAGAAGCGTTCATAAACCTGTTGTCCAACAAAAGACAAAATGTAATAATGTTTTTACTCCGAAATCACTTCATAACGCAAGTCGAATGTTTGAAATAACTTCCTTTTGTAACTTGATGTGGCTTCATCATAGAATGAGGCAGACAATATTATTTTATAGCATTCTATACAGTGATAAAGACTATGTCGATTAGCACTGCATTATAAATATACTTTTATACCGAGAAGGCCTGAAGAACTAAAAAACACCATATATTGCGGCAGTCGTGTGTTTATCGTCTTCATGTTTATTCAGTCAAAGCATTTTTATCTTTTAATTCAGCTATTTTCCTGGAACGTCACAAGTTATCTGGCTTCCAGTATGAATGAAACAGATGTGTGTTTAGCACTCAATAACGCTCAATCAATCCTATTTTGGGTAAAAAAAAAAAAAAGGAAAAATAATACTTCTCTCTAAAATAAATTTATATGATAATCCATATGTTTTTCTCTAGTGTACAAGAGATTTATTTTATTATTTTTTCCCCCTCACAGTGGTTGCATAAGAGGCTCATATTTCATTTTAAAAGACATGATAAAGACACGATTTTGCATACCTCCTGACAAAAATTATGAAATTGTCACAGATTTATCATAATAATATAATATTTTCTAATAAAACCATAGACCTTTGTAATGATTTAGTCATAGGCTCCCTGCATGTTAACAGGTAACTGCAGTTTTTCGTAAAATAAAAATTATTATTTTTCTTATTTTTTTAATGTTATATTTATTCTTAAACTCTATTTTACTTTTAATAATGAAAGTGTTATTACAGTAGTAATATTTCTTATTTTGTTTAAGATTTGTATTTAGCTATAATAATAATATTAATAATTATTATTAGTCATACTAATATATTAGCACAAAATGTTGGGCCAAATTGTGCAGCCCTACAAACAAGCAAAACAAACCGAGCGTTTGCTAATCAATCAATCAATCTCTATCTTATTAGTCCGATTTATGGATGAATCAATTAGGGCTGCGTTTCCTAAAAGCACCGTAAGCTAAGATGATTGTAGAGACCACTGGTGGCAACAATGCTTTTAAGAAACGCAGCCTAGTGTGATTTGCGAACCGTTTCAACAGGTTAACTGAAAAGAATCAGCTCTTTCAAGAATTGGACATTGCTGGCGATTTTTTTCAGTTCAAAATCATGAGGAATGATATGTTTGTAATGGAGTAAAAATGATATTATTCTTTGGAATGTAGTAAAGTAAAAGTTTCCCAAAACAAAAATACTTTCATAAAGTATAGATACTTTTTGCAGTAACGGAAAAAAAAACAACAACAAAAAAAAAAAAACACAAAGCTGGTTGAAAATTGGTGAACTTATCCTTTAAGGTACTATTACTACTAGGCACCCTGTCGATGAGTTTTGTTCGGCCAAGCACCGCTCACATTTTCTTCAAAAAATATAGTTTCTTTTGTCAAAGTTAGTTTCATAACCACTGCTACCAGAACAAAAGGACCAGCCCATTAAGTACTATGGAAATTTAAAGAATGAGGGAGGGATAAAGTAAACACAAAGATTCCTGTACATGAAACTAAACTATATGATTAACACACAGCTCAGCACCAGCCCTGTAATTACAGCTCAACAAAAGTAAACAATTGTGCAAAGCTGCAGAGACAGGTTTGAAGGGTGTTGTTTTTGTTGCCATTCTGAACATGTAACTCCACGCTGTCAGAGCTAACACCGAAACGCAAAACGAAAGGAGCCATTTGTTAATAGATTAAAAAACAAATAAAAGCAGAGTTGCCCTAGCTTTCAGCTCTTTTGAAATGACCCTGGTTAATAGTCAACGACATGCTCAGAATTCCTCATTAAGTACACAAAATGATAACAGGGAGCACGGAAAAAACAAATAAGCACTTATTAATGGTTAACATTCTTCATTTATTTCAGTTTTCAGCTATGAGACACATAAATGACCAGAAACTAATTCAAGAGCCTGAGGATATTGATATGGCCTATATAAATGAGGACTTGACATTAAGAAATGTTTAAGACAGAGCTCCCCATTTCTCTCATGTCAGTTTTCATTGCACAACTACGCCGACATATGTGCCTGTCAGTCTCTCAGTGGCTTCGTTTCAAATTCTAGTGAGTCACCTAACTAGATAACATTTTTAGGAATCGTGAGTGTATTCTTGGCACCAAGGCTGTTTGAAACAGTTGGATGCCAAATTTTTGCAGCCCTTTAAGATATTCCAAATCTTCATGGATAAAATCAGTTAAAATAAAGTATCAATGTCACCTATAACTACATCATTCCATTCAGTACCTAAAAGTACCACAGGAAATATTTATTTCAATTAAAAGTAAGATTGGGGGATTCATTGATTTTTTTCCATATCATATGATATTTATCACGATATTCATTTACCTGCCATTAATGGGGAAGGAAATGCTTTCCACATATTTGTTAAACCTTGAGAATGAATGTAAACATGTTTGTTCTTGTTTGTTCTCAAAAACTTGTTTGTTCACAATTAAACTCCACAGAGTTGCTAACTTTTAATTTAGGGCCCCATAAAATCCATTTTTTTTTTTTGGGGATACTGTGTTTTATGATATAATACAACTTTATATAAACTTTAATTATTACTTTGAGAAGTACATTTTAGTGAAGGGCTACAGTTGTGATGTACGTCTGTCATAATTTCTTGAAGTTAACCCAAAATTTTATTTTGACAGTTTGTTGTGAAGATCTTTCAGTTTTAGCTTTAGTTTCAGTGTGTATTTGATGGTAGTTTTTTCTCAAATGAAACGGTGAAAAGCTTGTGAAGTGACTCTGGAGATGAAGTTCATGTGTTCATGTCTTCATATATTGAAACGGCAGACGCTGAAAACACCGCGAGCGTCACGTGTGTAAGTTTGTGTATCAGATGAAACCGCGCCATTCATTCACAGATACACACAGACATCACTTATTAGTGACATGCACTGACTGGCTGTTGTCGTGTTTATTTCTGCTGTTCGATTAATCCATATTGATTAAATGTCCAGAGCTTATCATAGTCATTGACGTACATTTTTTTCACGATCTTGATATGATATTGTTTAATCGCCCAGCCCTACTAAGAATATTATTTCATTTAAAAAGTATTGAATTGATAAAAATTATTTACACAGTCAATATTTGGTTTTGATGATTATTGCATGTTTTAGCTCAAGCAACATTGCTAACAAAATTTCAATAGGCCTTAGTCTTTACATTGGCACGCACTGTATAAAGATCCTAGTTTATGTGTAATTTTCAAAACTCACAACTTTAAAAAATGTTTTATGGAGTTCTTGTCTACTAAAAATAAGTCTTTTGGAAAGCTGTTTCATCAGCTGAACAATATGTTTGTTGTTAAACATACAAACATTCATTAAACGCACTGTATTCTATCCCTCACAGCCTCGTTTTCATTCCCGTCAAAGATGAAATATGGCGCTAATCTGATTAAGGTCTATCGGAAGCCGTCTTCCAAACACATTTTAGCTAAATTCTATAGAAGCATTACATACAATCCCAGAATGCATGGTGAAGAGCTCAGTGAAAATGATAAGATAGCTAAGATGGTGGATAAAGTCAAGGGAAATGCCGATTTCAGCATACTGTATTCAATATTGAAAAGTACTGATTGATAATACTGTAAAAAATGTTTTGTGTGCTATGCATTTACTATGCAGTATTATTAGGTTAGATTAACAGATTATTAAAGAGTCATTAGCAACATTATATCCTGTTGGACTCTACTCTAAAATCACTGTTTGTTTGTTTGGGGGGTGTGTGTGTGCGTGTGTGCGCGTGTGCGTGCCACTATTAATGGACTTGCAGCTGACACAAAGAGTTTCAAATCCAACATATTAATTAGCATGATGTCCTAGAAGATAAGTGTCTGTGTACACTGTAAAGAGGGACTAACCCATCATTGCTGGAGAGGTCCATGTGCTGGTGTATGTCCTGAAGAACTTCTTTAAAAAAGCGCAACCTCTTCTTTTCTGCCTCCTGGGTGATTTCAAACACTTGCTCCATGTCCTCCATGTAACGTGGGTTACAGCGATTCAGTTCGTCCAGGGCTCTCTCATAGCGCTCCTTAGCCTGAGGAAAAACATCAACAACAAAAAATAAAACACGTAAGCAAGTCATGGGACAGTTCACAAGGTCACTACTGAAGATCAGAATTTCCTGTTCAGATGGACCATGAATATTCACAAGGTTGTTGAAACTAAACGAGCAAACTACCACTTTCTTCATTTGGACATCACACTGGATTATCTCAATTAAAATGTAAATGTACTAATATGAATTTCATGACCAAATTTCAAAGTCTCCTTTTTTAGAAATTATGGAAAACCAAAGCAAAATAAAATCAGGCAGTGTTTCTCTTTACACCTTTGAGAAGGCAGAAACTGAAGCCATAAAGTGTATTTTTGTGAATGAAACTACACATTCAACATGTTGTTCACACCCATAATTTAGCATTGTCACAGCAAGTCCAAAGACATCATCATCACATGGGCCTTACTATTTGCACTAGCAACAAGCAAGCCGCGTCTTGTCAAGGTTTTATGGAAATTCTGTCATTTCATTCCCCACCCATCTCCTTCCACCTAGACATGGACACTTGTTGACAAGCTTTCCATACAGTAATTACCGACTTAATGCAAAATCCTCAAAAAAAAACTAAAATGACTAAAACAGTTGTGTCTGAGCTTTTTCTCACGGTACCTTCTCTGCCTCCTGGGTGCATTTCTCCAGGCGATCTGTGAACTTGCGGACCTCCTCTTGGGATTTGGTGGGGTCAGCCTTGGCATGAGTTTCACGGGTTAATGCCGTGCGCTCTTCCTTCCGGGCTTGGTGATAACCTTTTTTGGTAGACTCCACCTATCGCAGAGAAAATATTTACACAACCATACTATTTACTCATTACTGAATACACTGTGGTACATGATATAAATACATGGTTCTCTTTAAACACTTATTGACCTGAAATAAAGACTCTGCCATCATGTATTCACCCTAATGTTACAGCATGGTGGTCGAGATTTTCAGTTTTCAAACTTAATTTCAGTCTGTTTTTTGTACTAAGCTAGTATATTGCTTTAGAAGACTTTAATATAACAAACAAAAATCAAATGGACCAGCCAAATGTTGTTTTTCACAGTTTCTGCAGGTTTATGAAGGTAAATTTAAGACTTTAAGACTTTTTAAGACCAAGTAAATAAAATGTAAGGAATAAATTGAAGGGAACACCTAAATGTAAATGTCTAAGCAGAAACACTTTAGAGTTAAAAACAATTACCAACAGCTATCCATTACTTTTTAATTCATTTTTACAAAAAGGTAGCTTCAATCTCTCTGCTCTCAATATGGAAATATCTTCTACTGTACCTTCTAATCACTCTGCACAAAAATTATGTTTTTCCTCAGTATTTTTGTCTTGTTTTTGTTCAGACACAATGACAGCGTTAAATATGCATTAAATTATTTTAATGCGTTAAGGACTTTTAATTAATCGCACGCCTTAACGCGTTAACGCTGACAGCCCTAGTTTAAGATATTTGTATTGGAAAATAGGCAAAAACACTGAGGAAGATATTTATTTCTTGCAGTGCATAAAACATTTAATGTCATGACTTTAAGACTTTCTGCTCTGATTAAAGATCTTTTTAAGGCCTTAATTTGTGTAAGGGTGAATTAAAACCTTAAGACCTGCAGAAACCCCGTTTTGGATCATTTTTGGAGCTTGACAATCACTGATCACCATCTACTTGTTGCATGAAAAAAAGTAGATTTCTGGCATTCGTCTAAAAGGGTAACACTTTACAATAAGGTTTTATTTGTTAACATTAGTTAACTACATTAGTTAACATAAACTAACAAAGAAAACTAATGTTAACGAATAAAAACTTATTGTAAAGTTTCAGTCTAAATTTACATTCCATTTCAGTAGATGAACATTAAATCAGTTCATTTTGGGTACGCTTTAAAAACCAGACAAAACAAACAAAAACCAAGGTAGTCAAAGTGGATTTAAACCCTGATTTCTTTTGTTCTCTCTGCCATCAATTAATGGATGAAATCCATACTAATGGCGTAGTATTCTGCACAGAAGGAGACTCACATCCTTCAGTTTTCGGACCCAGGGTTTCTGGGCCTTGCGGAAGCCTTCATCGGCGTCTTTGCTCTCACGGAATCCACCAATCATTTGCTTGTGGAAGGCATCCTTCTGCCAGTTTCTAATCTTTTCACTGTCCTCAACCACCAGTTTCTCTTTTAGTTCCATATGGATCTCACTCAGTCTGTCTGCCGCATTCATGAAAGCATGCCAGGCCTTTTCCAGAGTCCCATACTGCGAGCCTGCAGGAGAGAAATCAGAATTTAGCTTTATCTGGCAGCTTAAAACACACTGGATAATTACTTACTCCGCTTATTATAATTGTATGTCAGTGTGTCTACCCCTTTAAGGTCACATGGTTTGGTTACTGATTATGTGTCCAGCCTAAGGCTCTCACTGGGAGGTAATCCACTCATATCCATGACTTATTTTAAGGTCAATACAAGATACAGTGACTTTGTTTACACTGCCTACATTTACAGTTTATTTTTCAAATCCAACATTTAGGATTCACTGTTCCTACTGTTATTTTGCAAGAGCTGAAAACACATCCATGTGTGCAGGTAGTGCAGTCAAAATCCAGTATATTGTCACTGTCGAACGGAAAACTTGTATCTCCATATTTCGTTATTTTTTCATAAATCAAAAAACTTCATAACTTCATAACCCCGCCTCAATCTTGAATGAAGTGCCGCCCACATTTTGGACTAGTGTTGTCAAAAGTACAGACAGTAAATAGGCAAATGGTACAGCATTTTCTTTTCTCACAAAACACTATATATAAATAGGCTAATGTTTTATTTGAGGAGCGGAGAAGGGTGTCTTAGTCTAGCATTTGTTGTTGAGTAGCTAATACAAAGCACTTTATCTTTTATAAAATAAGATTTTGGCCAAACGACAAAAAATGAGCACCCACATAGCTGTAAACTTAACCAACAAATTGATGAAATGTAATTCGATGTTTATACTACCTCAGATGCGTCCGTTTTAATGATGGACAAAACATGCATGTCTAAAATTTGTTGGTCAAAAAACCTTGCAGCTCCATTTGAGCTTGATTATGGTAAAATGTAAGTGTCACAATACCAACTTTGACAACACTGCTTAATTATTTAAAAAAAAAAAAAAAAAAAAAAATCAATTTCCTGAAAAGTAGTGGATTTGGAGATACAAGGTTTCCACACAACAGCAACATGAATCGATAACACAAATTGATAGATGACTGACACACGACATAAGCAACAGAGGCAGCATTACTGTATATTACATTCATACCTTCTTTTCCCCAAACTTAGAAACTACTGTGCAACTATTAAGGGTGGGCACTGATAGGGTGAATGAAAGGTCAGACAGATTTATAATTGTTTGACAGAGACACTCATCAGCTCATCAGTATAGAATGTGTTGATGTGACTGTAGAGGGATGTGTCTACTTTAAGACGATGACCTATGAAACTCAAAGGCATACTGACCTTTCTCCACAACACCCCTCCATTTCCTGGCCCAATCACTCAGCTGCTGGGAATAGCCCTTCTCAATCTTGGCCCGCTCCTGGAAGCAGCTGACCAGCTCGTTGCATAGCTTGTAGCCATCGTCAATGCGCTTAACCGTCCTCTTGTAGTTCCCAGGCTTACCGACGAAAGTCATGTTAGAGAGTCATACTAAAATGTTGCACACAGATTCATTTCTGAATCTGGTTCTCAAGCTCAACTCACTGACTCAATGATCTGGTCACAAATATTAACAGCTAGGAATATCAGTGAATAATTACATTTCAGTCTAATAAAGGTTATACATTAAATTTAAGATTTTAGAATTCAATTTGTTATGACTCCATCCTGTAACTTGCATAAACCAGTTTAGAGTAGAGTGGAGTAAACGGTTTAACTTAAGTTTTCCTCTAGGCAAGGAGAAACAAGATTGTATTTATATTTTGGTTATCAAGTGAAATGAGAAGAAAGCATCTATGGACATTTATGACAAATCTCAAAAAAAAAAAAAAAAAAAAAAAAAGTTCACACAACTTGATGCACATTTGGGGTAAGTCGTGTCATGTGAAAGGGTAAGTTGAATTATAAGTAAACATTAATAATTTAGATTTCAAATACATATAAATAAATATAAATCAGAAAAAAAAAAAAAAAAAAAACAATCCCATCCCAAAGGTCTTATTGTGCTGCAGTTTTTTAAATATTTATAATACTAGAAGTGAAACATTTTCTAATAGTGCAGCATTTGAAGCATTATTAGTTGAGCTATTGACACAGCTTACCCCACTTTAGCACACTTTACCCCAGCTACCATTTTAGAAAAAGATCATGGCTAATCTTTAAATGGTTTTAGACATTGTCAATTGACCAATATGTTTGTAAATTTTTTGTTTTATAGCCGTCTGTGACATAAAAACACAATTATATTATAAACTTATAGCATAAACTTTAAGTATCACTTTTCTCATGTGTACCTATATTATAGGCCCTGCCAAACACAGTGATGCAATAAATGAATGCATTCTACACCTTTCTCCCCTAAATTACTGTCACGTCAGATTTATTTATATAGCTCTTTTAAGAATACACATTGTTAATATATACTTATCCAACTTTATAAATAGAGCTGTGTGATAATACGGTTTACATTTTGCGACGATTTTTGCCAAGATTTGTTATATAGTATATATTGCTTTACATTAGTACTGTATATGCAGTCAAAGTAGGATGCATCCGACTATTATAGTTTAAATTTTTTGAAGATCAAAAAGTCAAGCAGTTGGTATATAGTGCATACTGCTTACTGTGAGTGTACTGTACGTATTTGGGTAAGGATGAATATACTTGGAGTAGTTCTATAATGCATTCATAATTATTCATTTATTCATTAACTCAAGTTATATTGTGGTGATATTGAAAATTATGAATTATGAATTATTGGTGTGGTGACAAGCCTACAAAGTGATGCATATAAATGACTGGGTTAAAAATGTAACATCACCCACACCTAAACAGTTTTGCTGAGGAGTTAACTGAAAGTAGTCATTGCATAATACTTATTCCATAACACACTGGGTGTGTCTCAATGAGCTCCCTAGCTTCCAAGGCCATAAATCAGTATATCATGTACACAAATTTGGGCACTGATAAGGACAGTAAGGACCCTGGCTCACTACACATTGGGACACTGATGACTATTTCCAGTGACATGACCACGTCCTCATTGTACAACATCACTGCTGGTATTTACGAACAACAGCAGAGCTTATATCTTTCGGACATTATGTTTTAATGTTATTTAAAATACAGGTCACACTTTAGTTTAGGTTCCAATTCTCACTATTAACTAACTATTAACTACGACTTCCCTCGCCACATTAAACCCCTAATTACTGCTTATTAATAGTTAGTAAGTTAGTTGTTATGTTTAGGTATTGGATAGGATTAAGGGATGTAGAATATGGTCATGCAGAATAAGGCATTAACATGTGCTTTATAAGTACTAACAGCCAATATCCTAGTAATATGCATGCTAATAAGCAACTAGTTAATAGTGAGAATTGGACCCTAAACTAAAGTGTTACCAAAATACATTATGATAAATACTTTGCTTGTAACATATACATGCAACATTTTAGCTGTAAATAAATTATAAATGTTAGCTAGATTATGTTCATTACCTTTCCAGCGATGTATGTTTATGCTAAAATACAATTAAATAATTTTATAAAAATATCTATCGCATGTTGTATAGTGAGTTTGCTCACGTGATTTAAGTTTCACGCTTCAGAACTTCCGTTAAGGGAACAAAGTGAGCATCGATGCTCCCTGGTTTTCACGGTACATTGTGGGACTTTTTAGAGAGCAAAAGTTTCAGTGCACTTAAAGGATTTTACAATTGAGACAGCCCTTAAAATGGCCGACTCCCTGATTAGTGCCCTGACTACTGAACTAGGGAGCTGATTGATATGCACCCAATGTACATGGTACATAATACCTTAAGTCCTCCAGTGCGCAAAAAAAAAAAAAAAAATCCATGTGATGTTTGTTAGGGGGAAAAAAAACAAAAAAATGGAGGGAACAAAACTCTAAACTGTCAACAAGACAGATGGCATAATTAACCCTTTACTTTCACTTTACGTTCTATTTACTAGCCCTTCATATCTGTTAGTTTCTTTTCCAAGACAAGTACAGACCTGATCAAGTATGCTTGAAAAATAGCAGTGCAGAAAGCTCTTAGAGAGCTCTTGGAAATGTCGGATCTGCAGGGATCCATTCCCGTCTCTAACTCCCTGGCTGGATGCCACAGCATGCAGCCCACTCCACCAGGGAGATCTGTGTGCCCTTGCGATCGGGGATACTTACCTCCCAGAAGCTGTCCCAGCTCCCAACGTCTTGCAGATCGCCGTTGGAAGACATTTTGGGGTCGCCCTTGCAGCACGGAATGATGGCGGCTGTCAGTCAAACTGCGAAGAACAAGATGTGAAATCAAATAGAGCCATCAACTGTAGTTAGTTACAGCACAAGTCAATCAAAGACAGCAGTCTTGCCACGAAAGAAACTAGTTCATCCAGTCTCCGCTTTACATGGCTCATACCCTCAAGTTCAATCCAAAAAACTAAGCAGTGGCAAATCATACAAAATATATTCCATAGACATTTCGCTACGGTCTTGCCAGGAACCTCTCATGACCCAACACTCCTTGGCCTCTACATTTAAGACATCTGCCCAGGCACAGTAATCCTGTATTCCAATACAGAAAAGAAGCCAGCGTAGGCCAGTCTCACCTCTGAGCCGCTTTGTGTCTGCCTAAGGCAACCTAGGTGAGGCAGAAGCTTCTCCGCTCCACTCTGGGTGGAGTCGCAAAAAAAGCAAACGATGCCACAGTAACCCAGGTCCTCCCTCTAATTTGTTCCGGGTTGAATGTTAAGCACTCTTTTAAAAAAATTTAAAAAGAAAAAGTTTTTTTTATTGGCATCGATGCTTCCATGAAGAACCTTTAAAATCCATGGAACCTTTCCATTGCACATAAATGTACTTTATTGTGGACAAAAGGGGATCCAATCCAAGCAGTGTTCTGTTTGTCAGAATGGTAAATTTAAGTATTAAATGGGTCTTTGGGAAACCCAAAATGGCTTTTCTATGGCATCACTGTGAAAATCCCCTTTTATGGAATCTTTATTTTTGTGTACATTGTTAAAAATAAAAGGTGGTTAATTGGCATTGATGGTTCCATGAATAACCAATGGGGAATTTTGCATCGTATGACTAGAACTAATGGCAGAAATACCCACTTTTTGGCATGTTCGCACTGCAGGAATTGAGAACAAATTTAGTTCTAGAAACGCCTTTTAGGGAAACTAAATTAGCTCCTACTTCAGAGTTGGGTCTAACCCAGCAAAATAGAAACCAGTGACGTAAGTGTACGTAGGTTGACTGTTAATAAGATCGTAAACTAATGAAGATGGAGAATGGGAGCGGTCTGTGCTCAGGCTCTGGCTAAGTCGTACTCAGCGGCGTCAAAATAAAAGGGTGACCGATTATGATTTCACTTTTTTTTTTTTTTTTTTACTTTAGTTAGAGTGTAAATTAGCTTTTTTTTTTAGCCTAAACAACATCTGCAACGTTACAATGCTTAAAGTTGAATTCCAAGGGAAAAATTTTCTTTTACAGCTTTTTAAGGACTACAACAAAAGGCTGGTAGGGACTGACACGGGTTAGTGACATCATAAACCCCACCCCCAGGAACACGCAACAAAGGGGGTGAGGCCATGTTGGTCTGCTTTAGAGAAGAGTTGTTGTAGTAGAGTGTTGTTGCCATGCCGTCATTTTATGCTGGACTGCTTCACAAACGACGGTCAATTCAACGCTGGATTTGCACAAAAGTTTAACATGACGGCACATGCTAGTCGATGGGTTGAACCAACTCCACAGCAACTACATAAATTTATCCAC
The DNA here is from genome assembly GCA_037101425.1 of Elopichthys bambusa. NCBI lineage: Eukaryota > Metazoa > Chordata > Actinopteri > Cypriniformes > Xenocyprididae > Elopichthys > Elopichthys bambusa. The sequence goes on along the minus strand of CM074432.1, from coordinate 44,729,994 downwards.
TAACCATCCAGATGCATTCTAAAAGTTGTAACTTCTTCCTGAGTCTCTCCATCAATGTCCGACTCCGGTTTAAACAAGGCTGAACACCGTTACTGACAATCGTCATTTTGGCTGTGTGAGATTCTCCAGCTTTGTTGTTGTTGACAGCTGTTAAAACTCCGCCCTCTTCTGGAAAGGGGGCCGGGAGCAGCAGCTCATATGCATTTAAAGGGACCCGTGTTTTGCTCACACCCAAACAGGGGCAAATTTGAAAAAAAAAAACATTAAATGATCTGTGGGGTATTTTGAACTGAAACTTCACAGACACATTCTGGGGACACCAGAGACTTATATTACATCTTGTAAAAGGGGCATATAATAATCATCCTTTAAAGTTCTGCACAACAATCAGAGCAGCAGGACGCAAGTAACGGCTTATGTGACTTCAGAGTTCCTACGGGTGTTGTGAATGCAACCAGGAAAATGGTCATAGGGGAACATTTAGTTCTCAGGGGACTGCCCTGGTGGTTAGTTCCTATTACTTAGTTCCAATAACTACCTGGTGTGAAAGCCCCTTTTAACATCAATGGAATCTTTACAGTGGAATGTTTTTTAGGTTATTAAAAGGTTCTTTGGGTAACTAAAAATGGTTCTTTTATAGCATTGCTGTGTACGTGTAGTGAGTGTGGCAAAGCATGTTGATAAAAATATGTCTGATGACATGCAAGCATCCATTCGCCATTGCTCATAGGAGGCAACACTTATTCATCGCCCTAAAATAACCTGTTTATTAAGTGCTTTGGCTATTGCATAAACTATATTTAGTCCAAACAGCACAAGTAGGCGTACATCTAATAAACCTTGCTCTTCCCGTGCTTGTATACATTTAGCACCACTTCTGGCCTTGGGTTCTCGACTTATTGTTTGAGCCAAGGTTGTATAGTTTCCTCAAACAGACACAACAAACGGGAGGAAGGAGTGGGATCGGCCTTGCAGGAGCATCTGCTTCCAATTCAGGCCAAACTGGCAATGCTAATGGAAAATTAGCATTCTCAAGAGGGACCTGGGAACCAACAGAGTAGTGAAGAGCATTTGCTATGGATGCATAATTTTGACAATTTATTTAATCTTTTGTTTAGCAATTTCTGGTTTGCAATCTCTTTTCAAATATGTCACAAAGGTAGGGTTGGGCAGCATATTATTGACTTTGTAGGGCATATCAATATATTTGCAAAAACAAGTGCCCATCAAACTGACGAAGCGCAGTTACATTTTGCTAAAATATTTGTTAGATCTTACATGTAGGTTTAAAGGGAGCCTATTATGCCCTTTTTCAAAGTCTTGATTCTCTACTAGAATAGGTTTTCATGCTTGAATGTTCAAAAAACACCTAGGGAGTAGTCTTTAGTTGAGTCCCAAATGACGCACTATACACTATGCACTTATTCACCATGTACTTATGTACTCAACCATGCAGTGCATGAGTTTTATTTTGTCATTCAACATCAGATGAAAGCCTGAAGCCCCTCCCCCTCCACTACGTAATTAAAGCTGTGATAGTTTCCAACATTCCTTACTTCATTTTTTTTTTTTTTTTGGTTAATTAAGTGCATTATCCAGGAATTTAAGTGTACTTTTCTATTTGGAATTTTTAGTGTGAACACACTACTAGCACTATTTATACTACAAAACATCTTAGAATAGTACAATAGTCAAATTGGGACACACATTTTGTTGTTTTCCAGCTTGGATATCTTCCCCTGAACTTCCTCCGTGTGAGGTGAAGGCGGGGCGGGAGTGGAAAGTCAACTCCTGGTGATGGTATTTCCCACAAACATGCCAGCAGGAGCGCTAATATGAGAACTTCACTTGAACCTCAGTTGCTAATTTAAAATCAAAGAGTATTGTTTGAAATACTACCACTGCTATAGGATATTAGCGTATCACTAATGGCGTAGTATGCATAGAATACTACCTACTATTTAAAAAAAGTATGTGAAACAGTACAGATTATGCAACAATTATGAACCACTGATTCGAAACAAGATTTGTAAAGCTTCGAAGCTTCATGAAGCAGTGTTTAGATTGCTAGATATTGATGAATAAAGTCGTTATTTCGTTTTTTTGGCGCACAAAAAGTATTGTCGTCGCTGCATTAAGGTTCAACCACTGTACTCATATGAACTGTTTTAAATGTGTTTTAGTAGCTTTCTGGGCATTTGAAAGTCTAAGTTAACTTGCTCTCAATGCAGGCCTCATGAGAGATTTTATCAAAAATATTTTAATTTGTGTTCCAAAGATGAACGAAAGTCTTACGGGTGTGAAACGGGTGAGTAATTAAAGACAGAATTTTCATTTTTGGGTGAACTAACCCTTTAAATATGCACTAAATGCATATATTAAGAGAATATACATCTGAACATTGGATAAAACCAGGTTCAACATTCTTGTTTCATTCTGAAAAATGACACTAGAGTTAAAGGATTTTACAGAGGGGATTTTGGATATCGCTTTTTTATTACTCCATAAATCATAAAATACTATAAGGCAGGAAAACAAAAAAAAAAAAATCTTAGGTATTTAGGAATAAATTTAATTCCAAACCTGTATGTGAATCTTTCTTTCTTTAATCATAAGAAGAATGGCATCTATGCTAACATAGATCATAGATAGCTCTCTGTTTATCCCGAGGTTTACCGTAGTCAGCCGGATCCAGGCCGAATCCAGATCAGTCAGGAGGAGCTGCACCTAAACACGACCACAACACATCCCTGAAGTGTCAGCTAGATTGAGGCCTCATCGACACAACAGCCAGCGGCACAGATCCTCAACAAAACCCGTTTCCATACCGCCATGATGAATCCGATCTTTAACAAGATGGAATGGGATTAAATATTTTGACTGTTCCAATCCCAATCTGATTTATGACCTGTAATGCTGCCTGATATATCATAATCATACATAGATCATAATCATGCACCGTTCGATGTTGGCCAGAGGAGAACTGGCCCCCCGACTGAGCCTGGTTTCTCCCAAGCCAAGGGTTTTTTGTCACCTGACTGAGTTTGGGTTCCTTGCCACCGTCGCCTCTGGCTTGCTTAATTAGGGACACTTGATATTCAACAATGTTTTTGATCTGCCTGCATTGACACCATTGTATGCGAACTGAACTGAGCTGGACGATGACATCACCGTTTTCTCCAGAGCTGCTGTATAGATAGATGAACTAAATTAATAACTATTGATTTTTATAACAGAATCAATACTGAACTTACTTTAGCTGGACCAGTGGTTCCCAAACATTTTAGAGTGGAGTACCCCCTGAGGCATTTACCATCCTTCTGCGTACCCCCCCTCTTTTCCACTTAGACTGCACCTTTTCCATATTTGCCCCCTAAATTGACTTTCCAGTGCATTTATTACCTTTATTAATGTTGTAAAGGTATTTATAATGTTTTAAATAAAACATTTTTTTTTAAAATGTTCAATAGAAAAATATACGATGATAAAAACGTGAAAAGTGATTATTTTACATACTAAAATTGCCACAGAGTCATTCGTTTATTCAGTAATGAAGAAAGTGGCTGTATTTATGAATAAATCATTGAATCAATTACTTTCACGAACAATTCGTTCAAAGCCACAGATTCGTTCAAGAAACACTGTGTGTTGTAGTTCTGCTGTGGCTCTAGTGGGAACATACTGTGAAGAACATCACTCAATATTTCCTTTTTGTTTGTTGAACTGTTATATTATATCAATGTAACATTTGTAATCGTGTGGATATTTGGATTTGCATTCTTGCTCGTATAATATTAAAAACTGGTATGTTTAAAAAAAAGGGAAAAAAGGTATGTTTTGAATCAAGAGTTTGAATCTTAAATTGATCTCTATGCACCTTCTGTGCCAGGCTATTTGTTTTCATGCTAGTAAGTGCTAAATCTGCAGGTACATTGTCGAGAACGGCAGTAATGTAACGCGATTTGCTAAGACAGCAGACACTGACGCAACCTATATGCACGCTGCTTATGTGGCTGTAAAAGATGTGGTATTTTGATTGGATGTCATGTATTAACTGCATTGTACCTGTTAGAAATACATGCTCGGTTTTAATGTTATTTTAAGATGGGCAAGGATTAAATTAATGACAAAACTTTTGTTCGCGTACCCCCTCTGTCACCTCACGTACCTCTAGTTTGGGAACCACTGAGCTGGACAATGATACTAATTTCTTCTAGAGCTGCTGTGCAGCCAAAATTATTTTCCTGTTATCACTGTAAAGCTGCTTTGACACAATCTGCATTGTTCAAAGCGCTATATAAATAAAGGTGACTTATTTTGCAGAACGCTGGGAACCAAATTAACACTGGAGACCACTGACTTACATTGTTCCATTGGACAGAACAAAAGGATATTAAAAAAAATATTTCTTTATAATATCTTTGTAGGGATAAAATGTTATATAAAACAAACAGGTGAATGATATGAACAAATCCCTCTATAAAAACCTCAGAAAATATAGAATAAAATAAATATATTCACAAAACAATAAATGGTGTATGTGCTACTGAAAGTGCTACTGAAGTGGAGATTTCTCGAGGAAAAAAATATGTATTGTAAGAAAATCTACAGACAAATCTACACTTTTTATTAAAGTTTAATAAAACAAACATCTGAATGTGTATTTTGGATGTTTTCTTTTCACTAGTCTGGAAGAAGACACGTTACGGAAGCAAAGTGACCTAACCCCGACTTAGCTTTCTAAACCCCGCATTTAAACAAGGGTAAAGAAACGTTTCAGACTTGTAATTTAGAAGCGTGGTTAGCATCAAAAATGTACCCAGGGTTATGAAACCCTACTCCGGCTCAGGGTTAGCACCACTTTTGCGCTGTTAACCCCATATTGTGAAACAAAGCGGCGTTAGAATGTTACAGCTAAATACTTAGAAACTGACAGCCAATCGCATGCCTCAAATTCATGTGATTTGGACAGTCACAGAAACACGTGTTGTACCGAAGTCAGTACTTTTGACAACCCTAGTACAGTCAACAATATATAATATGACGATGCGCAATTCAGTCTTATGTAAGCATATCACGTGCACCGTTCGTCCAATCAGTGACAGTGACATTGCAAATATGCAAATAAGGACATTAACCCAGGGCTTAGGAATGCACAGTGTGAAACGGCAGCGTACGAATACCCAGGATTAATTGTTAACCCCGGGTAAATTATAAGCAATGTGAAAAGTGAATCAAGATAACCCAGGATTCCATTTACCCGGGGCTTAGAATGACCCAGGGTGAAAGTGTGAGAAGCCCACATGAATATACCTGAATAAAACTGTGACAGTGTTTGAATTGCACATTGTTGCATATACTATATTTTTTTTAAATAGGCAGTATTCAGCACAAGTATCACTCTGTAACCCATATTGATGCTAACAAATATACAAGGAACTATGTGAAAACTACAAGGAAATGGAAGAAAAAAAAAAAAGAAAAAAAAAAGCACAAAGCATTCCTAACAATATGTGCACAAGGCATTAAAGAAGCCAGACACACCCATTCCCATGGAGCATGTCACACTGTAAGTACAGCAGCGAGCAGCTGTGTCATGTTGAACTCCAGAAATAATCAAAGCCCCAGAGATCCCGCCAAGCTGGAGCGAGAACACAGCAGATCCAAATAACCCTCTTCCATTAGCAGGCAACAATTTCCAACAGCTGAGAGTAGATGGAAGAGAGGACCTTTAGGTCCTGACTGGACGTGTCAAATACCCACTGTCAGGGCCACGGCCCAAAGAGCCTAGCAACAGGTAAATCAACACAATGGACATGTTCACAGAGATCCTAGAGCTGTAAAATTGAAATACAAGCAGGGAGGAGTGCGGCCCCCTTTTCATTGTGCAGCTCTCTATTGTGCTGTACAGCAGTGCTTCTGATTTGGTCCATCACATCGATGTAAAAGAGCTCAGCACTCCCACGGAGATCCGAGCTAAAAACGGGCATGTCTGGGGAGAGGAGTGACCGCGACGGCTGTAATTACACGGCTGTGTCAGCAAAACACTGAGGGAAGAGCAGGCAGCTCTCAGATCTACTGCGCAAAAGATGTGTTGGACCGCCTTGATGGCAAACAACAAACTATAGTGCCTGTCCAGAGCAAAAATCTATAGAGCCAATTTTTTCCATAGGAAATATAAGTGGTGCTTCCCCATACAAAACTCTCCATGATCTAGGGTGTTGGTATTCAATTGCCAAGGTGATCAGAATGTTTTTGACGTTGCTTTGCGGTTGTAATGATGTTGTGAATGGCTGTTAGCATGTTGCTAGGTCGTTGCTTTGCATTTTTAAGTTGTTCTGACCACCACAATTCTAGGCTGTTACAACGTCGTTGCTAAAGCTGAGTGGTTGTTAGTACGCTGCCTGGGTGTTGTGGGTGGTTTCCGGTGTATTGCTATGTGGTTGATAAGGTGTTCTGAGAGCTTGTTAGAATGCTACTAGGATGCTGTGTTAATAAACCATATAATTGAAGTTGTCTTTCAAGTAGGGCTGTGCAATTAATTGTAAATGATTTTCAATTTTGATTTTGGCTTCCAACCATTATAAAAACAAGATAATCGAGGAAAAACAATTATTATTGTGCCACTGCCACGGATTCCATCCAGCGCAACTTCCCTAAAAGCGACTTTGATACCAAGGCAGTACTGAAATTTTAAAAATGTGACGCTTTGAGTGCTGTTGAGTGGATTCGTAAACACCCCTGATAGGCCATTGTGTTCACACACTCAACATGTATGTCTGTGATTCAACATCACTCAAAGCGTCAAATTTTTTAAATTTGGCACCAAAGTCGGTACTTGACATGGTATCGAAGTCGGTACTTTTGACAATACTATTTAACATCCAAATCAGCCAAATAAATGAGGGTTGTAAAACGCCGTGTACAACCCTCTACAATGCAAGTGAATCAATCGCATATGCAACCAAATCTTCATTGGCTAAAAAATTCTCTAGTGTGAAGGTGCTAGGGGTGAAACGGTTCTTGGTTTAAAAAAAAGAAATGTAAAAAAAATTTGAACCGTACCATTCTCCATACTTGGTTCGGCATACACTTGCACTGCAGTTCATCTCATACCTGACGATGCATACGCATCTATAATGTGGTTTGTAAAAAAAAAAAAAAGAAAACAGACAGAGTTAGGCTAATGTACGTTTCTGTCGATGGATACGTATTCTGGCTTTCTCTAAACTTTGTTCAATGCGAGTGCCGTATGCTCTAACTGACCAGTCATTTCGCCATCATCACCCGGGTGTTGATAACGCGCAAGCGAAGGTGAGACCTGAACAGCACACGTTGCGTTTAAACTGAACTCATATTGAGGTCTCCTTCAAGCCTTGTGCTTGAACGGACAAGTTCACACAAAATTATGTCAACATGCCCATCTTGGCGAGTATCCTAGCAAGCATAATCGGTTGTCTTAAGTGAACTTATACACTCGAGAAAGAATGCATGTGTTTAGTATCAGTGTACTGATCCGTGTATTATGTCTTAAAGAGACAGCAGCCCTTGCATTCCTGCTGTCTGATTAACATTAAAAACACATTCAAACAAAAAAAGACAAGGAAATCACTCATTGCTCAAGACTGAATATAAACTTAATTAATAATGATTGATCTTTATTTAATTTATACAGTGAAGATTACATGCAATGTTGTTTTACATTTTATTAGCTACTTTATTACATTTCTGTACCTGAAAACTGTACATGAAAAACCTGAAAAGCTTTACAGTATTTATTTGTGCCATTTTTGTTCATTTTTCTTTATTTTTATTTGACAATAGTAATTTTTTACCTGAACATAGCACATACCGAACCGTACCGAAACCGTGAGCCTAAAACCGTGATACAAACCAAACCGTAAGTAATCTGAACCGTTGCACCCGCTTTGCTGAAAGTGCTGTGTTTCTCACACACACGCAAAGAAAGAGAACAAGAGTCAGTGCATTACATGTAAACAATATTCTTTGTTGTAGTTTTCTGTTAAAATAACAGAATTCATTTGGAATTATTCAGCTTTTAAGAACAACCAGAAGATATGCCGGTTTCTCCGGTAGTGGAATTAATGCGCAAACGGCAATCTCATTGGCTGGCGCTTATCTATTACCGTCCCCGTTTTGATTTTCATTCTGGCGAGTAAACTAAAAAAAAAAATAAATAAAAAAAAATGTACTAGCCAATGGCAATACTATTGCTAAGGCGTGCGTAGATGGTTGAGTGTAACAGCATAATAATAACCTTTGACTGTAATAATCCTGCAACTAAACCTGCTGCAGTCCGTCACTAATGATAACCAAACAGCAACTGACAAAAGGAAAATCACTCTGATCTTGACTGAATAAATTAGCTTTAATAAGGATTAGTCTATATTCAATGCGTACAGTACGAATATTCCTTACCTAGTATTAGTTTTTGCTGAAGTTTTCACTGATATTTTAAAAAAACTCATAATGTGAAATAAGACTTTGATTGTATTGCCCACCAATAATTGTGTTAAATAACCTTGATTTCAATACTGACGAAAAATAATCGTGATTATGATTTTTGCCAAAATCAAGCAGCCCTACTTTCAAGTTCATAGCATAAAAAGTGCAGAATGAGTTATGAAGAGCATACCAAATCAGCTTTCAGAGAATAAAAGGACAAAAACTTTGTGATATTCAAAACCCGATTAAATCAACACTGCCCATGACTAACAACAAAGACAAACACTACCCAGCTTTGAGTTGTTGGAACTTACTTAATTTCCTTGTGCTAGAACACGTCCAAATCCATTCAGTTAAAAAGGCTTCGGTCTAAAATTCACAATCCATTGCATGTTAAATGCTTATGGTATGGAAAATATCCTGTGCTAATATACCCAGACAAAAAATAGACAGCAGCAGATGGCTGATCATGCATGTTATTTGTAATCTAGTGCAACAGCTTTAACCGGGCAACCCCCTTCCCCAAGAGACAGATGTGCTGAACTCTCATTTATATAAATGCCTCTTAGAATTTGTTGCACAAATTGCTTCAGGGGCCTTGCTTTTGGGAAAGTTTACTTTTCATAGGTCGTTGACTCTGTTTAGATGTTTTTGCCAGATCAGTGCTAAAGTCTGTCAGGCTAGATTATTACAAAACAGAACCTTTCTTTAGTCACACAACTGGCCGGCAAGAACAAAAATGTATTCATACTCATTCATATTCAAGGTGATCAGGAGAAATAATGCAGTAGGTTTTGAAGAAATAGTTCAGTAATTTAAAAAAAAAAAAAAAAAAAAAAGTTTAAAATTAAACGGATACTCCAACCAAACAAGAAAATTCGGTCATAATTTACTCATGTGCACGCCGTTCCAAAAACTCTTTCATCAGCGAAACTTAAAATAAGACAATTTAAGGGAAGGCATCAACTGTTTTTTGTCCATACAATGGAGGTCAATAGGCTCCAAAATGGCTCCTACTTTTGCAGAAGAATAAGAGACATACAGGTTTGGAACAACATGAGGGTGAGTAAATGACGACTGAGTTTTAATTTTTGGGTGGAGTATCCCTCTAAAAAGATTAATACTCATCTTCATGTCATTCCAGACCTATTTACTTTCATCAAACAAAAAAGATGATATTCTTAAGAATGTTTGTGCTGCTCTTTTCCATAAAACACAAGCAACACAAGGGCTGTTGAGATACCATAAAACTAACAGAAGTAGTCCATATGATGCATTATCTAGTCTTCTAAAGCAATATGATAGCTTTGTATGCATAACAGAATGAAATAAAGTTATTTACTGATTATCATGTGAAAGTGACATGTGAAGGCCAAGTATGGTAACCCATACTCGGAATCTGTCCTCTGCATTTAAAGGCAGGAACACAACAAGCAGACGGCCGGCCGTCGGGCAGTTTTTGTTTGTTGGCCGACTAAGTTTTCTCAGTGTGTTCCTCACCGTCGGCTGAAGTTGGTCCTTGGCGTTTTTTTTCCGGCCAATTCGACATGTAGAATCGGCGTCAGAGCTCGTCTGTCCGTTGGGCCATCTGATCATTCTGATTGGCTGTTCGGCTACTGCCACGTGCTGTGGCGCCTGTGGAGCGATTGGGGGTTAGGTGCCTTGCTCAAGGGCACCTCAGTCATTTCCTGCCGGTATTAAGACTTAAACCCACAAACTTCGGGTTACCAGTCTGACTCTAACCATTAGGCCATGACTCCCCATGTCATGTTATACCAGGTTTACCATGATGCCAAATTCCATTTGTTCCTGGGTGTCTCATAACATAGTGAGTTTAAAGGGGTCCTTGATTATGCTTTCACTTTTTTAACTTTAGTGTAATGTTGCTGTTTGAGCATAAACAACATCGGCAAAGTTACAACGCTCAAAGTTTAATGCAAAGAGACATTTTCTTTTACAGAAATCGCTTTTTAATAACTACAACAAAAGGCTGGTAGGGACTAAAACAAACTTCTTCCTTGGTTGGTTGAGTTGAATCAACTCCACAGCAACTACATAAATTTATCCACTAACCATTCAGAAAAAAGCTGTTAAAGCTCCACCCTCTTCTGGAAAGAGGGCTGGGAGCAGCAGCTCATTTTTTTTATTAATATACAATGATTCTTAAAGCAGAGTGATTTTTTTTTTTTTTTTTTTTTTGTGTTGTTGTTTGATTAACAAACAGACAACAGCAGGTATATTAGGCTGCTGTCACTTTAAGACCTAATGTATGGCTCTAATACACTGACACTTCAGATTTTCCAAAATGTTAACATCTACTTAAGGTGGGCATTTTGACACTGGGTGTTTAAAACAGTATACCATAAAAAAAAAAAAAGAACTCAATTCAGTACTCAGTCTGTTGACAGGTGTCTTTCTGTGCACAAGCTTTGTTGCACCCAAGTGAAATTAAATATTGCTTTTAGGACTTTTAGGATGCGTTTTTTCTGGACAGTATCCTTCCTCATTCACTTTCATTGTATGGAAGAGAGCAACATGAACATTCTGCAAAACATTTTTCATGTTCTACAGGGGGGAAAAAAACATTTTAAAAAAATCTTAAAATGATGGCAAATAAGAGAGTTCATTATGGGGTCAACTCCACCTTTACAGCAGCATTGGAAACAAATTCGCTGTGCCAATACTCTGTAACAACCCCCAAAAAGTAGATTAGTGCATGGTAGCACATTTGGAATCAATTAGAGGGGCATTTACTCTAGCTGTTAGATGTGGCTTTAAAAATACAACTTGCGGCATGCAGCATTTGTTTGACTCTCACACAGAGATCTCTGACACACACACCTTCGCATACAGCAAAATGCATGTCAGCATCAGTGGTACACAAGAAGAAAACCCTTGACTCGTGGGCAAAGTCAGTAAATAAATGACAAACACTGGATAACCTGCTACCACAGACAGACCTATGAAAACAATGGCTTCCATCTGAGCAGAATGAGGCCATGGGAAGGAGGGGTGGAAGCTCTCATAAGCCCCACTGGAAACTCGCAGTCATTAATCTGATTAATGTATACAAGACAACAGAGCGTCTACAATATTTCAACTCCAAAAATGCCCATTAATCTAGGCATACTCTTTCCAACAAGGGCATTCTTTCCAACAGGATCTTACTCCTCTGCAACCGGCAACCAACGTGGTTAGGGGAAAATAAACGGCAGATAGATAGACAATAAAACAGCAACGCCAGCTTATTCCCATGAGGGAAAATCATGCAATTCAAATGGTCTAAAATTGTAAAGACATTACTGACCTATATTTAGGCCAGCCATACTGATTAAATCACATAATATTTTGCCATTTTGAGATTAGCGCACTGGAATATACAGTAAAGCTGCCCACTTTGGTCAATTAAGTGGGATTTCACTATTGTGTCAGTTCAAAAATGTACCAACAGCCTTGCCAATATATAAAGCTTTGAGTAAATCTTATGTAAAATAAGTTTTCATATCAGAAACTTGTCTTATTTGGCATAATATTAACCAGACATCAAGATGTCAACGTTAATTATTGAAAACCCCATATTGGTCGACCACTAAAAGACATGCACAATAATTCACATACAGCACAGACATATGGAAATGCAGCGTAACATTTTGCAAAACCAGATAGATGCAAGTGTAAAATGAGGAACTTACCAAAAGCAAAGGAGAATGTTAGAAATTAGTAGTTCTTTGCCCAAAGACACGGCCTCTTCGTTGGCCCTGTGAGAAGAAGGAGATGTTAGGCTTTTGACAGGTTTTAGTAAGCCAGAGAAGATGTAAGCAGCTGAAAGGGTCTCCTGGTCCACTTAAGATGGCAGTGCAGTAAAGTAAGCAGCAGGTTAATATAAACCCAGGCACTCAAAGGTGGCACATTCTGATATGAAGAGTGAAATGCCACACATAGAAGACCTGAAGAGGCAATCATGAGGACACTGGAAAACACCTCGGTTATGTGCTACTGGCCTCAAACCTGACCTAGTCGCAAGTCAACACCTTATGCAAGGAATGTTCCGGGTTCAATACGAGTTGAGCTCTATGGATGAAAAAATACCTCATAAAAAAAATAAAAAATATATATATATATATATATATATATATATATATATATATATATATATATATGTATGTATATGTATATATATATATATATATAGTAATGCACTTACAATAAACAACTTAATACGTCACTAACAACAAGAGACTGTTTACGTAGACAATAATCCACCCACACATAACCAGATGTTCACATCTAGAATAGTAATTCCACTACTTTGGTGGTGAATTTTTCCATACCATAAATAACTTTTTTTTTTTTTTTTTTTTTTTTTTACACTAAAAGATTAATATAACTGTTTTACCAACAATACTGTAGGCCAAATCAGTATTTTTGGTGGTGAACAGCAGCATGTAACAAATGTGATCCATATAACATTCAGCAATCAACTTTATGAAATGTAAGATGAATTATGTAGGTCTGGGGGCAGGGTGGATGCTTTAATTGCGTTAATAATTTTAACACGTTATTTTTTCCCATAACTAATTTAATACATTAACACGTTAAATCGACAGCTCTTAAAAAAAAAGAAAAGAAAAAAAGAACATATTTGGAAACATTGATATTTTGAAATAGTACTACATGTTGCGGATTTATTGCCGAACACTGACTGAGCACTTTCACTCTCTGTTAAGTGATCTGTAAAGCGCACTTCAAATAATTTCAATTCATCTGAATTGACAAGCTACATGTAAATGATATACTTTGTTGTATTTTCCTGTCAAAATAAGGAATTCATTTGGAATTATTCAGCCTTTAAGGATAAGCTGAAGCCACTGCCAGTTTCTCCGGTACTGGGCGGAACTAATGCGCAAACGGCAATCTCATTGGCTAGCGCTCACCTATTACTGTCCCTGTTTTGATTTCCTCAAATCAGTTAGAGCGAACGCAGACAACGTGATTAATATTCATTAACCCAGCGGCTCATCAATCCTTAGTTCGTTTTATATTGCTATTAGTAGTAGAATTATTATTTTTATTATTATTATCTTATCAGTATTATTGCTAATTTTTTTAACAGAAACACTGTATGAGGAACAAAGTTAAGCACCACCACCAGTCCTAAGGTCAGTTAAAATGACAAATGTGCATTCATACACCAAGTTTTAGTTCTAATTACTTAAGTTCTATCATTAAAATAATGCTTGATTATCATAATATAATGCTTGATTGACTCAAGTTAAGAGTGTACTTTCAGACACCACATATGACTGTATAATATATCTTAATTTAAAAAGCCATTGTACAAAGATAGGCTAATTTAGTGCCATCATAGACATACATATATAATATATAAAAACAGTATATCAGTCTGGAGACTAAACTAGCCAATGGCCATTCTATTGCCAAAGCGTGCAAGTGTTGGATATGTTTGATTAATTTAATTTGATGATAGCAAGATTATGTTTTATTTTATGTATAAATATACATTTTTATTTATTTAACTAAAACGCACAACATGAGCCGAAAACATTACACTTCCATTAATTACGACTGTGAACATCTGTAGAGCACACGTTTGGAATGTGACATCACCCATGACATATAGCACATTCCTGTGTGCTGTCAGGTTCAGGCAGGCTGCTCTAATTAGACCCCGAGCACACGGGCGCTCACCTCATCAGGCCCTCGCCTGCCTCAAACACTCCTGAACCAAACATGGCTCCGCTCGCCCCAGCCAGCTAGTTTAGGTCTAGTATATTCACATCTTCATTGCACGAAGCTGAACTGGGTAACTGCTGCTCTTCTTCAAAATATTTAGAGCCAAAATGTTGCATGAAATGATTGGACTATGAAACATAACAGATTTGGAAGCACTAGCAAACATGAAAAGGCCCACTGTTAGAGCTCGTGGCACATGTCCAGGGCAGCAGGACTGAACCGACAGAAGCAGTGGATTATTTTACAGGGAACGATGGCCTAATTTCATAAATGGATGACTGACAAAAGCAAACTGATCGAAGTGAACGTTCTTCTCGAAGCACGTTTCAGAAAGTCTGTGAGAAGACTCGCTGCATATTAAAAAGAAAAATAATCACCTAATACAGATTACAATTAGAGATTGGCCGATATGTATTTTTTTTTTGATGGCCGACGCTGATGCCATTATCTTTGGCCCTGTTTACACTTGGTATTAAGATGCGATTTGGTTGATCGGATCACAAGTAGATGAGGAAGACACATTCCCATTTACACTTGGTGTTTTAAATCTCTTTTGTCCACTTTTTAACCACTTTTCTTCGAGGGAAGGGTCTATGGGTGAGTAAATGTATGGGCTTTTTCTGAAGTTTTGATCTAATAAGCTCATGCAATTTACATATGAACACACCCAAAGACAACGGAAAATGATACAGAGAGCAGCAGCTTTCGTTTCTGCTCTGACAGCTGCAAAACTATATTATTTTACCAAGTCTTTGAAAAAAGCCAAATATCAGCCACTATAATATGATGACCATTACTGGCAATGCAACTACCAAATTTATAATATATGCACTATAATTTAGTTTTTACAAAGCTTTATCAATTATTAATTCATAAAGATCACATTTAGCAGTTGTCGCACCACAACATTTTACAACCCGAACTAGCCTAACCTTTGACAGAAAATGGTAAAATGACCTTAGATGAGGGGTTCTCTTTATGATATCATTTCCTTTTTAATATTTTTTTCTGCATGTTTAGACAGCAAATAGCTTGTATTGAACCCATAACATATCTTCAAAAGCATAATGCAAATTTTCAGAATGTCTACTTAGACCAAAATGTCACCACAAGATCAGGCAACTTTGTGTTAATCTTTCACTTAAAACCACACATTTTCCTTCCTCCCAAACATCTTCCCGGGAACACTGATCTATCAAAGAATCCTGAATTTGGCTTAAGGACAGCTCAATACAGCCCTGCTCTCAAAGGCTCAGTGCACTCTGTGTAGGCATGAAGAAAACAAAGGCAGTTTTGTTCTCCACCCAATGTCCTCCAGCACCACGCACATCAACAGAGATAGTTTCCTACGTTTGCCCCAGTGAGTTTAGTCTAATGCCGGGTTCACACTGTACGATTCTGGCCAAGATTTGGCCATCTGAGACAAAAATGAGAATCCTAAAAGATTCCACTGATCCTGGGGCAAAATCTAAGGCTACGTTCAGACTGTCAGTCCAAATCCGATTTTTGTGCAGCCTATTGTAATCCGATCAGATTTAGCATGTGTGAACAGCAAAAAAATTTTTTTCTGGAAATCAATTTCAGTCAGACTGCTCTGATCGGATTTCGCATGATTTATAAACATCAGACGTTGTTATAGGAAACATGCTGAAAGTCGCTGCAGAAACAAGGTTGTGTTGTTGCAAAGTGTCGGACGAGCAGAAAATCACAATATAACAGAGACATGTTTTGAAACCAGTGGAGACGACAGCACGGAATAAACTAAAGCCGCTCATCCCAGCCTCATACGTTTCTTCCGCTGCCTCAGAAGACGCAGTAGTCCAGCGTGGTGGCTACACATTGTCATGTTGAAAATATTTGCGTATTGCAAACCCCTCCATGTTGCAGTTGATGTTGTTTTTGGCGTATACCTATCAACGCAACGTCATTGCCATAGAAACCAATGCAGACATTCCAGAAAACGAAAGAGCGGCATGGACACACAAATCGGATCTGAACAGTTGAATGTGAACAGTTACTAATTTTAGATCAGATTCCAATCAGATACACAAATAATCGGATTTGGACTGACAGTCTGAACATAGTCTTTGATCGCTAGTTTGACATGTTCGCAGACAGCTGAACAACAAACCACCACCTGCTCCACACACGTCTTCATCTTCAAGAGAAGCCATAATCAAAATTAATGGTAGAGATGTTTTTGTTTGATAGCCACCATTTCTATCCCACATGTAAATGCAGCTCACCGTCAGCAAATGTTACGATTGATGATGTAAAACTCTTCTTGCGTGCGTCCGTGTTTAATGCGTCTTGACTGCCATACAGTGTGTCAATAATGACAACTGAGATCCTACATTGTGACAGGGCTTACAGCGGGGATCATGTTCATACAGTCTGACAAGTCGTAAAGGACTATTATAAATCGTACAGTGTGCACCAGGCTTAAAGGGATAGTTCACCCAAAAATGAAAATTATCCCATAATTTACTCACCCTCAAGCCATCCTAGATGTATGACATTCTTCTTTCAGCTGTACCTGGCTCTTCCCAGCTTTGTAATGGAATTGAAGAGTTTTTGAAGAGTTTCTGAAGCTTCAAAAAGCACATCATAAAAGTAAAAATATCCATATTTAAAACTTTATAAACTATAATCACTGGCTTCTGGCAACGGCTGCATGCACGTTCACAAGAGAGAGGGTGACCTCTGACCCAACATATGATGTAGCCGCAAATAGAGCCAAACAAAACGCCGGTCACAAATTAAACGTCTAAAATGAGAAGTTTTAAATAAAAATGTCAGAGGATTTCAATATAAGAAAAGAGGAGATTGAGTTTTCATATGTCGGGTCAGAGGTCACCCTTCTGCTGGATCTTGACTATCTTGTGAACGTGCGTACAGCCATTGCCAGTGATTATAGTGATTATACTAGTTTATAGTTATAAAGTTTTAATATTTTTAATTTTTTTTACTTCAGAATGCCTTTATTAATCATCGTCTTATGGATTACGGTTATGATGGATGGATGCACTTTTTTGGGCTTCAAAATCTTGAACACTGTTCAATGCCATTTCTAAGCTGGGAAGAGCCAGGATATTATTTAAAGGGTTAGTTCACCCAAAAATAAAAATAATGTAATGTCGTTCTACACCTGTAAGACCTTTGTGTGATGGCTAATTTCAAAACACGGCTTTGAAAGCTTTACGAATCTTTTGTTCGAATCAGTGTTTTGAAACCGGCCATCACTAGATATTGTTGAAAAGTCATTATTTTGTTTTTGATTTCATCAAAAATATCTTAATTTGTGTTCCGAAGATGAACAAAGGTCATACAGGTGTATAACGACATGAGGGTGAGTTATAAATGACAACATTTTCATTTTTGAGTGAACTTACCCTTTAAAGTCCCCCTGTAGTCAATAATTTCAATAATAACTCATCTTTGATCACCAAAAGGACATATTCAAAAAAAATTTCCTGTGAAAAAAAAAATGTATTCGTGCCTTAAAATAGATTGAATGTAACTCTACACCCTTGCTTCATTTAGTATACGCGGATACATGAATATGCAAATTAGCCCCGCCCCCCTCACTCACACCAGCTCAGAATACCGGATCCACTCGGTCAACTGTAGTGAACGCTACACAATGGCAAGTGGAAATACTGGTTTAATTCAGCCATATATGTTTAAACTAGAAACTGATTCAGATGAAGAGAAAGAGCTCTCTATAGTGTCAGACACATAACGGTAATCAAAATGATTAGCCTTTTGCTTGACTACGTTACCAAACAGCTAATAATGTGTTGCTAATGTTACACAAACCACATTCCTGTTGGCCACAGAGTCAGATAGCTGCCTTCTGAAAATCAATATCCTTAGAAATGCTTTAAACAACTCAGAACGTCAA
Source organism: Elopichthys bambusa (assembly GCA_037101425.1). Taxonomy (NCBI): domain Eukaryota; kingdom Metazoa; phylum Chordata; class Actinopteri; order Cypriniformes; family Xenocyprididae; genus Elopichthys; species Elopichthys bambusa. The sequence goes on along the minus strand of CM074432.1, from coordinate 44,711,870 downwards.
TGGAGAAAGGCATATAGTTCATCATAACATTGTAATATACATCATACATAATTCACCCGCTATATTGCTAAATGATTTTTCATATCAACAGAAAAATATACAGAGATAACCTGGATTCTCTTGAGACTCCCCTGCTTCGCAGCATAGTAATGATTGATACGCTAAAGCCTGCCGGTACATTGACGTGACTGGTTACAAGTTAGTTTGTGACGTAAGAAACACCAGCGATTTTGAGTTTTTCACTGCAGTTTTAAGGAAAAAATAATCAGCAATCATGTATTTGCACATGGCTTGTCTTAAAGCATATTAAAAACACAACGCAGACATAGATTTTCACCACAGGGGGACTTTGAAAGAACAAAGTCATAGACACCTAGGATGGCTTGAGGGTGAGTAAATCATGGGATCATTTTCATTTTCTGGTGAACTATTCCTTTAAGATCGACGAAGGGTCCCCGTGATTGAATAAAGCAATAAAATACAACATAAAAATATCCAAGCATAAGAATTCATGGGAAAACAACAAAGAAAACGGAATTGGATCACTAGAGCACTCACGGATCTGCAGTCCAACTCTCTTTGCTTAAAAGCGTTAAAACCCTAATTACTAAAGAGCATGAAGCCCTTGGCCCTGATTCAGAACAGCACAGTAACTAAACTCAGTCTAATCTCTGATTTAACTCTTACTGCACTTTGACATTTTGCATGTTGCAATTGCACCATGATCATTCCTTTGCTCTAGTAGTCTTATTAACCATTAAGGTCTGTAACATACTGATTAGAGTATGAACTACAATGAGGATTTGTTTCAAAAGGAGAAGTAGCTGAGTTGCTAAAATACTGTATTTTATACAAGCAGCTCTAGAAAAATATTCTAACAGGCCATTCCCATTCATCTGCAATCACCAATACAAATGATTTCTCCTGAACCTTGATCCTGGTTGACACTGCCAGCACAAACAGTGCTTCAAATCCCATTTTAAAATTATATATAATTGTATTTGAGTGTCTCTTTAGCTTTTGAAATCCCACTTTTATGTCACATGGGTTGTTGCATTAAATCTAATTTCAGCTTTTTGTTAAATAAAGGTCAGAAAACTTTTTTTTTTCTCTCCCCCATACCTTCATTTATTTTGCTTTTCAATGTAGCATTTTAACCTTTAACCCCAGACCCAGACTACAGTATGGTGTAACAATTATTGAAATTACTTATATCAATTGAATTTTTGCCCCATCATGTGTTTATGTTTTTTTACATAAACAATGTTTTTTAAAGCGAGTATCAATTTTATTAAGAGAGAGTGAAGAGCATGTTTGAGATCAAATACACACATTATGTAAAAAAAAAAAAAAATTATTAAAATAAAAATAATATAAAATATTATTTATAAATATATAAAATACTAGTTTCTCCTGTCTACTAACAGTCTGGACACTGTTAGTAGAGAAATTAAACTAATGAAAGCTGTGTTTTAAGAGAAAAAAAAATTCAACAGGCCCAATATGCCCATATTTAAAGAGACACCCATTTTAATTACAATACAGGTACTATCAGCAGTCTGCAGACATTAGCCCTTTCTTCTAACAGCAAAGGGTGAAGCTTTATCAAATTTCAAGGCAATTGTATGACTTCAGTGTCAAAGGAAACGGATGTTGGACGAACTTCGGGTGGCACGCAACAGGCTTACGCATTTTCCGTTAGATAAATACGTTACAAAACTTGTTGCTGACTTGTTCATCGCTTTATTGTACAATGACCTGGACACCCTTCACAGACATAGTTCAGGCAAAGAGGTGTCCCATTAATCGCAATACAGAAACACACACGCACAGTAACCTAGTCAAATATCGAAATCCACTTACTCGTTGTTTTGACCTTATCCAGGCGAAAACAGTTATGCACTCGATGTCCCACGTCGTCAAACTCTCCCGGAGTTCCTCAATTTGATGTGAAGCTGTTTATCTCCAGCACATTTACATGCAGACTGCGTTCAGAGCGAGAAAAGCGCCATGTGAATAAAGTTGACACCACTCAGACACCTTCCCTTTCTGCCATGGCAACCAAGCGGCGAAATAATATCTCCCATAAACATTTACCAGGAGGCAGGATCATGGAGAAACACTTCCAACAGGTTGTTTTTAGAAAACAGGCCCATCGTCAACATTAACTCTTAACATTTATTCCAGCAGGAATAGCAACAGACGTGTATGAGGAGTCTTCACGGATGAAATTAGATGCTGGGGCTCCGCATTATGCCCATTGATCCAATTACACGGGTTAACCCTTTCAGGTTCAAAGTAGAGCAAACGGCGGAATATTTTAGTATTTGCACTCGTGGGGTTTTATATACTTGCATTTTCTGAGCTGACTAGATATTACAAAACAATGCGATTCTTAAAGTACTAAAAATAAAAATAATATTTGAGAGTTTTACAGTCACTATACAGTAATAATAAAAGCAACAGCGCCCTCTGTAGACTGAGAAGAGGATATTCTCTTGTTTCGCTGTCATTTATCATCAGAACGAACCATCGTCTCTTCAAGTTATATTATTAGACAGAAGCTCTATAGTCTAAAAAACTATTGCCCTGTACAGTCCATTAAGAAGCACTATCTATGTGGTGTTTTTTATGTGCTTTAAGACAAATCATTTTCAAATCATAGACTGTGAGAAAATATGGACGACGCACCTTCACTCTCTTCCATTGTAATAACTGAAGCCGCCGGTGTGCCAATATGGCGCTGACATTTTGAGTCTCGAGTCTGCGCATAGTGAACGTGGAGCCCGAGTCTGCGCAGTAGTGAGCACGAAGTGGAGCCGCGATATCAAGGTCCCGCCCAAACTCATAACAACTCATTATTTCGGTGTGAAAAAAAAAAAAAAAATGGAAATGTACAGTTATGGAAATGTAGAAATTAAAGTTAAAGCTCCAATCTCCTCGCAAAGATCCAGAAAAAAATCCGTTGGCGCCTCAGTGAGTACTTCACTCAGAGAAGCTGTCAACCTCAGCTGTCAATCATGACGTCTTACCCCCGTTTTTATAGCATCAAATAACTAACTAAAAACAAACTTATTTAAAGAACGAACACTTGAATTAACACCAGGGTGAAAAAAAACTGCCTAAAATGACAGAAAACTTATTTGGGGAAAATTTTTTAAAAGTATAAATTAATTGTTTAGTTTGTTTTGCGTCCTATTACATTTCGTGGAGAGGGCGGGGTTTATGACCTATACTGCTTCCAGCCACCTGGGGGCGATCGAGACGCTTTGGCTTCACTTTTCAGGACTCGTGTGGCACGCTTGGTTCAAATTCATAAATCAACACCATTGCTGAGTATTTTCTCTTTAAAACTGTAGTAATCTAAAGACAGTTTCAAAAACGCGGTTTGAAATCGCTGGTGTTTGTGACATCACAAACTACCTTGTAACCAATCATGTCAACGTGCTTTAGCATATCATTAACCATGACCGCTCTGAAGCAGGGTAGTCTCAAGAGAATATATCCCAGGATATTTTTCTGTTGATATGAAAAATCGGGTAGATTTAGCAACGTATGATGTATATTACGATGTTATCGTGAACTATATGCCCACTGATGATACTGTTGTGCAGCTTTTACCTCAGTAGTTAAACGAGTGGATCTCTGAGCTCGTGCTAGTGAGTGGAGGCGGGGCTAATTAGCATATTCATAGATCCGATTTTAGTCAATTTGGATTTATATATTTGAGTTATCTCAACAAAAAACCGTTGTAATAACTAATTGCAATCACACACACACACACACTGTAGCCCTATATTTGCAGTTAATTATGTAATAAATAAATAATGTAGCACTATATTTGCTATTAATTATGTAATAAATCTATAACGTTTAATACACATGAAAACCTGACCTGCCATTTCAATGTAGCCCTATATTTGCAATTAATTATGTAATAAATCTATAATGTTTAATACACATGAAAACCTGACCTGCCATTTCAATGTAGCCCTATATTTGCAATTAATTATGTAATAAATCTATAACGTTTAATACACATGAAAACCTGACCTGCCATTTACGGAACAAAAACGTGTCCACAATTAATTAGCAATTGAAAGATATAGTACTGAATGAAAATAAAGTGTTAGAATAATAAAAAAAAAAAGTCAGTTTTATAGATGACACTACACTCGACAGCTTCGTAAAATCAATATAGCATAAATCACATATAAACAGATGTAAAATATACAATAACCAAATTATATGTATTAATCAAATTTCAGAATTTCAAACAGGTGTGTTTTAAATCTCATTAAATAAGTATATTGAATTGTTTATTCATATGTACCATTTCTTAATATTTATTTATCCACCAGGAGGTGCAACACACAACATAATAACTTGTAGAGGTGCCTATATAAAACACCAATAAAAGTCTGTAAAGTTTGGGTCTCTTCATTTAATGTCTCAGTGATTTAAACTCTAGTGCTGCTAATAACAAGAGATAATTGATATAAGATTATGACAGGAAATTGATATTCAATCAGTCCAAAATAAGATTTATTTTTGGCAGAGCAAACACTGGCTATTTAGCAACAGATTTGATGAATTCTGTAATTTTTGTCATGTTTTATCATTTTATCTCACCCTGTTAGACAAAATTACAAAAATCGTGCAGAAATTATATGATCAACATTTCATAAGATGTTCAATGATTTCATGTTAACAACCTCATGTAAAATCACAATCCATCACTGAGAAATGGCTAACTTTAGCGCTTCATTTAATCCTGTTAAGCATCCTGTTCATTGCCACTGTGTAAATAATCAAGCTATATTTAAAAAAGCTTAAAAGCATGAGCTTGACCACAGCATATTCAGTATATATATATATATATATATATATATATATAGAGAGAGAGAGAGAGAGAGAGAGAGAGAGAGAGAGAGAGAGAGAGAGAGAAACGACAACACTGGCATATCGGTTGTTTAAACGTTACAAAATTCAACAGGAATGACCCTACTGATCGCAGGGACTTTTGTTTTGAAATCTCCTTAGAGTCCGAGAGCGGAAGTCATTGGCGACAGCGAAAGGTTCACGTTACTTGCAGGAACAGTAAAGAAAGGAGGAAAAGCGGGTAGCGGGATATCAACACTGATTTAATTCAGAAAAGGTGTCATATAATCTACAGACGCTGGTATTTCAGTATTCATCTCCCCCCTGAAGCCTCTGGCGAAGTTCATCGTGGAAGTGAGTGAAAGAAATAAGGCTGCTATAGCTAACGAGCTAAAGGTGTTTGTCAGGCTGTTAGCTCCATTAGTTCATATTGGTTAGCTGACCGGTAATCCTGCTTATAATGAACGGTAATCTTGACTGATCGATTGAGGCTGTGCTCTGTATTCAGTGTTTGAACGATAACTGCGCATCACGACTCGCCCTGTGGCTCATATTAGCGACAGAAATGAATAACTCCATGGATGTGATATGGATCGATATCTGACCAGCTCGATTGATTATCAAGAAATCAGTTAAATATATTGGTGCTATAGACAGCTGGCGGGTGATTTGTGAAATATCGTGTTCCTCCTTCCTGTTAAGGGACTGAACATTGAACACTGAGGTTTCTGGCCCGCAGCAGGAGGAAAGCTCATTCAATGTCGTGAGACTGCTTTATTTATTTATTTACTTTCTTTCTTTTTTTTTGTTTACGTTTAATATTAATATTTAAAGTTTTTATGTTTACTTGTTTATTTTTCATGTATTATTACTACTACAATTTTTTTTTTGGAGGTTTTTGTCTTTACTGTGGGACCGTCAGAGAATCCATTACACACACATAAGAGGTCTTGAGACTCTGTGGGGCAAGATGTGAACTTAAAGGGCTAGTTCACCCAAAAAATTACAATTCTATCAGTAATACTTTTTCTGTTGAGTACAAAAGACTGTATTATAGCTTTAGTTGCTATTCACTTTTGTTGCATCTTTTTTAATTTATAAGTTTGTGGCTGTCAGTTCCTAATATAAGTACTTAAGGGATCAAAACCTGTATGAATTTCCTTCTTATGTTGAACTCAAAAGAAGATATTTTGAAGAATATGGGTAACCAAACAGTTGTGGTTCTAAGAAAGGGAATGGTGCCCCACAACTGTTTGGTTACAAACATTCTTCAAAATATCTTGCTTTGTGTTCAGCAAAACAAAGAAATTTGCTAAATGTGTACATTTAGGTTGTAACAGATGGTGCTTGTAGCTTGACTACAGACATGACTTGTATGCAGACTTTCAGTATTTAGGAAAACAATCTTTATGGTTAATTTATGTTAGAAATGACTGAATAAAGGCTCACCAAGAATGATTATCATAACTTTAATGTTTTAATGAGCATTATAATTCTGTGAGAAGGGAAGTTCACACCACAGCTATAACAATAACAGCACTGAAGAACAATATCACTTTCAGAACGATTTTTCTTCCAGCTTATGAATGATAAAAACATTGACAGCCAATCAGAATCCAGGCCTGTTCACACAAAGTTCGATAACTATATTAGCGTTCACACCAAGGCCTTGTATATAACTATACAGTTTTAATATTGTTATAATTCTATGAGAAAAGGGAAGTCCACACCACAACAATAAATGATAACGGTGCAAAGGAACAATATCGCTGGAATCACTTACATATCACATCAAGAACGATAACTATAACACAAACTATATTCGCGCGCACACCAAAGGACGATAATTTTCGATGTATTATAAGTTAGTTATATCGTCTGCCGCTTTAAAGGCACAATGTGTAATTTTTCGCAGCTAGAGGTCACCTATTCAAAACAAAGGCGTAGCTCAATGATGCCGAGATTGAGCGTGGAATCATGGGAGGTGTCGTCTTAAGAGATGTCAGGACTTGGGATGAAATCATGTTCATGGATGAGATTATTAGCATTACTGTAGTATGAAACAGCGCAGGGCCGAGTGCTGTGGGAGCAGAATGAGCCCGCTGATGCGATTGCTAGTGAGAGATGAGTGCGACACACGGCTTGAGAGCAGCAGAACTTTTATTATGCCACAGTCGTCACTTCCGCTTATTCTGATACTAGAGTGTCATATTAAGAAATGCTGGATGGCTTGTGTTGATAAATGGCATGCAATTCATTTTAAAACATTGTATGACGGAGAGAATGCTGTATTACTGTTACTAAAAATAAAGCTGCATCTGATTATGCCATGTTAGCCACTTGACAAAATAGTGTTTTTCCTCTGAGGCATGGTAAAACATGGTACTCGTGTTAAACATGTTGAGCTATATAACAGTAATTAGTTTTCTGTCTATAAATGTATTCAAACAGTTGTTCTCTTGTGTAATAAAACATATATATTAAAGCGTCTTTGGTGTTTCCATGGTTTCTACAAAATAAAATCTGAAACTGAGGGTAACGCTGGTTAAAATTGCTTATTTCTCTGGATTTAAACATTCTTGGAAACATTTGGGATAATGTAAGTACACAAGTCGACAAAATATATATAACTGTTCTAGTGGTTTTTGGATATTTTAATCCAAAAATCTTACATATTGTGCTTTTAAATGCTTGAGCTCTTTAAAGTTGGATGGATTCTGATTGGCTGTCAGTGTTCGTTAATCAGCTCAAAAAAAATCGCCCTGTAAGTGATTCCACCTATATTGTTCCTCCGTGTTGTAGTTGTGGTGTGGACTTCTCTGTTCTTATTGTATTACAACAACAATTAAAATATTAGTTAGTTATCGTGAACGGGGCTTATAAACAGAAAGTTACCGTCTGTTGGTGTGGAAGCATTTTTTAAAAATCATTATAGTATCGTTTCTGAGTGTGAACGGGCCTTAAATCAATCTATTTGTTTCATATGTGTATTGTATTATGTATTCACTGATTCTGACTCAACCATTGGTTTTGAATTTAGATATTAAAGATTTTAGCCTTGGTGATTACCCATATACCCAGAGTCTTACTCAGGGGTTCAGGGAAGCATTTCCTCACTGGTTGTGTCACAATAGGAATCCCTCCCTGATGCCCGGCTTCCTCCTGAGCTAATCTCTTTTCAAAAGGTTAATGATTTGAGATGAGACTTCTAATGGATACAGCATATTGCATTAGTGCTGCATCACTGATAATCACCAATAATGATGCTGTGCGTGGGCATTAGAAATACGTCAAAACGTATGAACACTTATGGGCTTCTCTTTTATTGAATTTCAACCACTATTGTTTAGTATGCACGAGATGCATGCAGTTGACATGAGGAACAATAGACCTGTATGTGATATAGGTCAGTTAGAAGCACTCCAGCACTTCTGTTTGTTTAGGCCCTTACCTATGCTTTATTCATTAAAAAACACTTTGTCTACTCTGGTAGGTTTTGTTGTTTTCTCATCATGTTTTATGCTGGGATTTATGTAGCCAGAGCTGCTCTTTTATTGTATCTGATTAATTCAGTGTCATGCTCTTATTAGTGACTTATGATTTCTCAGATGTTTTTAAATTTGCAAGTGACCCATATCTGTCATCCTTGAACAGACCTGTATGCCCACATTTATACAGACAATGTCATGTGCTCTGCATGCATGCATAACAAGAAACGCTGAATTTGCACTGTAGGAAAGTCCCTTGTGCAAGTTTAGCCCAAAAAATGTTTGGTAATTGTATAAATAAACTCAGTATGCCGTTTGTGTTGTATTCTCAGGTGGCAAATTAAACCAGTTATAGTTGAGCAACAAGCCGACTCAATATTTCAGCTAAACAAATTTTTCATATTGCTACCGTAGCATCCTTTTTGTTCATAGAAAAGTGTCCACATTTCTGGTGTTTACCTGTCGTACCTTATCCAAAATGCATAACTGAATAAGCAATCAGGGCTGTCACTAATGATTATTTTGGTAATTGAGTAATCAGCCGGTTATTATGACGATTAATAAATTTAGACCTAAATAAACAATAGCCTTTTAAATGAGTAAAACGAGGCAATAATAATTGCTTCAAATAAAGTATCAAAAGCAAGTATGGTTTTATTGAACAACACTGTTACATATTATATAGATAATATAAACATAATCAACTTATGTACATTATGTATTAAGAATTCAAACATTTGTGCATCGGCATAATTAACGATGCGATGCATCGATTAAAAAAAAAAAAGTGCGCATCGGATACAAGTTGCCATTTGTATTGCAATGCATTGTTTTTAACAAATTTGCATCGGTAAAAAAACGATTTATTTATTTATATATAATTATTAGTAGATGAGCTATACTTTTGTTACTTAGAAAGTGTCCAATAATTTATATGTAGATTGATTTCTCCTCTCTAAACTGTTTCTCAAGCACATTCTCTCATCACCACTGCTACATGAATATGACGTATCACAACACTACGGAGACCGAGGCGTGTCCTGAGATTCACATAGAATATCTAGATAACATGGCACTACAAAGGCTTGTTTGTGAAAGGGCCTTGCATTAAAAGTCAGAAGGCACTTAAGTTACTTTATGATTTGCTGTCTGAAACAAAAGCAAACTATCTGTACTAGGGGTGCAACGGTTTGTAGTTGATACGCGATCCTTACGAACCATTGTTCTGTTGTCAATCCAAAGCTAGTGTCCACACAGCTGACATGTTTAACTGTTGTAGCTTATCTACGTTGTGCACAAAATAGACGCTGAACTTAGTCAAAACATGCTATTGGAGAAGTGCTGATTAAACATCTGTTTCAGTCACTGATTTCTAGCGATTTTTCTAGACTACTAGTAGTGGTACATTTATATTAATAATCCATATAAATCCTAATAATGAGCCTTTAATTGCCTATATATATAATACATAGCCTGATCAGAGCTCAAACGCACGCATAACGCTTGCAGCAGTGCACCGGCAAACGTAATGATTATGAATGTGGTGTGAATAAACAGACGGACACTGTCCGAATATTTTAATAACTTGTATTGTGTATTTTCTGCTGCAAAGATTAAAGGGTTAGTTCACCCAAAAATGAAAATAATGTAATTTATTACTCCCGTAAGACCTTCGTTCATCTTCGAAACACAAATTAAGATACTGTTGATTAAAATCTGATTGCTCAGTGAGGCCTGCATTGACAGCAAAGCTTTGAAACTCTCATGGTCCATAAAGGTACTAAAAACATATTTGAAATAGTTAATGTGAGTTCAATAGTTCTATCTTAATACTATAAAGCGACAAGAATACTTTTTGTGTGCCAAAAAAAACAAAATAACGACTTTTCAACAATATCTATATGGGCCGATTTCAAAACACCGCTTCAGAGCTTTACGAATCGAATCAGTTAATCGGAGCACCAAAGTCACGTGAATTCAGCAATTTAGCCGTTTGATAGGAGATCCGAATCACTAATTCGAAACAAAAGATTCATAAAGCTCAGAAGCTTCACGAAGCAGTGTTTTGAAATCGGCCCATATAGATATTGTTGAAAATTTGTTTTTGTTTTTTGGCGCGCAAAGTATTTTTATCGCTTTTAATATTAAGATAGAACCACTGAACTCACATTAACTATTTCAAATATGTTTTTAGTACCTTTATGGACCTTGAGAGTTTCAATGGCTTTCTGCTCTCAATAGAGGCCTCACTGAGCCATCGGATTTCATCAATAATCTTAATTTGCCTTTTGAAGATGAACGAAGGTTTTACAGGTGTAGAACGACATGAGGGTGAGTAATAAATTACATAATTTACATTTTTGGGTGAACTAACCCTTTAAGTCAATGATGCTGACTCGTCATCTCTGCAGCAGTGGACACGTTTCATACGGATTACATAATCTGAGAATATTTGTTTTAGATTTGAATCGGTTTATTTAAAAGTAGACATTTCAAGTTTTCCTTAGATACATTTCTCATGTCTGTGTGGCAAGTATTTGCTGAGTTTCGATTCATTTGTGACGCACAGAAGTTCAATTGAGATTGAGACAGCAGAAAGCGGCATTCTGTTTGTTTTTACAAAAGCACAACGTTTTGTTGTTATTGTGAGTTTACAGAAATAAAAGCAAACCATTTACAGTTTCGATTGTTGGATCGTTCTTATCTGTATGGCTAAAAATGACGGAGTATTTTAAGTTAAATGCAAGTGATCGCACCGGCGCCTCCATGTCATGCAGTAACTGCGCTCTTCGCACAAACACTTGGATATGCGGCAAATAAAAGCGCACATTTATCTAGGTTAACGGTAGAGCAAGTGGACTTGTGAAGTTGCAAGTGCAACTAATTGCATGTTTCAAGTGATAAGCCTTATTTGAGGTTGATGATTATAGGCAAATATTTGGATTTTACTGCCGTTAACAATCTATCTGTCACAGACTGTGATTTCGCCACTTCATGTGAAGTTTCTTTTTTTTTTCCCCTGCGACTAAAGTACTAATGCCATTTTTAGCCTCTCTTCATCGACTAAGGGTTAGTCGACTATTAGGGGGCAGCCCTACTGATTGCAGCCCTCCAAAACAATTTTGGGGCAAAACTGAAAATGGCTGTTTCGGCCAAAAAAATTTGGTAGCTGAAATTTCTGTGCATCCCTAATAATAATTAGTAAAATGATTACTGTGTAAGTAAATTACAAATATTGCAATTATTATTGGCACAAAAAGATTTTAAGGGGAAAAAAGAAGGCAAATTTATATTCTAAGAAAAGATGAAATTTTGGCATGCATATTTAGCATCATACGTGTGCTCTCACTGTTGGCCAAATGTGCTGTGATTAGAAAGGTGTTGTGATTATCTATAGCTGACCGATTATTCCACCCCTTGATGAAAGGAAACTCAAGCGTGTTTTACCAGGATAACCACTGGTATCATTTCTTTAGCTGTGGCGCTATAGCTTTACAGTAGCCCAGTGGTGAATAGAAGTGCAGGAAACATTGAACTGAAGGTTCATTTGTGTTAAATTTTGGCATTCAGAGTGAAACATTTTAGATTTTGTGAACTTGTTTTTATAAGAATACCGTGGTTGTTTTATGATTTAAAGAAATAATGTACTGATTACACATTTTAATTGTTTCAGAGGTGTAATGGTGATCAAAACATACTCAGATTGCATGTTTCTCCCCCTCAGTGTGCTGGCAGCAGTGAATGGTTCAGCGGCAGCGGTGCCAACAGCCGTCGTCCCATGAGTTTTCTTTTGGCCTGAGCTGTCTGCTTTGGGCTCCGGCCTGGTTCGTCTGGATCTCTGTGCCTCCGGCGCCGCAGTCATGGATCACCCCAGAGAGAAGGAGGGTGAGAGGCCGGTGAGGAGCAGTAAAGTGGCCCAGGGGCGCAGCGGGCACTCGCGGCCCTCCAGCTCCGCATCCTCTGGGGTCCTCATGGTGGGACCAAACTTCAGAGTTGGAAAGAAGATTGGCTGTGGCAACTTTGGAGAGCTGAAGCTCGGTAAGGAAAGCCATTAATGTCTTAATTGTTCGCAAAAGTCTCTACAGAGCAACCTGGGGTGAAGTTCTATGCTCAAAGGTGCCAAACAGGAGTGGATCTCAGGAGCTATGGAGTCTCCTGGATCACCATCATTAGCCAGTCCATTGGGGAACTTTGAATTGGGTCATGTGAAACGCCTTTAAATCCTAAGTGTGTAATTTGTGCACTAGTGTCAACAATTTAAATTACAAAACGAATGTTTTCCAAGAGGATTCCTAGAACACACATCCCCGATCCATTAGTTGAACAAACAGATATCTCTGCCCCAAAATCATGCCATTGGTTGAGTTGAACTGGTTGGGGTTGGGAGGCTCAAACAGAGGGAAAAAAATTACACACTTCAGTTTTTAAGAAAGATTCAAGCCTGGCCTGCACAATATTTCATGAATATGGCAGTATTGGCCAATATTTTTTCTGTTCTATTGGGCATTTCACACTTGAACTAGTTAACCCTGGGTCATACTAAACCCCAGGTAAACAGAATCCTGGGTTATCTTGCTTCACGTTTCACATTGTTCATAATTTACCCGGGGTTAACAATTAATCCTGGGTATTCATAAGCTGCTGTACATTCCTAAACTCTGGGTTAACAAGCTTATTTCCATATTTGCAATGTCAGTGTCACTGATTGGTTGAACGCTGCACACGAAAAGTTTAAATAAAGGCTGTAGCCTTGTTCATCCTCATATATCGCCAACTGTACTATCAAGTTTATCCTGAATGGACTTTTTAGAATATAAATGTAAGAATGAAACGGTCTCTTCTTCACTCCAATTGTTGCGTGTTCTGTCACCATTTGACATTTTTCCCCTTGAATTGTTTATACAACAAGCAGTTGAGGCACGCAATTGGCTGTCTGTTGCTGAGCATCCAGCTGTAACATTCTAACACGGCATCATTTCACACTGCACATATTTGGCACCGCAGTGCGGGGTTAACACTGAAACAGTGATACTAACCCTACTCCGGAGTAGTTTTATCATAATCCTTGGTAAATGTGGTGCTAAACCCGCTTCTAAATTACCCAGGGTAAAAAGTGAGGTTTAGAAGGACTATAACCTAGGATTAAGTGCAGTATGAAAAGCCCTTATCAGGATGATATTGAAAACTGATAATAACAGAACTTTAAATGTTATACTCTTTGTATGCTAGGGAATTCTGTTCTATCCATCTTTTCTTCTGTAATGTTTTAATACTTTTTTTTTTTTTTTTTTTTAATACATATAATATATATAGTTGACCAGTCAGTTTTAGATGGCCAATGGCATTGGCCATTATGTAATACAAGGAATTGCTGACAATTAGTAAACCCTTCAAAGAAAGAATCTTGGAATGCTACTTGCTGGAAGGACCTTGTGAAGTATTCCCAGAAGGTGCTCTTTGATTCGAACATATACTTTTAGAAAAAAGTCCAAAGAAGTTAAAACGCCTTTACTCACATGTCGACACACTCTGAGGAAAGCTGAAAGCCGAAATCCGTCAGTGTGCAGTGTTTTAGCCGTTTTTAATGTTTCTATTGTGATAGCCATTATGTGAATAAAGGTGTTTTAACTTTTTTGACTGGAAGAAGTGCCTTGGATTTTTTTTTTTTCTAAAAGAATTAAACCCTTTTTAAATATACTTATAGCATTGACAACAAAATTAGTAGAATTTGGAATTGACACAAAAGAGAACTTACCACTTCTGTTTATTGACCAATAACCTCATAATTGTTCTGGCTGTTGTTGTTGTCCTAATGGGTCTAGAGTTCCAAACCAACCTGGGTCATGTCCTATACCTGTCCCCCCTCTCTATACCTATACTTTCCTGTCAATCTCCATTAGAATTCCTATCAAATAAAAGTAGAATTCCAATCATTAAAAACATTAGTATAGGCCGAAAAGTCCGTATTGTTGCTTCCATGTTCAAAAAGTCCAATTTCAGTTGCAGTTGGTCACTCTTTGTTCTTGTTTTTGTAGGAAAGAATCTCTATACCAATGAGTACGTTGCAATAAAGTTGGTAAGTACATTTATATTTATTGTTTTCTACCAATCGTTTATATCAGGTGAAGCAGACCTGGAATCAAAAGCTGAAGGTTGGATTGTTCTAAGTCATGTTATAAGCAAGAAAGCAGACAATTTGAAACTAAAAGAATATTAGGAGCGACAACTTGAACATGTTGCTCAGATGTGAGGAAATAAATGTGATGCGATCTGGGAAAACCCGTCGGATGTCGCGATGGAGCGTTTTCAGTAAAGTCGAAAAATAGGTCGAATGTCTTTTTTGGTTTTGGGTTTTCATTAAATTATTATTCTATAACATCTTGTCTATCATCTCTGAAAATATCTTGGCAAAATTTGCTTAAGTGCAGAAAAATAGTGATTTATAGTGACAAGCTGAAAAGACTGTCTTTCTGTAACGTTACTGTTTAAGAACACACCCGGCAGAGGTGAAAAAAACAGCCATAGCTTTCCCTCTCATAACACTACAAAGACAGTTCACCTATCAAAATAAACCACATAACATGTAGAATGAAGGTGTATTAATGCACATTTCCCGCCAGTCCTGTGTAAACTACGACACGCAAGATTCTTTTCTCTAATAAAACGTTATTGTGAGAAGGCGGAGCGCAAGAGAACAGTGGAGCTATAATGAACACGTTCTAATTGTGTTTATTAGAAGTTGAATTCAAATCAAATACTGCCAAACTGCCCATACTACTTCTGAATAGGATGTCTACTTCGTAAAATGTGTGAAATATGGAAATATATGGATCAGATTACTCAAATAAATGGAGGCGACGTTAAATGGTCAGTATTGGAGCTTGGATGCCATCTAGTGCGCCCAAACAAAATCTTACTGAAAGCTCATTTTTGAA
Source organism: Elopichthys bambusa (assembly GCA_037101425.1). NCBI lineage: Eukaryota > Metazoa > Chordata > Actinopteri > Cypriniformes > Xenocyprididae > Elopichthys > Elopichthys bambusa. The sequence goes on along the minus strand of CM074432.1, from coordinate 44,696,566 downwards.
ATATATCAACCTAAAATTTGGAATGTTGACATTTTTGGATTTTTTCTTGCAGTTTAAGAGTAAAACATGTTTTGTAATATATCATTATAAAATATAAACAATTATATTTTTACATTTCATAAACTTAAATGAAAGTTATAGAAGTTTTTCACTTTCCTAATTTATTTAACTTCTACAATAATCTGACAAGTGTCTTCTTTAAAACAAGACCAACCATAGGTCTATATTCCAAAGCATTCTTGAATTACAACCATGTTCCGTTCCTGACAATCATAGCGATCAGCCGACTTCAGATAACCATAACTTTTGCTACAGAAAAGCTATGAAAGAAGTAAAAACAGATTTGGAATCCAGGGCTCGAATCCAGCTTTCCAAATGACATTGAAACCTGTGATAGGGAAAATTTCACCATGTGATGGGTTTTCGCATATCACATCACAAATGTGTGTTGCTGGTTGGAGTGTTTGTTGTATATTGTGAATAGGGTTGGGTGTTGTTTGAACTCTAGCGATTCCGATTCCGCTTATCGATTCTTTCCCAGTTTCAATTCCGATAAGGAACATTTTAGATTCAAACATTTATTCTGTCTTTTTGCAAAACATTTGTTTGCAGCTGAATACCATGTACTGTACTATTTACTGTACTACTACATGCTGTATTATGATTGAAATCTCGAAATGGCCTTAAATTGCAAAATGTTATGTTTTATAATACATTTACTTCATGCATGGTCTAATTCTGACAGTGCTGCACAAATTTGCGGCACCATCTGTGGGACACCCTTAGCATGTTAGCCAGGGTTCAAAGCACCAAATGCGAGTAAAAATCTGCACTGAAACTGTTACTTGCCAGATGATAAACATGTTTTCTTTCTCAACTGTTTACGCTCACTTAAGACATAAACAACTGTGTTTACAAGGACATTTTGACATAATTTTCTGTATTTGTCCGTTCAAGCGCAAGAAGAGACGAAAGAGAACTCAATTCAGTATTCGCGCACTATATAAGAGGCAGCTTTCTGTGCGCACGCTTTGGATGTGTGCGCAGCACAGAAAACAATGCGCAAGTGACAAATTGAGTTGTCTTTCGCATCATCTTGAGCTTGAATTGTTTAAAATAACAATAAAATGCGCACACAGAAATCGATAAGCGAAATCGAAATGTTAATTTTATAACAAGTTTCTGTTTCCTGGCCTTAAGTGTTTGACCTCAAATCAATTTTTGAATCCCAACCCTAATTTTGAATGAACTTAATGTAAACAAATAAAAGGGTTTTAATTGAGGTTTTTTTGTGTGTGTGTGTGTGTGTGTGTGTGTGTGTGACACTCCAAAAGGAACCTGTGAAATCGAGGGCCCCACAGCTTCATTTGGAGTACCGGTTCTACAAAACATTAGGCAGTGCAGGTAAGGTTATAATCAACACAATCACTGCTCTATCCTGTGTTTATCTCTTTTGTTTACCTGAATAATATTCATTTCAGGTATTTTCATCTGCTGTGTTTTATAGTTATGCATTCAATCAGTGTGTTTGCTCGTTGTATCTCATCTACATTTAGCGATAATCTTCATATCCAGGTGCATTACTTTGTTTATACTGCACTCAGGCTTTGTGACAGGGATTTACTGTTATTTTCCTTGCTTTGAAGCCTGCAGTTCCCAAGCAGGCTTTCTGAGGATGTTTCCTTTGTATTGGATTGAGGATTTTCCCCTCTGGAGTATCTGACATGTTGAGTCATAGCTTCAGTTTTGGTCTTACAGGATGGTTAGTTTTACAACTGAGCCTAGGCGTATATATATTAAACTGAAATGAAAATCTACACTCTTGTTACAAAATTCATGTTTTGCCTCGCCTAACAGTGGCTGATGAATTGAGAACTTGTCAGCAATGATCAGATCATGTTAAAATATATTTAGTGCCTCTGACAAAGAAACTTTTCAGTTGTTTTCCCTTGTATATTTGTCTCCGTAAAAGTGCCGGCTCTCAAAAAATGTCAAACCCATTGTGATTTTGTTCCTTGTAATTGTCATTGCTTTTGTAAGCTGTTCGTACCTCAGTTTTGCTGCTGTGAGGCGCAAATGCTGACTAATCTTTTGGTAATTTAACATTAGTTGAGTTTCCATCCATGTCTGGAGATGGCAATCAATTTTCCAAAACACACACTAACACACACTCTCACACACACACACACACGCGCCTCATTCATATGTGGAAATAAATCTGATATGAATGTATGCGTCTGCTATGTAAGTGGTCAGATCAGATATTTAGTCTACGTCCATTGCAAATTGCGTAATTTTTACTTCCTTTTCGGCCTAAGCTTTCCTGGGCCTTTGGGTTATTTCGCCAAGTTTATAGCGTAAATGCAGATATCGGACACTTTTTTTAAAAGATGTAAGCTGGTCGTCAACAAAATCAGATTAACAGTAAATCGGAATTTGGCATCAAGACCTGCAATGTAAATGCGGCCTTAATTAACTAATGTTAACTAATGAAACCTTATTGTAAAGTGTTACTATAAATTCCTAGATGTACGTCATAAATCATGACTTTATAATATGCTTATATATTAAGTAATCTCAAATTATTCTCGAATTACTAAGCGTTTTGTTTACACACTCAGCATCGCAAGTAATTTATTTTAATTGAAATAAAAATAAACAACAGTAGTGGCTACAATTTCCTTTTTTATTTTTTCCCCAGTACTCCAAAATTGACTCTTGTTCTCTTAAATACATAGGATGTAACCACTACAATTTCGCCCCAAAATTTAGAACTTAATCCGTAACTTTAGTGTGTAAATTTTAGCGGCTCAGTGCACCGCTCCCCCTGCCCTTTCGAAGCACATAGAGAAGCTACGGTGGCCGACACAGGACAAAAATGTCGTCGTCTGTGACAGCAGAGATTATATTTACTTAATTATACAGTAAGCCGATATGTAATTGTGAATATTATTATTCATCGTGTCAGTGTTTTATTCGCTGGCTTTAGCTAGCTTTTTTGCATGATAGAACAACAACAATTTTGTAACAAAAGCTCTGTAGAGCAGTTTTTCCTTTTAGGGCTACTGTAGAAACATGGTGGCGCAAAAATGGCGACTTCCATGTAAGGGGACCCACGGTGTATGTAGATAGAAATGGCTCGTTCTAAGGTAATAAAAACATAGTTCATGATGTAAGGTCTTTATACGCTACTAAAAACATAGTTATGTATACGGAGTTGAATTTCTGTCAATAGATCCTTCTAAATATTAAACACTGGACCTTGAAATGGAAACACAGCTGTTGCCATTGGGCAGTACAGTGTGTTTGTACAAGTGCTTGTCCAGTGTAGAATTATTGTTCTTTTTTTTTTTAACAATTTCATATTGTTCTTGACCTCTAAATGTGATGTTTTCATGCTATTAATATGCAAGGACTGATAATTCTCTTTGCATCTGTATGGTTATATATGCTATGTCAACCTTTTTTTAAATCTAGACTGTGTTGTGGCACTGCTCTGCTATAGTTCAGAGATCGCTCTGTGGTTTTGATAGTTTGGTTTTGCTTCGGCAATGGTACTACTCACTCACACTTTTTTTTTTTATCAAGATAACACATCGAGACGAGACTAGTAGTAGCTAGTAATAGCTGCTGGGTTTGATCACGTCGCCCTGCACTTTGATTCAGGAAGTGGCGGCTCAGGCATCACAGAACAGCGTGATGACGGTGTTGCCCTGGTGACAATGCAAATTCTCTGTTCAGTGTCTGGATGATGACAGGCCAGGAGGTGTGGCCTTGGACTCTCTTAAGATTCGCACACTGTCATTCCTCAGTCATCTTTATACTCTGTTTATTAGCATGATATATATTCTCAGAAGCAGCTGCGTCAGCAAGAAGGTGCCTTGTCATGCAAACAAGAAAATGGATATACATTTAATAGCTAGATCATCTTAAGGGGGATTTCAGAATTAAGTGCCGTGTAGATTTGCGTGTCAATCATTTCTCCGGGGTCATGTTAGCAAGCACTTTTTCTTTGATATCTTCCAGAGCTTTTTAAAATACAGATCTTGGGTCATGCTATATATATATATATATATATATATATATAGCTATATATAGCTCTGTTTGCACATAAAACAATGCGCAAGTTTCAAATTAAAAAAATGTGGAGACTGCAAATTGGTGTCAAGGCAAATGTTTCTCAGTCAACTGAATTGGAAAAAAAGCCTAATTTGTCAGCAATTACAACTGATTACATTAGTGTCTGTGAAGAGAACTGTATTACAGTGAACTCCCCTTTCACCTCCACGAAGTCCTGAGCAAATACATACATCGGCTTGGTGTATCACGGCCCTAAGACTGAACAAGGTGAATTAGGGCTGATAATGTTAAATACACTACCCAATCAAAAGTTTTGAACCTCTAACTACCTTACATACAGCGGTGTTAAAAAGTCTGAGGCATTTACACAGTCATACTGGTTTGAGGGCAAGTAATTGATAATAGATTTTTCATTTTTGACCAGATCTGTCACCAGATATTCAAGATGGGTTTTTTTGGGTTTTTTTTTTTTGTCATATCTGCTACAAAATCATTGTAAATGTTGCTGAGCCCTACTTGCATTTGGAGTAGTTATAATATGTGTAGTTGCGTATGTAGTTCAGTGGCTTGTTAAGCCAGGAAAGACAGGAAAAGGGTGGCAGCCGCAGCAGCTGATCAATAATTCAGCACACAGCACATCTAGCGTCTATATGATCTCAGTAAACCTGTGTAAGCCTATAGGTCTGCCACTCTGCTGGTATATGCAGGGATGTGTGCGCATGTGGTTGGAGTCTTTTTGCTGTGTATAAGTTTTCTTCCTGTGCTGTATCTGGGGCAGCATGTGCTGCTCCGTACATGTCCTCCAGCAGGGTTTGTGTCTCAGTGATGAATCAGCACTTCAGGAAAGGTGGCACTCTGACCACGAGCGTTTCCAGGATGTTCACTTAGCGCTGTTATCGTATGACGTCTGAAAAGCAGTCCGCTGATTAAACTGCTTGGCAGCCGAGCTTGTGTAACTCTACACCGGTGCCTTGCTCAGCTCCTTGAGCACCACGCTGGAGTACCGAATCAGCAGGGTCCCACATAAACTAAAGTCCTAAGCCCTCAGAGATGCTGCTGGGATACAACAGCAGACCTTGTTTTATAGAGATGGCTTTTCAAGCAACTTGCGTTCATATCCAAACAGAATGACTGCACCTTACTTCTGTTGTGGTTTGCTATTGGTTGATCTTTGGCAAGTTCTGATCTGATCTGACAAGTTGTTCCTGCAAAAGGGAGGGGAAGCTATTTTGATTAAAGGGTTAGTTCACCCAAAGATGAAAATTGTCAATAATTACTCACCTTCATGTCGTCCCAAACCTGTAAGACCTTCGTCTTCGGAACATAAAATGATATTTTTGTTTGGCGCACAGAAAGTATTCTCGTCGCTTTATAAGATTAAGGTTGAACCACTGTAGTCACATGGACTATTTTAACAATGTCTTTACTACCTACCCTTCGCACTGGTGCCACCACCACGTTGCCCAACTGATAAGAGCTGCCATTTCTGTTGCATATAAAAAAAACATCAAGAGGCAAACTCAACAAAAGTGGAATGAAACTGCGCCACTCGTTTGAGCTGTGCTGCGTGGACCGTTTTTACCATTTTTAGTCCACAAATCACTAACATTCACCATGGATTTTATGTAGCAGCGCTAACTGTAACCATGGTATTGTGGCAGAAATAGTCGAATGTTTTTTATTTTTTATATCTTATTTATCTCAGGGTTTGTACAACCTTTTGACAGTGAAATTCTGCATCTCTATTCGAGGTTAGTGCTTTGACCTCGAACAAACATGTACTATATTAGTAACTGCACTTATTAATGCAGAGCAATAGTAATTTTATGATTAAATTAACTTTGATTAAAAATCCCCCCAGCATTACCAAATCAGGTGGCACCGGTGCTACTGCTCTCAAATGTTAGTCTGGAGCCCTGTTAAAGATTACAAGGGCTTATATAAACAATAAACAATAAAATATAAATTATAAAATATAAACAAATACTGCAATATTTCATAAAAACAATAATTGTCAATTTGATCAATTTTTATGGTAACTTTAAATGAAAACATCCAAGCACATTTAATCTAGAATCAGGCTATTGTCTATTTCTTGGGGAGCATGTTTGTTTTCTAGACCCCGAAAAGAAAGGACCAAAGGAAGTAAGGCATGCTGGGTGGTCAGGTGAAGGAGATGCTATTGTGACCGTAGCGTGAAATCCTGAGGATGTGCTTCCCCTTACGTCCTCTACTGTGCAACCCGACCCCAGAGGTCTACCCTCCCCCAGGCACGACTGCAAGCTCCTACATACTGTCAGTCCTCTTATTTCTGTCCATCATGGCTACTGGGAGAGATTCTTCATATTCCAGGACTCTTGAAACTGGGTGTATGCCTTTTGTAAACCTTTTTTTGTGTGTTGTTTTAGTACAAAATTATTACAGTAATAAAGTAATTCCCAATGTGACAGGAGTGCCAGTGTTTTGACCTTCGCCCCTTATCAAATAATGAGAATTCGGACTGCAATGACTAATTGATAAAAATCAATAATGAAAATAGTTGACAAGTTTCATTATCGATTATTCCAGTCTTCATGCTATGAATGTTGAACCTCCATCAGTGAGAGCACGTTTAAAAAAAACGAACTTTTGCCTAGAAAAGTTATAGAAATGAATAAAATCTTATTTATGGACATTTCCATGTCAGTATAAATATTTTATGCTTCCTGTGTCCTCATAAACCAAATGTCTTAAACATAAATGGTGTGTTTTTTTTGTTTTTGTTTTTTTATTTAAAAAAAATACAGACCGTTTCCTGTGATGGGTAGGTTTAGGGGTAGTGTAGGGGGACAGAATATACAGTTTGTACAGTATAAAAACCATTACGTCTATGGAGAGTCCCCGTAAACCGTGTGTGTGTGTTGAAAATTAAAAAACTTAAATGTTTATGGAAACCTATACATCTCTTTCTGTTTGACATAGTTGCTAAATGTATTTATTTTTTAACATTAAAGGGGGGTATAATGCTATTTCATGTATTCTGACTTATTTACACTGTTAAAGAGTTGGATTCTCATGCTAAACATGGCCAAAGTTTCAAAACATGAGTTGGACGCATGATGGAGAATTTCTGTTCCAAAAATTCTCTTCCAAATCCTCACAGGATTCAGACTTTTTTTTTTCGAGTATCGGCCTGAGTGATGTCAACAAGGGCGGAATCCCTTTTTAGGTCTCCCGGAAGGGCGCGCACGCACACACGGAGCTGAGCTAGAGTGCGAGAGTACGCCCGTCAACGCACGTTTGGGTTTACGAAAGTCGTCGGCACAGGACTTCAACAGTGTCACCAAAGAAGTGTGTTTTTGGTTGTGAGGGAAAGATAACCTTGATTCCCAAAGAACCCAGTGTTCAGTGGAGCAGTGGAGAGTTTTGTGCTCACGCATTACATTGATGCGCTCTCGATATTTGTTATTAAAATAACCATAGAAACTGATAGTTGCAATCACTTTTTTTATTGGTTAAAATGAATGGAGAATATTTTGTGTTTTTCTGTGGCTGCTCGAGCCCTCAGGATCGGCGCTTATGGTTTCATAAACAAGGCCCAATTCTACACTGGCTTTACAGATCGTTTGAAAGTGAAAGATGGAGCAGTCACCGTGATAATGATCCCGGTCATGAGTCTGAACCGCAGGTGGTGAGTAAAACTGCTTCAAATGTCTGTTTTGTTGGCAATAGGCGCCTAAGTGCATATGTAAACAACACGAACGTAGTGAATTCATAAATTCATTCATCATTCATATGCTATATTCATTATAGTTATTCAAAAATTATCCATGGATAATGCGGGGGTGTATTGTGTGTTTAAATACAGTTGTTCAGCTGACCATTGATAGCTTATAGACGATCTCTACACAAAAGCTGCGTGTACTCGTGACTCTAGCTCCGCTCACAGAACACGCCTCCAGGCGCTCGGCTGTTTTCGGAAATACTCGGTACGGCGTATGTATCTTTTACAAATATGATTACACTAAAGAATTTTTGGAGATATGAAGGATGCTCTATAGGTACTCAAGATTAACATGAGATTGCCAGAAACTGTGTGATACCCCTCTTTAACCTGGTCCCAAAGGGGGGAAAAAAAATCAATTTTGTGATTCTATAAAATAATTTAACAGTCCTTATCCAGTAATCTATTTATCCATGACTGCAAAGTCATGCATTTAGTACTCAAGGTGTGTGAAACCTGAATTTGATGTGGCTGATTACCATTTATCTGTGATTGTATGATCCTGTTATGCTTTCAGTAATAACTGAAAATCATTAAAATGGTGCATTTTTCTGCTTTAATGCAGATCGATTTGAAAAAGCATCATGATGTCCCGGTGAATCAGATTTTCCCCCGTGCCACAGTATAAAGAGCATCTCCCAGGCGTAGCCTCCGTGGAGGAGGTGCTGTATGTGTCTGCCTCCGCTGGGCCCACCTGCTGAGCTCTCAGCTCATGCTTTATGGATGGGGGGGATGGGGTGATGGAGGGGGGAGAGTCTCGGCCTCCTCTTTGTGATTCTCACTTTCCTCCTGCACAGCACGATTTAGTCTGGATTTAACGTTTGGTTCATGATGGTGGGTTACGAGATAATGTTAGTGCATTATTTAGGGCAGACTGATTCAGTCTCTATTTGTTCTTCGCTGTAGTGGTTTTTCTGTTGTTAGGAATCCTCATAATGCACAAACACAGCTCTGTATATGCAATAATGAAATCTATTTACATAACAGGCTTTGTCAGTTGCCTTGATATTTTCCCTAGAGATTCAGATCTTGCTTTGAGCTAAAACCCAGGTATGTCTGTTTACATGACGTTATGTTGTCTTCCAGGAGCACGTTGTCCCAGATAAATGAGATGCGGTTCATTCCTTGTCAGTCATAATCCTTAAAACCTTTGCTTTGTTTACCTTTAGATTTAGTGATGTTTAATTCAAGAACCAAATATTCTTTTGAGTTAATTCTCTAAATTTATATTTCTGGGCTGTTAAATGCTTGATTCTGATTGGTTGACGAACATTCTAAAGCCACTTTTCCACGGTCGGACCGAATGGTTTTAATACCATGTCCTAACCAAACGCAATGCGATAGGTTTCGAACGACAAGCAGTTTGTCTGTCCACACTAGACTCCACTACGAGATGCGACTAAATCAATAAAAAATCCACAGCCAATCAGAAGAGCGTGAGGGCGGGCTCTCTTGGGAAGCACACGGCAGTCACAATGAAATGGATGAGTACATAATCAAATTCATAAATATTACACAATTTAAACATTTTTAAAGTACATCCTGAGTGACTGAAACAATCTTTGTCAAATAATACACTTGTTTGTTCACAAACATTCTTGTGCACATTTATTTATTTTCACGATCTGAGGTGAATTATCCATGGTTACTTTCAGAACGGCTACAAAGCTGAGAACACAAAATGATATTCAAACGAACTTTAGATGCTTTTAACAGTAAATAAAGCGCATAAACCGTACTTGAGATTATCATTGCCATACTTTGTGGTGTTGTTCCTGCTGCAAAGAAAAATAGAAACCATTTCTAAAATAAAATCATCGCGTGCTGATGCCTTTTATCGCGTGTCACGGCATTGACGCGGCAAGGCGGGTCTTGACCACATTATAGTTCCGTATCACTTTGGCAAATGGTTTCAGTTATTTCAAATGTCCTTAAAGCCTACAACAGCAAAAGAACCCACAGAGACGTTGACCATGCAAATAGATATAACAAACAATGATAAAAATTACAAACTATTTCCATGCTTCCCGACTAACTACGTTTATCTATTGAAAGCACACTCTTTTCCCCACTCTCTCTACTAATAACTACAATAGTTTGCATCTCTCTCATATAACAGCATAAGTCTGCATATCAGTGGCTCAAGCCTCTGTTACTAGCTCTAAAATGTCTTTTTGGAATTGGCAACGGAGGCCTGGGATGAAATGCATAAGAAAGTAGTCCTACACACAAGAGTTTTAATGATAAAAATCTGACAACTGACTCAACTTTCTAGCTTACTGAAGACAAGTAAACCGTCAGTGATAAAGAACAAGGAAACTAATTAGTGCATTTCTAGCAATAGGACAAAGTATACAATAGAACAAACACACATGAAATAGACCTACCTGAAAAACTTCAAGCACTAGAAATGCATAAATTGTAATGAATTGTAAAACAAGTAATGAAATTTACAAAAAACACTGCATAGTCTTCACTGTGTACATTTACATATACATTTATTCTTATTAAAGTTACAAAAGTTATTCACTCAAGAGCAGTGAGTGATTTTTCTCTCTTTTGTTGTTTGATCAACATTGACACAGACGGCTTATTAGGCTGCTGTCACTTTAAGACCAAACGCATGGATCTAATACACTGTTCCACATTTACTTTCTCAACTGTTTACGTTCACTTAAAGTCGAAGTTCTTTGGCTTTTAGTATGAATATGATAGCCTTACTTTTATCTAAAAGCTAGTGTGCTCCAAAACAATGACAAAATTCACATTTAGAAGATATAAACATTCAAACTTGCAGTACAATAAACTTCCACCAATATGGGTCAGTGATTTTGATGACATCACTCTGCCCTTCGATATGGAGGAGATTATGAGGAGAAACGTCTAGAGACTAAGCAGCTTTACCGAACTCTCTGGTTGAGCTGTGAAATAAATGAAACGCTATTGGCTAATTTTAAAAAAGGGGAGGAGCTGTTCGAAATGTCCCGCGCTGTCTTCCTGTTTTGGTGGAAATTACGTCAACACATTGAATGTTGCTGCGTGTTTCAAGGCACTTCAGTGGACTTTTAAGACAAACAAATGTTTACAAGGATACAAGCAAAGATCATGGTTAGGTTTCGGGGTTTGGCATAGTTTCGGTCATAAATTGTACAAAAATGTCTTGCGATTCTGCAATCTCGTACAAAACATTACATTTTCTTGCGTCAATGTAAAAAATTCATATGAACATACTAAAAAAACAGAAATTAGTTGGACATCACCACATTTTTCTGTCTGTGGCTGAGCAGGAGGCTGCTCTCCTGAAGGACGGAGACGGACATGCCCAGACATGATTCTCTGAGAGGTCGGCTTTCAGCAGCATCGTTCAGCTCGATATCATGCAGTGATGTCACGGCCCTGCCAGCAGATGCTTATCCGTTCAGAGGACGCATCACACAGGATTCTGAGCAGTCCTACATTCAGCCAGATTAAATGACCTTTCAGTGGATCTGTGATAATAAATGAGCAATAGTGAAACATCAGACTGAACAATAGACATTAAATGTAGCGTTCTGTCAGGGCTCTCAGAAAACATTTCCCATAAAGGTAAATGGAATACTCTCTAATGCAAGTTCGGGCGCACAGTTGGTGACGAGGGTGTTAGTGATGATTACTCATCTTCTGCTGCGCCACTCCAAAGTGATGGTGTGATCAGTGCACTCTCTCTCTCTATCTCGCTCCTCATGCCTGGGCATGCAGCTCTTATCAATGAGGAGGGAAGTGACATCACTAGTCCACAGATCACGGTCCATCCCATCTGTTCCGATTAGCGTGTTATGATTACACACACACAAGCCTTAATATTCAAACCCATTTGTAATGCTCTTATAGACTTGCTGAATGCCAGGGCTGGCTGGTGTGACTGTATATACTGTGTGTAACCAGTGTCAGCTGACAGCCGGTAGTGATTATGCTGTACTGTGATATATCTGCAATGTGATTTAGAAAATATAAATAATAATAAAAAATAGCTGAAATGATAGCATGCTAGTTTTGTTGATTTTAATGAAACCAATTTAGTTTTATGTCTAATGTAAACACTGTTGACTGTAGGTTGTTTACAGCATTGAAACTTGCCTCAATGTAGAATTCAACTGATATGTGGTCACACTGTCACAGTTTTCCACGTGTAAGAATACACATTATTTTACTATGGTTACACACGTGACTTTATGCAGTCATATTTATGGTGTATTACACTTTCAAATGAAAATTACCCCAAGATTTACTCACCCTCAAGCCATCCTAGGTGTATATGACTTTCTTCTTTCTCTCAGGGTCACTCTCACGGACCCTCTCCTGGTCTGTTGCTGGTTGGTGGAATGACCTACCACGCTCTATCCGAACAGCTGAGTCTTTAGCCATTTTCAGAAAACTGCTAAAGACATATCTTTTTCGTCAACACTTGACCCAGTAATATAGCACTTTTTATTTATATTTTACTCTTTCTTTTTCAGCTTTCTATTCTTTCTCCATCTATTTGTGTAAATATTTTTTAAAAAAAACAAAAAAAAAAACCTTGCTACGAGCACTTTACTGATGAAACTAACTTGACACGGCACTTACGTACTGTTTTTGGATTGTACTCATGTTGATTCGACTGCTTCTACTACTCTAATTTGTAAGTCGCTTTGGAGAAAAGCGTCAGCTAAATGATTAAATGTAAATGTTCTTTCTGATGAACACAATCGGAATTATATTAATAAATATCCTGACGCATCCAGACTTAATAATGGCAGTGAACGGGGGCAACGAGCTTGAAGCTCAAGAAAGTGCATCCATCCATCATAACGTACTCCACACGGCTCCGGGGGGTTCATAAAGGCCTTCTGAAGCAAAGAGATGCATTTGTGTTAGAAAAATGTCCATATTTAACTTTATAAAGGAAAATATCTAGCTTCCGCCAGACTGCCTTCCATATTCAACTTACAGAAAAAGCGTAACTGATGTAGTAAGTTGAATATGGAGGCGTAGGATGTAGTGTAAGCGTTTTGAACTGCGAGAGGCATTACACTTTCTTTGTAAGTTGAATATGGAAGGTGGTTTGGTGGAAGCTATATATTTTACTTTATAACTTGTTAAATATGGATATTTTTCTTACACAAACACATCGCTTAGCTTCAGAATTCCTTTATTACTCCTCCAGAGCCCTGTGGAGTACATTTAAGATGGATGGATGCACTTTCTTGAGCTTCATATTCATTGGTCCCGTTCACTGCCATTATAAAGCTTGGACGCATCAGGATATTTATTAATGTAACTCCGATTGTGTTCATCAGAAAGAAGAAAGTCATATACAGCTAGGGTGGCTTGAGGGTGAGAAAATCTTGGGATCATTTTCATTTTGAAGTGAACTTATCCTTTAAGACTAATTTCTTGCTTTATTGTAGCATTTCTAACTCAAGCTCAGGAGCTCAATTTTAATTTTTAAAAGTATTGATGTCATTATATTATCTAATAAACTTTACTACATTGTTACGCAATATATAAAATATTTTAGGGCTGAATTGCCACCAAAATGATATCATATATAGATATCATCTATAACTCCTAGTGAGGGATTTAGATCTATACTGTTTATTGTACTGTTAACTGTACACATTTGAGTGGGGCTTGCGATATTGATCAATAATTATACAATATGAAAACACATGCTGTTTGCAGTTAAAATTAATCAAAATTTTTATGCACTTTTATCTTGCTCTTGAGTCGGTCAGTTCCACCCCATTTTTGATGTGACTAAGGCTGCACGATTAGGAGAAAATCTAATTGCAATAATTGCAATTTAAATAATATTATTAATAATAATAATAATAAAGTCCAGGTTTGCTGTGCTTGTTTGTAGGGCAGCACTATTTGGCCAAATGTTTGTTTAATAAAAATAAAAATATTACTTTTGGAAAATAAAAAATAGAGTATTTAGGAAAAACGATATAATAAATGATAATAATAAATGTGATATTACAACTATGAAGTTACAATACTAATATTTATGACTGTCTTCATTTCTTAATTTTCAAATGTTAAATAATCTTGCAGTTTATTACTTTGAATTGTTAAATTGGTGCATACTGCATTTTCCAACTTAGTTTAAACATTGTGTATACGTCGCAACAATGGCTGTTTGCTTAAAAAGAATTTTTTTTTTAAAAAATAAATAAAAAAAATTAAGCAATTACATTTGGTGCAAACACATAGATACCAAATCTTGTTTAATATTCTTGAAAATGTTTTTAGATTTGATCTATTACCCAGCTGTAATGTTGAGTTTATAGTTTGATTGGAGCAGCCCTTTCAGTGTAGTTTCTCTGAATTATTAATATATATATATTTTTTTTTTTTTTTTTTTTGCTGCTGCTGCTTATGAAGTCAACAGATTAAACTGATTCAGCTGTAATGATTTCTTCTGTTTGCACTAGAGATCATCCCTTTTAATCCGATCCGCTCAGGTACAAAAGAGAAGGAGGGGAATCTTTCATGTGGGTACACATTCATGAACATCACAGCAGTTCAGGTCATGTTACAGCGACAAGGCTGACAGACAGGAAGAACAAATATCACAGCAAAGATTCCTTTCTCACAATGCTGGTTTGCTGTAGTTGCATTTTAGGCTTGTGGTAGCTCTCCTCTATGGGTTTGCGTTTGATCCCGATGGCGCCACATTGTTTTTGACCCCACCCCTGTCTTCTCAGTGCATCAGTGTTGGCCGAAAGGAGCTGACAGGAAGTCTGAGCTGTGGCCAGGCATATCCCACCCACAAACAGATACCACCTGCCCATAATCGTATACTGCCCCCATCTGCATGCATGACTGTCCGCACTCAACCTGTTCACCGGTTGTACCTTGTTCTCCCGTTTGATGTTTTTCTGCTGTTCCAGGGATGCTCGCGGTGAATGTTTGTGCTTGAGCACTCCCAGCAAAGTGGGCAATTTGTTAATCACGCTGTCCTGACCGCTGCGTGTGTTGCGGAGGAGTAGTGCTGTTGAGGGCAGGATGTTCTGGTGGGAGGTAGAGTTTCTCTGTCTCTCCATCCTCAAGCGCAGCTTTGTGAATGACATAACACCGCCCATGGCGCTTATGTAATCCACGTCCATCCTCCCAGTTTTTTTATTTGTCTCCTCTCAGTCTCTATTTTTCAGGCTAGATGGAGACTCATGTTGTAATGCCTAGGGATTTGTAAACTTTTTAAAATGCGTTTCTTGTATCATGAGTGAGCGCAGTTCACTTAAACACAAAATGAACAATAGCGAACAATAATAGTGACCCAGCATCCCTTACTGGTACCAGTGATGTTATCTATTAGGGCTGCCCCCTAATATTCGACTAGTCGTTAGTCGACTAGAAGAGGCTTAGTCAATCAAAAATTGTATTAGTCGGTTAGTCGCAGAAAGAAAAAGAAAAAAAGTTGGCCAGGAAATCAACATTAAATATGTCTTATCATTTGAAATGTAAGTAGTAGCAACTTTACTTGGCTGTTCATTCTAACGTTAACCTAGATAAATGTGCGCTGTTATTAGGCACATATTCAAGTGTTTTGTAAGTGTGGAAGCTGAAGTATAGTGTGCTTTTACTGCATGACATGGTGATGCCGGTGCGATCCCTAGCATTTTTTCCTAATAACAGAGGAAACAACTTAAAATACTTCATCATTTTTGGTCATACAGATAAGAGTAATCTATCATTCAAAACTGTAAACTGTCTACTTTTGTGTAAACTCACAATAACAAGAAAATGTTTTGTAAAATAAAGAAAAATCAGGATGCGCTGTCTCGATCTCCCTGAACTGGAGCGTGTCACAAAAATTAACCAAAACTCAGTGTATACTTGCCTCACAGACATAGGAAATATATCTATAGAAAGCTTAAAATGTCAAGTGGAAATTTAAGTGGAAAACAAATATTTTCAGATTATGTAATCCGTATGAAACGTGCATAGAGACACGTCTACTACTGCGGAGATGACAAGTCGGCATCGTCGACTTAATTTCTGCCACAGAGGAAACACAAATCGTTATCAAAATTATTAAAATATTTAGACCGTCTCCTTGGTAGGTTTTTTTTTTCACAACACATTCATAATCATTACTTTTGCTGGTGCGCTGTGGCAAGCTTTCTGTGTGCGCTTGAGTGCTGATTAGGCTATATAGGCAATTAAGGCTCATTATTATGATTTATATGGCTTATTAATATACATGTGCGATTAGTCGACTAATCGCTTAAATGAACGACTACTAGTTGACTAGAAAAATCTTAAGTCGAGGGCAGCCCTATTATCTATCCAATAAGCATTAGGCACAATAGTTGACTAACAAGAAAATGTTCTCACTTAGTTTGCAACTATTTCGGAAATATTTGGCCAAAACTGCAAAAATAACAACAAAACGAAACACAAAATCGGTTTCTGTACTGAATGATTTACCAAATGTATGCACTGTGGTGTTTGCAAGATTTATGGTATTTGAAATATTACATGTTCAAACTATGGTAATACAATGGTACTTTTTAGGAGATGACTCATCAATATTAATCACTATCTTTATTAAAGATGACCCTTACTATGACTTCCTTATACTTCCTTAAATCATAATTTCCCATCATGCTAGCAGAACACCACCAAACAAAGGTCACATTCCTGTCTCTTCCTCTAGAAAGAACAGTAGAGTTCTCTTTTGCGTGTGGTTAATGTGTAGCTGTATCGTGTTGAACTCTGATACACCTCCGGGCAGCCTTGGCATCGGGACTTGAATCTCGGGAGTTTGGCTGGGAATGGCTTGGCTACTGATCAACCAATTCAGGCATAATAAAACCAGCTCTCTGGACTCTCCCTGCCTTTGTCTTTGATTCTTCGGCTGAACTGGGGTTTGTTTATGTGTGCAGCGTGGCAGAAGTGAGCTGCGTCAGTGCAGGCTGGTGTATGTGAACTGGAGGCAGTTGAGTCACATGGTTTCTCCAGTCAGTTTCTCGATGTTTGAGCGGGCGTAGGTGGCCCCTCTCTCAAACAGGCTGCTGGCAGATGGCGTTTTATTGGAGCACTGAGGACTCCAGAGTGAGACTGCTCTGCACTTGGTTCAGTCAGGCCTAGGCCTTCATGGAAGGTTTTTTTTTTTTTTTTTTTCTGCAATGAATGAAACACGCAATTCCCATTTAAATAAATGGATTTGAGTTGTTTTGGCTTTGGTGTGATAGCAAGCTCTGATACCATGGCATTGATACTAAATTAATACCGTAATCAACCAAATAAACTGCCTTAAATGACTGATATGTAACCAAAATATTTAGCTGCTTTTTAGTTAATAAAATCTACTAAAACTAAATGATTCATTTGAACAATAATTTAAAGGGGACCTATAATGCCCCTTTACAAGATGTAATATAAGTCTCTGGTGTCTCCAGGGTGTGTCTGTGAAGTTTCAGCTCAAAATACCCAACAGATCATTTATTATAGCTTGTCAAATTTGCTTCCTTTTTATGGACACCGCCATGTTTGATACTGTCGCCATTACTGCTATAGTTAGTTAGAAAGAAAGCAGTTGCTGCTGTAAATTCCTTCTATTTGGGTGTGAGCAGAAACGTGCCATTTTTGTGTGTCCCTTTAAATGCAATAGCTGCTGCTCTCGGCCCACTTTCCAGAAGAGGGCGGAACTTTAACAGCTCGCACTTCAGTTACTCAACAACAACAAAGCTGGAGAATCTCACGCAGCAAAAATGAGGATTGTCAGTAACGGTGTTCAGCCTTACATTGTTCAAACCGAAGTCGGACACTGATGGAGAGACTCAGGAAGAAGTTACAACTTATAAGAAAGCAACTGTTTTTTTCTGAATGGTTAGTGGATACATTTATGTAGTTGCTGTGGAGTTTGTGATTGGTATTAGGGTTTGTGATGTCACCAACCCGGGAAGAAGCTTGTTCTAGTCCAGACCAGCCGTTTGTTGTAATTCTTAAAGTGATTTCTTTAAAAGAAAATATCTCCCTTTGCATACTTTGAGCGTTGTAACTTTGCAGATGTTGTTTATGCTCAAACAGCAACATTACACACTAACTAAAGTTAAAAAAGTGAAATCATAATCAAGGACCCCTTTAAATGTAGATTGACAAGATCTCAGTTTCAACACTTTAATAACAATATTATTTTCAATTAAAGAACAAATCACAAGGATTATAAATGGCATATAGGTAAACAATTGGTGACCGTTTTGATTTTTAGATGAGCTATTCCTGTCAAACAACAGCAGCATGTTGCCTAATTTGTGCAATGCTAGTATCATCATGTTTTAAAGTTTTGATACCAGCTTTTTCAGTACATATTGTATGCATGTTGTGCATTTCTACTCATATAAACTACATAAACAGCCTCGATCATTGTAATTTATAGCGGAAAACATTATCAAATTCTCCAAAATATATAATAAGCAAGCAAGGGAACTACACTTTGCGAATGACAGCCAATTCAAGTTCTATGGAAGTCTTTGGAAGTGGATTCCCTGCAGCCCTAATCACTTTGACCATTTCTCAAATCACTTTTTATGACTGATGCAAGAAAAAAGTACATATTTTTTATGTAATATACCATTTTTTGAGAGAGGCATTACATTTCTATATGTATTACAATATGAGTTTCATCCCACTCTTTGAATTCCCACTCACACGTTCCAGCAGCATCTAGCAGTGGAGTGCCGATAGAAAGCTGGCGAAAGTGTTAATCAGCAGAGATAGATAGAAACCAACAACTGAATATGTGTTATGTGCAGTCTGAACACAAGATGAGTCATCGGCAGGCCAACAGTGCGCTCTATTCTCAGGGGTGTTACAACACCACCACACAATGAGCAGTGTAGGCTTTGCCTACAACTACCCACATCACCCTCAGAAGATGCACACAGTTTAGAGACCCATGCATTTGTTTTAGCTATTAATTATGGCGTCTTATAGCAGACTTAGGGATCGGCCACTTTTAAGGTGCGCTTACACCATTTTCCTTTGAAATTTTGCCGCCGAAATCCAGTCATCCCAAATGGAATCCATGCAATCTGGACTTTCGCGTGAGGGCGAAATAATTCCCCCACGCAAATTTAGCTCATGTTCAAGTTTGTCACTCGAATTTGCCACGCTGCTTGGGTCTGTGTCAACTATGCTTCATATATCGCTACACTGTTGACAACAGACACTTGGACCTGTTTTTGCACAATTTCACTGTTTTGCTCATTTTGATATTGCTGGTCTCTTAGCATAATCATGTGGGATCACAAGTGTTCAAAGAGACAAAGCCAGTTTACGTATTCATCCATTTGCATAGTTCTCACAGTGCTGCTATCTAGTTGTTGCATAAATGTTGTTTAAATCCATAATATATAGACTAAACTATATGTAGTCTAGTTACTTTTTATTTAAAAAAGTTTTAAAAAACACTTGACCTTCAAAGAGAGAATGTCATTAATTAATGCTCTGTGTTGTGTTTTTATAGTAGAGGGTCTGCCTCAGGTCTACTATTTCGGGCCCTGTGGGAAATACAATGCCATGGTTCTGGAGCTGCTCGGCCCCAGTCTTGAGGATCTCTTTGACCTGTGTGACCGAACATTCTCCCTCAAGACCGTCCTGATGATCGCCATTCAGCTGGTGAGTGCCCAGGCAGTGTGTCACCTGGGTGAGAAGTGCATGCATATAGTCGTTCTGATGCTTTGCAGTGCAAGTGTGTAATTTGCATCCTTTGCTCAATTCCCCAGATTTCCCGCATGGAGTATGTGCATTCTAAAAACCTCATCTATAGGGATGTGAAGCCAGAGAACTTTCTCATCGGTCGGCAAGGAAACAAGAAGGAGCACATCATTCACATCATAGACTTTGGCCTTGCAAAAGAATACATTGACCCAGAAACCAAAAAACACATTCCTTACCGGGAGCACAAGAGCCTTACGGGCACAGCTCGATACATGTCTATTAATACACATTTAGGGAAAGGTAAGTGTTAGATACCTCCTTAGTCAGAACCTGAAATGGACTTAACATTAAATTTAGCATGTCACTATTTCCCCGCTTTATGTGGCTTCTTGATTGACTGTTTAATAGGGTTGGGAATCATGAACCAGTTCTTAAAGAATATGATTTTCATGTTTGGTTCTTTTGATGTTGCATTGAATCTATAGTAGGGCTGGAACTAACGATTATTATTATTTTTATTTATTTTCAATCGATTAATCTATTGATTATTTTTCCGATTAATTACGACTTCTTTTTTTTTTTTTTCCTCCCGGTTAATCTATTGATGATTGTCTGAATAGTTGATTAATCCTTTGGTTAATTTACCAATAAATAATAACAGTAACTAGTGTATGTATGAACCTAATGATATTATTTATCACAAAAGACAACGTTTATGCAGTGTAGGCCTAATTAGGAAATGTGTTCAGGCTATGTTCACAGTCACTTTTTGGGATTTACAGCAGCAACTGCTTACTAGTGTGAATCCTGAAATGTTTTGTTCATTCAGGAGATTAAAGTAGATGCTTGAATATGTTCATTTAGATGTATGAACAAACAGCTGAAGTCACAACTGCATTCTTTCTAACTAACCATAGCAGTAACGGCGACAGTATCAAACATGGTGGTGTCTATAAAACCGTGACGTTTTACCAAGATTGACCGCTTGTAATTAAATAAAGGAGTTCAATCAATGCGCGGGTTCATCCGTGAGATATTTTAAATAACCAACAACACCCTTGAAACCTGTTGCAGAGAGTGTTTGAGCTGCATGTTTTGCAGCCTTGCAGCCTCGCACCCGCGTCAACTCGTAAAAACCAGAATGCTGTATGAACTGCACAAAATATGAGACTGACAACCATATTGTAGTGCTGTGTAAAACTTCACTGTAATAATCCAAATACTTGTGCTCATCGTTTCGAGGTAGGAGAGCCCTGGGATGTTTCCTTTTCAGATGTTCCTGGAAAGTTGTGCTGCTCTGGTATGCTATTTCAGTTTTACAGAGCTTGCAGAGCACTGTTTTATTTGGTCTCTTTTTAAAAAATTTCCACACTTTAGAAACGATTAGATATTTTCGTAATAATGGCTCATTTTTATCATGCCTGGGAGCCGCCGAATTGACGCACTCCATGCTAATCGACTAATTTACGTTAGTCGATTTTAAGTTAGACCCGTCGTTCCAGTCTTAATCTATAGCATATCAGTCAAATTATGCGGAGGTGTCAGTGTGCCGTCCAAACCGAATGCGATGAGAAAAAATGGGCGGCTCAAGATAACAGTGAAAAAAATCACATTATCACATTGGTTATGCTGTCCTAAGTTTGATGAAATTTAGGGTCATAAGTCTTGAATACTTAAAAGTATTAATTATTTTAAAAGGTCTTAAATTTAGGGATGGAAATACAGGAATCGCAATCCAACCTAATGTGATTAATTCAGTCTCAGACTTTTGAAATGTAATTATTAAAGGGTTCACCCAAAAATGAAAATTCTGTCATTATTTACTCACCCTCCTCGTGTCCTCACAAAAGACTTTCATCTTCGGAACACACATTAAGATATTTTAGATAAAATATGAGAGCTCCCTCCATTGAATACCTTCAAAACTGGAAATTTGATGCTTGTTTCATAAAGAGATCAGAAAACCAATCCATATGAATTGAGTGGTTTAGTCCAAATTTTCTGAAGAGACACGATCATTTTATGATGAACAGATTAAATTTAGGCTTTTACTCCAATATAAACATTGATCAGCGAACATAAACAGAAGCTCAACCGAATCTGAATGACGCACGAGATCTCAATTCATATGGATTAGATTTACGATCTCTTTATGAACTTTTTGAAGCGTCAAAGTGTCAGTTGCATAGCTTTCTATGAAGGGACAGAAATCTCTCAGATTTCATCAAAAAGATCTTCATTTGTGTTCCGAAGATGAACGAAGGTCTTACGGGTTTGGAACAACATGAGGGTTAGTAAATGATGACCACATTTTCATTTTCGGTTTAACCAACCCTTTAAATATAAGAACTGCCTGTGTCAGTTGCATGTTCCACAGGCTGAAATGTATTTTAGCTACCCTCACTCCACAACAAATCCTTTAAATGTAATGGTGTTCAGAATGAGAATGAAAAATATATAACAACAAAAATTATAGTGGCATTCATCAGCGACATTTATATTCTGTCCACAAACCTCTCCTTCAGCACAAATCCAAATGTTTGCGCTTTTCGTTTTTCACATGCTTTATGTTAAGGGCATTATAGAAGTCACTTTGGAATATAAATAGCAGCACGTTTCAGATTATTAAAAAAATGCAACTTATATTATGGAAAAATATGGCACTCACCAAATCGCAAGTCATCACTAATCTGACTCAAAATAAAAAAAAAGCTACTGGTATGTTGTAAATGATTTAAAGGGATACTTTACACCAAAAATTAAAATTCCATAATTTACTCACCCTCATGTCATTCTAAACCCATAAGACTTTCATCTTTCATCAGATATTTTTAATGTAACAAGACATTTCGGTCCATCCAATGAAAGTCAAAACCAAAATTAAGCTTTACAAAGTACATAAAGTAATCCATATGAATCGAGTGCTTTAATCCAAATGTTCTGAAGAGACATGATTGCTTTATATGATGAACAGATTTAATTTAGGCTTTTATTCATATATAAACATCAATCAGTTGATACATGGAGCTCATCAAATATGGTAAACGCAGAAGCCCAAACATGCTTCATGCGTAAGAACTAACCTTATTGTTGTGTTTGAGCTTCATGGTTATAAGGACTTTCAGTGGATGAACAAAAAATTGTTCCGTAGATGAATGTAATTCTTATGGGGTTTTTTTAGTCAGTTATTTATAGCACTTCCTCCAAGCATTTATTCACTCAATAGTTCCAAACCATAGTTGTTAAATTCCTTATAATTCCCAACCCTACTGTTCAAAAACCTAGTTATTTTGTACATAATTGAACTTTTTTTTTTCTTTTTTTTCTTCTTCTTCTTCTTTCTTGCAGAGCAAAGTCGGAGGGATGACCTTGAGGCCTTGGGTCACATGTTCATGTATTTCCTCCGGGGTAGTCTCCCTTGGCAGGGACTAAAAGTATGTTGAACCAGCCAGTTAACGTCATTAAAACTGTTACCAATTTTGTTCTGGAAAATGAACTGTTGTTGTTTTGTGCTTTATAGGCTGACACACTGAAAGAACGCTACCAGAAGATTGGGGACACAAAGCGAAACACTCCTATTGAAGTTCTCTGTGAGAACTTTCCTGGTGAGACCCCCTTGAAAGACATCATGTGCTTCACTTGGAGCAGATAATCTTAAAGTCAACATGAAATTTTCTTTTTTAAATACACGTTCCTGGTCTTGTGCACAATTCACAAGTGCACATTCCAAAGGAAATATTATGTTTGTCTTTTGTAATCTTTCATCAAAATGTAATAACTATTTCAGCTGACGGGGACATTAAAGAAGTAAAATGGGATGTTTAAAGTTGCTTTATGTTGGCTTTAAAGTGTCCCTATCATGGTATTTTAAAGGTTGCCAATTTTGTTTTAGAGGTCTCCTACAACAGGTTTTCATGCACCCAAGGACAAAAAACACTTTCTTACATTGCAGCATCACCTTTTTTCTTAGTGTCTGAAACGGTTCAATATAGGATTGTCTCTCTAAACTCTTTCCACAAGCCTTTTCTGCTCTGACTGGTCCGATGGCCTAGTCTGTTGTGATTGGTCGACCACTTACAGCGCATTTCAGACACCAAACGACCATTATCGTATCTGAATTTCAGCTCCAGATCTTAGCACTTGATGCACAGTGATATGAACAGTAACGATGATGTTGGTTTACCTGATCAATTCCAGCCCGAGTCCTTATCCTTCAGTAATGCATGCTGAGTGGATTTACTTTGTTAATGTAAACAGCCCACTGAAAACGCCCTTGTAATTTGCTTCAACCTTTTTGAAATTTATGAATGGTTATTGTATAGATGGTTCAAGTGGTGTGTAAAGAACTGGAAGCAAGCAGAGTACGGCTGTTTCCAAAGCACACAGTGCCATCTGCTGTTAAAAACTAAGCTCAGAATCGATTCGAGAGAGAATTGCGATGTATTCGGAAAATCTTGGTTTCTTATCGTCGGTTTATTGTCCCAGGTCTACCTTTTACATTCACAAACAGCTGTATTTCACACTACGTGAAAGGGGAAAATAATAAGGACACTTTAAGACCAAACTTGCCTTTTCTCTTATTTATTCTGATTATTGCCATTGTAACTTTTGTTCTCATTTGTGCTTTCAGAGGAGATGGCCACCTATCTGCGCTATGTCCGGAGGTTGGATTTCTTTGAGAAGCCAGATTACGAATACTTGCGGACCTTGTTTACGGAGTTGTTTGAACGAAAAGGATATACCTTTGATTACTCTTATGACTGGGTTGGCAGACAGATTGTGAGTTAACATGTCATCTTTATAAAGAATTTCTGCATTCCACTCATGCTAGCTCTGTTCCAGCACTTCCCTACATAGGTAGCTATTTTCTAAGGCAACATCATACAAAAAATATAACTTGATTTGAAACTCTTTACTTTGCAAACCACATAGTACCTTCAACTGACTGTGATGTTAGCCTGTTGCTGAGCTAATAATGCAATGCTTTTAGCATAAAAATACATGACCAGATTTTTAATCAGTGTTTTTCAGCATTGAATGTACAGTCTAATTGTACAGTCAGTTAGTCATAAAGTGGCACGGTTTACTCCCCTCTGGAATGTTGCTGCCTATATTTACTGTAGGGTTGTCAAAAGTACTGACTTCGGTACCAAATTTAAAAAAATATGACAATGCCAGCATTTCCCCCTAGCGTTCTGAGCGCTGTTGAGTGGATTCTTAAACACCTCTGATTGGCCATTGGTTCACGCGCTTAACAGATATGTCTGTGATTGGCTACAATGATCAACGCTTCAAAAACATGTTGTAAATAGACACCTTTGACGCTCTTCACTGAGCGCTTACACAGATACACACGGGAGCATTTGAAGCATTTGAGCATTGATCATTGTAGCTAATCACGTCATATCTGTTAAGCACGTGAACACAATGGCCAATCAGAGGTGTTTAAGAATCCGCTCAACAGTGCACAAAATGCTAGGGGGAAATGCTGGCATCGGCACTTTTTAAAAAAAAAAATTTTATTTCAGTACTGACATGGCACCTAAGTCGGTACTTTTGACAACCCTAATTCACTGGGACTCAGAGCTAGTTCATCTTGGCCTTGAAACTGATGGTTGTGTGTCTTTCTCAGCCTACTCCAGTGGGGTCGGTCCACGTGGACTCAGGGGCATCTGCCATCACACGTGAGAGCCACGCGCACAGAGACAGACCCTCCCAGCACCAGCCATTAAGGAATCAGGTAATCGTCCACTGTTCATTATGGAAGCCTAAGGTTGGCAAACCTTGTCTTCATTACAGAAAGAGAAAATGTTCAGGTTTTAGTCCATTTATTAGGGGTGGGTAATATTTACCCTGAAGCAAATGGGTGAATCTCACAAAACAAGCCTAGGTTATATTTCACTTTTGTAGAATAATTTTTTTTTTTTCTTTTTCTTTTTGGATTGTGATATTGTTTGACAGTTAAACGTCCCCACATTCTCATGAGGACACATTAAATTGTTCAAAAGTATCAGTAAACAATTTAACATTGTTACAAAAAAAAAGTAAATAAATGCTGTTCTTTTTAACTTCCTTATCAAAAAATTCTGAAGAAAATGTATTGCAATTTCCACAAAAATATTAACTAGTGAGGACCAGTAAAGTATGCAAACCTTTATACTCACACACACACACATATATACATATATATACATATATATATTACAATGTTTTGTATTGTAATGCAAAGTATATGACAGTAATGAAAATCACAGATGAAAATAGTAGAAATTATTAAAAAGAAAAAATATCAGAATGCATTACAATAATAGGAAACAGGAAAAGCTTCTTGCTTGACATGAAAATATCACAATGCAAACAAAAATGATATGGTTTTGGAGTGAAATAATGGCCTAGACATGTTTTCATGAGGTCTGCTCAAGCATTATCATTAGAGCTGGTGGAGGTGGAGTTGATTTTCGAGGGTTTCTGCAGCAGGACATGAAGCTTTAAACAAAATCATTAGACCCGTCCACTCATCAACTGGCTGCTGCAGCATGCACTGCTTTAGCATATCATGGCTCAGAGTGCATGCTGGGATTAGAAGTTTCTAAAACTATACATTTTTGCATATATATGTCACTGGAGACTGTTTTTGTATTGATTAATTTGCCAGTTTCTGTAAATTGCTTATTCTGCCCCTCTCTTACATCTGCAAGAGCAAATCAGCTTTGCACATCTCATAAACTTGCCCTGTATCAAACTCATCATGCTGAAGCAAATTATTAATTTTCACTCATAAAAGTTGTCTGAATTTGGGGTGCTCTCAAATTAGTGCTTATAGTTCACGGTTGAAAGATTTAAGTCAAAGAAAGTCACGTGGTTTTGCAATGATAGGTTGAGGGTGAGTTAATGAATTGATGATTGTTTTCATTTTTTGGCTGAACTGTTTTTTTTGTTGTTGTTAGACATCTTGACCTCATATATTTAAGGTCTTTCTAGTGATATGAATTCAGTGTATGTTATTATTCCTATGGTTCTTATGAGGGAAGAGGAGTGCAGATATATTTAGAAATCCTTGGCTGAAAGACGCAAGCACCCTGTAAACTGCCCCGTCATCAGTTTGATGGAGGTTCTGGTGTTTAACGAGTCCGCAACTCTAATTGGGGCACATAAAAACCTATTCACCGGAGCACAGATTTTCACCACAAAAGGCTTTATTAAATTTAAACAATGCTATTCTGTTGACTTGCCAATAAGATGTAGGGTACAGTGGGGCTAAAGGTGCACCGGGGAAGAAGGCGCATTTGACTTTATTCACCTTTAAACCACTAGATGGCACAAAAAGCCTCCATCACTTTCCTAAACATCTGTATTTCACTATGCACATTAGCTGATCCTTGACATGATCACAGGCAGCAATGCAAAGTTTAATAAAATAAAAATGGACCGACTTTATATTAAGTGTCTTTGACTATGTACTAACATTTAAATTAATCATTTGATACAATGCACTTATTGTGTATATACATGCAGTTACGTTGTACTTATTATAATAATAATAATAATAATAATAATAATAATAAAAACCTGCAATAATTAAATTTGTAATTCATTTCTGTAAAAAGAAAATATTCTTTCCAGACAGCTGTCCTTGCGTGTGAAATCCCCCACATGCCATTTTAGGGTTATATATTTTATTTATTTTTTTGGCCAAATATTTAACATGCTAGAAAAACAATAATCACTGTAATAATGATCCATCCATAGACTTTTTAAGTATTTGCCTATTAAAATCCAAACAGCGAGTTTTTTGGGCTGGGCAGTGTCTCCACTTAAACTAAATGTAACAGAAAAAGAATAAACAAAACATTTAAGTTATTTTTTTTTTTTTAATTAATTTCGATCCTACAACTAAATGCAAAAGAAATTAAGTAAACTTTGACATCTTCCACACTACCTCACTGTCACTCTCACCACAAAGCACTTTAACATTTCACACGACTGATGCACCGAGGATTTGTACTGAAGCTGTATATACTGCACATCACAATTTCAGAAATTGAATTTGTATTTTTGTTTACGTTTGTTTGTCCTTGTGTTTCATGTCTGACTCAGAATTTGTTGAGCTCTCTGTTAATGTCTTGTCTAGTTAAATGGCAGAATATGACCCATCAGTTTAAATGTATGTAATATGCAGCTATAGATAACTCTTTAGTTTTCTTAATGGTTGAATTTATGCTGTCAGATATTCCTATCTGATCTTCGTGTTGGATGCCTGATTTGCTACATGTAGTGTCCACTTGGCATTCAGCAGCTTTTCTAGAAAGTTTTCTCTTCAGTTTCTTCTGTTTTAATGTCTCTTTGTGTTTATTTTGTGGTGTTTGCTTCTTGGTTTGATTGGACGATTGGTCCACAGTCACTAATGCCATTTCCTGGCTTTGACTGGCTCTTTTTGTTTCTTTGTTGATTTCCTTTCCTTCATTGTGCTGCATGCCACCTGGCCTCACTTCGCCCGCGCTCTCGCTCACTCACCACACCTCCCCTTGTCCTGCGCCTCCTCCCGCACGTCCTCCATCCACGCAGACGGCCATCTCCGACCGCAGAGGAGCTTGGGAGGTTCAGCCCAACCGCCAGACAAACTCCTCCTACCTGACCTCACACCTGGCAGCGGACAGGCACGGGGGCTCAGTGCAGGTACAGCTTCACGCCTCGCTCCACTCCTCCTCCTGTGTGCGCTCATGTGTATGGCCATCTGCAGCAGCGCCCCACCTGCTCTCACACCTGACTACAACACTTCCTCTATGGGTTCCCCTCTTCGGCTATTCTTGTTCTTGTTTAAACAACATTGTAGAAATGCTGCGTTTCATTCAAAGTTGGACATGGGATAATCCTACTTGATATCTCTGAATTCCATACACATGACGTTCCAATGTCTTAAGTTGGAAGACTGTCAAAATTCTATTGAAATTTTCCAAGTAGAAGGTTGGAAATATGGTATTCTTGTTCTATCACTTTTGCAAGTAGGAGGATGTAAATTCCAACTTTCTGAATTGAATGAAATGCAGCATAAGATGTGATGCAGAGGCTAAGACTATGAGGGAAATATGTTGTTACTTTGGTACAGCTGTTATTAGGAAATAGTATCGCCAACTATCTCTACAGTGTTTCACAATAGTGTGCAACAGTTGGGTTCCAGGAAGTAAAAACTCCATTTATTTTCTCCATAGGGAGATTGGTTTATAATGATAACTTGTAAACCTTTAAAGTCAGCCTTGCTGTGAGCTACAAGGTTGTTAATCAATGCTATTTGCAGCTGTTGAAGCCATCAGCCCACGTTATTCCAACTTATTTTTGAAGTTATCATGTTTAACAGTGGAATTTGTGGTGACTAACTACATTATAACTACAAAATTCCACTAATCAGAGAGCAAAACGCACCAAAAGAGCTCTTTTTCTCCGCCCACTCCAATGAAGCACTGCGAATGATGCAATCAAGTCGATCTCCCTACACTCTAAAAATACATGTATGCACATTTTGTAATAGACTTAAAATATATTTATTTAATATATATTATATATTAAAGGGTGCCTATTATGTCCCTTTTCACCTGCCATACACACCAGACTAACGTTTATGATTGCTATCAAATGCTGTGAATGGTCTAATATTTTTTCCAAAATATCGCTCGGACAGAAAACGCTCCTTTGCAGACTATCCAAGCTAACGAGACTCTAAATAGTGTTCTGTGCTCGTCTGTGCAGCCGACAGCAGAACAGTTAGGATGCTTTGCCCAAACTTTTGCCATGGTGTTAGAACTGGTACACCGTTTTCGCTTGTGAAAACAAAGTGATGGTACCGTGGGTGGAAACATGCAGGTTACGGGGTGGTAATATTATAATAAGATCCCCTTCCTACGTCGCAAGGGGAGCGAAATCTGAGCGGCTCGTTTTTTCACATGCTTGCAGAGAAAGGCTTACTAAAACTAAAGTTACTGGGTTGTACTTTTTTCACGTTTTATATTATAGCACGTAAACACACGGAAAAAGTCAAATTTTCATGATTTGTCCCCTTTATTTATATATATATATATATATCAACATTTTTAAATGAGTAGTTTTATATTTCTCTATCGTTTTTAATTTGATTATTCGCAATGCTTCATGGGATTGTAGTTCGCTCTCACTCAAGACTGTAAGTTCGCAGTCTTGTATTTTTGCTTCAACTCAAAGTTGTTGTGATTCACCTCATAGCTGGTTGGCTTGGTTCATGGCTTATACTGGTTTAACGAAGACTTTGTTTTAAATCCCTATGGGAGAAATGAATGGAAAAGATACTTCCGGAACCAACGCCACTGAAAAAGTGGGTGGCCACTAATACATTGTGATGCATTTTTGATTGCAACTGAAGCGAATGTACATTCACCATCTTGCGCTGCTTGCTTCAGTTTTATAGAGTAGATGCCTCAGAAGTGACTGGTGACAGTCTTTGAGCTTATTTAGATGGCTTCTTCATTCATTATATTGCAGAAAATAATATAAAATATTTAAGTGGGACTTGTTTTATTTTCACTATAATTTTAAAGTTTTAGTAATTTTTATTAGTTTAAATTATTTTAGTATTTTAGTTCAACTAAATGAAAATTAGAAACTAGCTAAGATAACATGTTTAAGTTAATTTTATTTAAGTTAATGTTTATCGACATGTTTCAAGAAGCAAATGTTTTTGTGGTTTTAGTTAATAATCCTGCTGTAGACTAAAAGTGAACTTTATGGTTAAAAGATATGGTGTAAATGAGCAGTATTTGTAGACGCTTTATCAGTGTACATCAGTGGATCTGGTCAATTCTAATCTGGCTTCATGAGTACATTTTTATTTGATTGACTGATTGCAAAGTTAAGCAACATTTAAATATTCCAGGTTAAACCTGCTGTCTATCGACAGCATCTGTGGACTGGAAAAATTCAATAACTTATTTCATTGTAAGAACGCATGAAGAAATTTGAATAATTTTCAAATTATGCACAGCATTACTATAAATGGCCCTGTAGTTTTTTTTTCCTTTGCAAAATCTTTTTACATGTTATATCTAATGTTCTATTTTCTATTTATGATCTATTATGTCTTTTTATGCATTTAACCAGGAATATTTGATCAGTGCTCAGTTCTTCCATAAGAGTTCGGGTAGTTACTTGCACAGATACTCATATGGTCTGAACTATATAATTAAACTAACATTATTACAGTGAGGCCACACAATAATTAGATTTTTCTTTTCTGCCACAGGTGGTGAGCTCAACTAATGGTGAACTGAATGCCGACGACCCACTGGCGGCCCACTCGAACGCACCAATCACAGCACAGGCAGAGGTGGAAGTGGTGGATGAGGCCAAGTATGTGCACATGGCTACTCACAGGTTTCTGTTGTCTTTGCCTTGTGTCTGATGGACACAAACTGTCCTTTAACACTCCTGGTCTTTACATGATTTCACCCTTGCTGGTCCATTCCCATCTGCTCCCCGTAGCTCTCTGTGTACCGAAGGTGTGTTATGGAACATTATATTGGGTAAAATCATCCTTTTTTGAATTACATCATTGTTTCTTTCTTTTTTCATTTTTCTTTTTAATTGGTACTTTTCAGTTTTGAATTAAATGTGTAGTATACACTACTGGTCAAATGTTTGGCAAGATTTTTAATTTTTTTTTTT
The DNA here is from genome assembly GCA_037101425.1 of Elopichthys bambusa. Taxonomy (NCBI): domain Eukaryota; kingdom Metazoa; phylum Chordata; class Actinopteri; order Cypriniformes; family Xenocyprididae; genus Elopichthys; species Elopichthys bambusa. The sequence goes on along the minus strand of CM074432.1, from coordinate 44,665,341 downwards.
TTTTTCTCTTCTGCTCACCAAGGCTGCATTTATTTGATCAAAATACAGTAAAAACAGTAATAATCGTGAAATATTATTACAATTTAAAATTTCTATTTGAATATATTTTACAAAGTGATTTATTCCTGTGATGGCAAAGCTGAATTTTCGCATGATCCTTCAGAAATCATTCTAATATACCGATTTGCTGCTCAAGAAACATTTAATGTGTGCAATTGTACAAAATATTTGTGTAAAATTTTTTTTTTTTTTTCAGGATTCTTTGATGAATAGAAAGTTCAAAAGAACAGTGTTTATTTTAAATATAATCTTTTGTAACATTATAAATGTATTTACTGTCACTTTTGATTGATTTAATGCATCTTCGCTGAATAAAAGTATTAATGTCTTTAAAAAAAAAAAAAAAAAAAAAAAAAAATTCTTACTGACCCCAAACTTTTGAATGATCGTGTATGTTAAAAAAGCTTTGTATTTCAGATAAATGCTGTTCTTTTGAACTTTCTATTCATCAAGGAATCCTGAAAAACAATGATGATAATCATAAATGTTGAGCAGTAAATCATCATATTAGAATGATTTCTGAAGGATCATGTGACACTGAAGACTGGAGTAATGATGCTGAAAATTCAGCTTTGATCACAGGAATAAATTACTTTGTAAAATATATTCAAGTAGAAATTTTAAATTGTAATAATATTTCACAATATTACTGTTTTTACTGTATTTTTAATTAGATAAATGTAGCCTTGGTGAGAAGACTAAACTTTAAAAACATTAAATATCTTACCGATCCCACATTTTTTAACAGTAGTGTATATGATAGAATGTTCTAATATGCTGATTTGCTGCTTAGTTATTCGTTTTTCCTGCTTAATATTTTTGTGTAAACCGCAATATTTTTTTTTTTAGGATTCTTTGATGAATATAAAGTTCAAAAGCATAACATTTATTTTAAATATAAATATTTTGTAACAATATAAATGTATTTACTGTCGCTTTTGATCATTTTAATGCATTGTTTTTTTAATGATATTTCTTACACTGTATTCAAAAGTTTAAGGGGTATCATGTTTTCCCACAAAAAAATATTAAGCAGCAAAAACAGTTTTCAACTGATAATAATCAGAAAGGTTTCTTTAGCAGCAAATCATCATATTAGAATGATTTCTGAGTGATCATGTGACACTGAAGACTGGAGTAATGATGCTGAAAATTCAGCTTTGATCACAGGAATAAATTACATTTTAAAATGTATTCGCATATAAAATTATTTTATTTGTATATATTTTACTGTATTTTTGATCAAATAAATGCAGCCTTGGTGTGCAGAAGAGAGACTTCTTTCAAAAACATTGTTTAAAAAAAAAAAACAAAAAAAAAACAAAACATTGACCAGTAGTTTGTATTTTTAACATCAACTCTTTACTGGTCTCTTAGAGTTTGTCCAAAATGATGTCTGTGCCTTTCCATAAGAGTGAAAAAGGCAGTGTTCATAATCACTACGGCCAGTTAGTTTGTCTGTTAAAATTCAGAGGCGATTACACTCTTTAGTTTCCTTTTCTTCTAAAGCACCTGATGTGCATTTGAGTTTCAGTCATATCAAACATCCTGTCTGATATAATTTAAAACACTTATTCTTGTAGTTCTTTGATATCCTAAAAAGCCTTCTGTTTTTGATTTATTGATGCAAAAGCTTGAAAGTGGCGCAGACAACAGCGGCCAATTAACAGGATGGCACAAACACACAAGGTCCTCATGGTTATTACACAGCATTACTGTTCACCGGAGGTCGGTCTTCTAGAGATCTCTCTGTCTTTCTCCGCATTTCCTTGTTTTCTTTAATATAGCAACCTGTCGACTGCTTTATCATTGTTACGTATGATTATTTAAAGATTGAGCATGTAATGGTGAAACAAAGCTTTTGCCTCTACGACGTTACATTAAATGGAACGTTAATCTAAAAAGGAGAATCATCATTCACAGTTGTCAGATGAGTTGTCACATTCTTGGCTTTTGGCTAAATGTGTCTGGATTCCAGATCATGCATTGTTTAGCATAGAAGTAGAGGAGGATACTCATTTTTATTTATAACAGTGGATGCTTTCTTCAGTTTGTTACACCATACAGTTAACTCCTTTGCGAGCGTAGGTATAACAGTTCTTGTTCCGTTTTTCTGTTCCAGCACAAACATTAAAATTGTTTTAATGAGATGGAAAATTGGATTATCGCTTTTCCAGTGAGATGCATTCAGTTGGGCAAATTTAAAATGGTGTTATAAACTGATAGCTTTGTTTTAAAATTCTGACTGGAGGTGCTGATATATATTAGGGGTGTGACGTGGCACGTATTTTTTTTATTTTTTATACTGTTTATTTCTAGGATCAATTTGTGGAAAGGAGTGAAGTTAGGAGGTCAAAAGTTGTAGAAGCTCATAAGTCTTTTACTGCATATGATAATTCATACTCAGAAAGTAGAACTAAAATGACATTCATTACAAGATGATTGGTTAAATCATTTCAAATGCACCTGCAGACAGTTTTTCTGGTCATGCATTTCATCAGGGGATTTCTGAAAAATACTGTAAAAGTCTTGTCTTGTTCTTGTGAACTCAATCTCGTGTCTCATCTTGTGCGCTGTCTCGTCACACCCCTGATAACACACACACACACTGATGAGCTAAAACATTATGACCACCTGCCTGCCAAACCAGTGCCGACCTGCTGTTGTTCCTCAAACCATTCTTGAACAGTGTGGAAGGGTGCATTTATCCTGCTGAAAGAGGTCACTTCTACCATTGTCATGAAGGGTTGTACCTGGTCTTCAACAACGTTTAGGTAGGTGACACTTGTCAGATTGACGTCCACATAAATGACCGGACTCGAGGTTTCCCAGCAGAACATTGCCCAGAGCTTCACACTCCCTACCCGCTTGTTGTCATCCCACAGCAGATCCTGGAGCATCACTTGTCCAGGTAAACGGCACACACGTCCACGGCCGTCCACGTGATGTAAAAGAAAACGGGACTCGTCGACTACTACTCCAAGGACCAGTTCCAATCACATGCTCATTGTAGGCACTTTCGATGGTGAACAGGGGTCATCATAGACACTCTGGTTGATCCACAGCTACACAGCCCCATATACAGCAGAGTGCAATACACTGTGTGTTAAAACACATTCCTCCCATAACCATCACTGAAATTACGTGTGCCACAGTAGACCTTCTGTTGGCTCAAACCAGATGCGGGATAGCTTTCATTGTCCACGTGCATCAATGACCCCATCACGGGTTTGTAGTTTGTCCCTTCTCGGACACTGTTGGTAAATCCTCACTCCTGCTGACCAGGAGAAACACACAAGCTTTGCTGTTTCAGAGATACTCTGACTCAGTCGCCTTGCCATAACAATATAGTCCTTGTCAAAGTCGCTCAGATCTTCATTCCTGCCCATTTCTCCTGCATCCAACACCGTGATTATGAGAACTGATTGTTTGCTTTCCATCTAATCTACACTTGGTATGAGATGATCAACGACATTCGCTTCACCTGTAACTGGTCATAATGTTTTGGCTCATCATCTGATTCACTAAATGTTCTTAATTATGCTAAAAGTCTTTTTTTAAAAATGTGATTTGTGTTTAAAAGTGACCGGGTTTGTGGCTTTTCTTGTTGCTATGCTTGTAGACAACTTTTAAACCTGCAGCTTAATGAACTATACTACATATATATATATAAAGCCTACATTGACTACATTGATCTGTATAGTATGGTTAGAGTTTTAGGCACTTGGCTTCATGATCAAACTGAAGCATGTGTATGTTGTACCACATTCACTAGTAAAGAGGTGGGCTGGTGAGCTGAGGACGACACTACATTTCTCCAATCCCCTTCTGTTCCTTTTCTTCTCTTCTCCTTTTTCTCCCATTCTTTTTTTCTGTTGACCATCTGTTTTACAATTTTACAAACGGGTATACCGAAAATGCCTATTATGATATTATTTGATAAAAAGAACTTGAATTAAGTAGATGGTTTAGATGTACATTATCCCCTGAGTCTGTCTTTCTCTCTGTCTTCTTGTTGGTCTTTTGTTGCCGACATTAGGTTTGTCTCATCGTCTCACCTCTGTGTAATAATCTGTGTCTTTTCTCTTTTCACACTCTTCTGTAGCTGCGTGAAAATGCTCAACCTGTGGTGAGTCCCTCTCTCCAGTCCACATCAAACCCAAGGGGAGTGGACCAGCCTAGACTGTGGCCATAGAGATCGCGCTTACACCAAGATCTACTAACACAGTTGTAGGCTAATGTAGCTATTCATGCTCTGAGTTTGATAGAGAAAGAGGGAGATCTGTCCGCTCATGAAGTCTGATTTGAGAGGCTGAAATACCCTAAAGCTGATTGGAGGTCTTTAATAGCTCAACTTCGGCTTATTTACAGAAAACCAATGATAAAGTGAGAATGTAGAGGTCTCTACGTAAACGCACATGTTCAGTGCCTTACAGAAGTATGCAGACCCTTAACTAAATCTCAGCTTTATACCATTATAAAATGTATTTGACCTGATTGATGATTTTTTTTTTTTTTTTTTTTCTTCAATTGCACTTGCACAGCAATGAAGTTCTTCCAGGTTTATTGACGACATTTTGCTTCACATCCTGAAATTCTGAACAATGTTTCTGATGACTTTTTTATTTTTTTATTTTATTCATATTATTTTAATTTTTTTTTTTTTTTTTTTTTTTTTTAGTATGGTTATAATTAACAATCTCTTATTTTACTAATTTACTAACCCTATAATGGCATATTTAATATTTTTTCTGGATATTTTATAACATTAAACAGTTTAATTTCTTTGATCTGATTGGTTAACACAATCAAAACTGTTTTAAATTCTTAATTCGGATTCATTTTCTGAAATTGCTCAGCCATAAATTTGTTTGAGGGTTATTGACAGTATATCACTTTTTTTATTTTTTTTATTTATTTATTTTTTTTAAATTGTAAATTACATATTACTTTCATATTGTCTTTGACATCCTGAAATTACGAACAATGTTTCAGATGACTTAATATTTTTTATTTTATTTATATAATGCATATTTAAAATTATTTTTTAAATTACATTTTTTTTAAATATATATATTTTTGTAATTATGACCATATTTCTTAATATGGACTTGACTAACAATCTCTTATTTTACTATTTTACTAATTTTCATTTTCTGAAATTGCACGGCCATAAATTTGTTTGAGAGTTATTGATGGCATATCACTTCACTATTTTTATTTTATTTATTTATTTATTTATTTTTTTTCCCTAACTCAACAAAAAGTCCTTGGCATCCTGAAATTATCTGAAGTTTTTTTATTTTATTTATATTTCATTTATAATTTATTTTATTTTAATATTAAATTTAATTTTATTTCAATATTGAATTGAATTTTATTTTAATATTAAATTACATTTATTTTATTTATTTATTTTAATATGGTCATACGGTTATAATCTACCAGACAAGTATCTCTACTTTTTAAATTTCTCAGTGTTTGTGGACATAACTACTCTCATTCCCTTCCAAAAAAATGTAAAACTTAACTTTAACAGTCCATTATTAATTGTTTGTGACATCATTTTCAAAAATTGTTTGTGCTGATAACTAAACTACAACAGGAAATATAATTTCAGTGTAGAGTTAAGGATCTGCATGTATTTGCAGGGCACTGTACTCCTCATTAATAACCGCAGCGAATCCAAACAACGCAGCCAGCGACCGCTTGTGACCGACTGTCAGATTTACTGGCTGTTTGGCAGCATCCTTTAGAAACATGTTTAGTGAAGTCTATCACTTTTCAGTGTGTCAGTCTGGAGCTGTTCTCTTCCACTGCATGTGCCTTGTTTCTCCTGACCCATTCTGTCGTGTTGTTGCTGTTTAACATTCTGTTGTCGATGCTTTTAACCAAATTAACGTAAATGTCGTTTTAAGTTTCATTTTAATTACTTTGACCAGTAGTCATTCATATGCAGCATTTAGGTTGGTTACGAATATACTAATGCACTGTTTTTATCAGCGCTGGCAATATGTAGCGTAACCCATATCTGCTTGATGTTTAAGATTTAGTACTAAGGCAGCTACATACTGATGGCGCATGTGTAGCTAAAGGGCAGATGCTTCATTATTAGGTTGGAAGAATCAGCCAATCGGCTGCCTTTGTTAACACCACTGATGTTAAGCTTTTTTTCGTCCACAGGTGCTGCTGTTTCTTCAAGAGGAAGAGGAAGAAGAACACACCACGGCACAAATGAGCCTCCGGCCTCTTCACGCAGTCCGTTCCTTTGGTTGTTTTTAGAGCGTTCAAATAAAGACAACAGCGAGCCCTCCAAACGATGTATGAAAACCAAGAGGCATGCACACGTTGTCTCTGCGGGGATTGTCTTTGTTTTGTTTTCGTTTCTTCCACGTCTTGATTTAGGCAGCGACGGGCCTCGTCCTCGGACTGTCTCTAGGATCTTCACACAAAAGCTAAGGATCTCAAAGCACTGGAACAGCGCTGCACTTTTCATTTGCTGTTTTGCTTCTTTTTCGTTCTCGGCAGTGGACGTGCCGGGGAGGAAGTCTCTGAATGTGTCCTCTTCCTCAGTTCTAGCCCTTGGTGTGACACAGAGGGAGGGAGAGAGACAAATTCGCCCACGCTGGAGCTCGAACCGCAGACCATTTCCTCCCCCTATAGCACCTCGCTGCCCACTTCCACTCCACACGAGATGAAACGTTTTGTTTTCACTTAACCCTTTTTAAATGTTTGTTTGTGTATTTGGTGGCTGATTGTTGGCTCTCATGCTGCCAGGAAGTGGTCAAAGCCTTAGAATATGACTAGCAGATTTCTTCGTCGTATCTATCGGAGTGAAGCGCAAAACAAATAACTGTCGTAATGATGCTAGCTGGCCTTTACACGTGAACTTTGTGAAAGTGTGACATAAGCAGCTGTTTCCAGTGGTGACGATGGGCGGCACTCGTTGCACGCCTCCGTTCCACTGACTAGTATTTAAGCTGCTTGTTCTAAAGCACTCCTCCCACTTCAACCCACCAGCCAGTCATGCTGCTTTCTTCTCCTCTCTTACGATATCGTATCGCTTTGACGTACAGCTGGCTGCTTTTCTATTGGCTGAGGTGGCCAGTAAGACTTTCCTTCTGCGCTTTTGTATCTTTCTGTCCATATAGTCACTTATTATTCCCACAACCAGTTCCTGATAGATGTTGTTTTTTTATGCCTGAAAACTGCTAAATATTCAGGATGAGAATTACCATTTCATGTGCCAGAGTGGCTTGTGGGTCGCAAAGAAACGCCTCAACGTGTTCATATTAAGCAAAAGATGCCACAAATAATGTGATTATTGGCCGTTCGGCCTTGTTTATGAGGCGTAACCTGGGAGGATGCAGACTGCCACTGCGAAACATCTCGATTTAATGCCTTAACACTGTTCGATAGGACATGACGAAATTCCTCCCATGCCTTCATACTGACCTGAAACGTGTCTCATTCCCTTTAGGAACCTTGTTTGAAGGGGTTCGAGTCACCAAATCGAATACGAATCGGATTATGTGGCAGAAAACGTTGATTTGACGACCCATTGAACTAGCCCGTTTGTAAATTCTGGTGGGGTTGATATAGTGGCCATACGCGGTTCTGAGACGGGGCAGCCCTTGACCTCTTGCATGGATGAGGCAGTCCTTTCCTGAGCGTAGGAATTACGTCAAATGGGGTTATATGTGAAATGATTACTGTAGTTCCGTTGTTGTCGTCGTCTTTTTTTTTTTTTTTTTTTTTTTTAACTTCAGAAAATCGCTAATCTCAGTCGTGATGTTGCCTTGCTCATTTTTTGGGGGGGGGGGGGGGGGGGGGGTTTCACCGTTCACCTATTCACAGCATTAAATCCGTGCTTTTAATTTGTGATCTTTCTAATGTATAGTAAATGTGAATTAATGTAAGATAAATTATATGACTATTATTTTATTTTATTTTGATCACCGTAAAAAAAAGTTGAGAGAGAGAAGCCATAGGAGTGTGTGGACTGCACTGAAGTTTCGTTGGGCCCTTGTTTACTGAATCCTACTGACCTCATAAGGAACTGAGGTAAACGGGGCTGTTTGAAGAATCTGCTGTGCCCGTTATGCGTTTTGGAAATCCTTCTCGAGGGCCTACGGATGGATGGCGTGCTTTGAATGTTCCTACAAAAGCAGTGACGACTGTGCTGGACCAAATAGATACGCAAATGGCCACAGATTCTTTATTAGCATGTTTCCATCTCTTAACTCATCAGTTATCCAGCCATCTAGTTTATACATGTAAATAGTAACTTGAAAAGTGACCCATTGACCTTCTGGAAACGGTGTTTTTAAATTTCGCCCCCCCCCCAACCCCACCCCCTTGCCAGATTATTACCCCCCCCCCCCTAATATTGGTAGGTTTAGGAGTAGGTGTGAGGGAAGGGTTAGGATTTGGGGTAGGTTAAGATTAGGCAATCAGGTAGCGACTTTACTGAGGGGAGGGGGGTGCGAAATTCGCCACAACACCAGGAGTTGCGTTGAAATACGCGGGTTTCGACTAACGCGTATGAAACTTTCCATGTATTTCCGACGTGACGGTTATTTAATAGATTTTCCTTATGCTTATCCACTGTGACGCAAGTCACTTTGGGTCTAAATTATTCTGTGAAAAGTACTTGAATGATACTCTTGGAAATCCGCTTCTCGCACACGCGTCGGGCGACTTTTTATTTAACGTTCTTCTTATAACGATATGTATTACGTGCCTCGCTAGAGTTGGAAGACGATTTAGTATTTCTGGATGTGCACTGCTTGCTATCTATCGCCAGGTGCTTCTGGCTCGAAGAAGTATGATTTTTGCAGGATTTAACCCCTTAATTGATATCCAAAGTCAAAGTGGCTTGTTATGGATCCACTCGAAATTGTTTTGTGGATATACGCGGAATGTGAAATTAGCTTCGGATTTATGGTTTAGGAGGCACGCACTGGACTGTGCAGATGTACTTTGGGATTATGAGCGGACAGCAATTTGAGGCGCCATCTGCTGGTTGAAAATGACTCGTCCGTCTAAGACACTACACTAGACACTGAAATCACACTCTGATATGCTATTTGAAGAAGTTTGATAAGGGATGGCTAGAGCAGACATTATTCCGATCATAATGACTACTGGCTCTCTTGTCAACTGCAAGGTGGTGATTTCAAACCATCTTTCATCTTTAATTTTCCCTTTTTTAAGATGTTTTTGTACCTTTTTTTTGTAGCTTTGGTTTTAATAAAGATGGTATCCTTACAGTCATGGCATCTGAGGTTTAAATATAAATTAAAGGCATTCAGGAAGCAATTTTGGGTCCATTCCATTACCTTTTGCGTCACGGTTCTGGTCACTTTAATGTGCTGCAGATTTACATGCAGAGAGGTAAATAGTTATTCTCCTAAAGTTGAAGTTAGTGACATTAATGCAGATTTTATGTGCATGGCTTTTGATTCCGAAAGCAATGGAAACTATTTGTGTAAATGGGGCACTGAAGAACATTGTGGGCATGAAGTTGATACACTGTTATTCTGTGGCTGCATAATGCCTTAAACATGCTACTGCAAGTCTGACCCCTCTGTGCGCTTGAGTTCGGCAGGTAAACGTCCACTGCGTTCTGTTTTGCCGCTGTATACTGTATTGCCCTTCCATTGTGTCTGCTACAGAGTCATAGCTTTTTTTTTTCTCTTGAAAAAATGTAATCATTCTTGTCTCAATATTTTAGTTAATGTGGGAGCCTGTTGAATATTGTTTTTTTTGTGTTTTTTTTTAAGGACCACTCATTTTTAATGACCTCGGAATGATTATATTACAGGAGTCTGGTAGGAAAGCACTGCAATATTTGAATTCTCTTTTTCACGTTTTTTTTTTTTTGTATTTTTTTTTTTGTAGTGTTTCTTTCAGTAAGGATGTTTCTGTAAACATTGAAAACTAAATTGTACAGTTCTGCAAGAGTCATTCTCTTGTTCTGGTCATACTTACAAAGATACTTTAAATTTCATTGTATTATGAATTTATTGTGTTGAAAAATGAATGTTACTTAAATGTACTTCAATGATTTTACTTTCTCAAGGGCTTCAACTGTGATGGACCCGTTTTGTTTTCTCCTCCTCTCTCTCTCTCTCTCTCTTTCTCTCTAAATATATTTTGTTTTTTAAGTTGCAGAAAGATTAAGGCCTTAATCTTAATCTTATTTAAAATGCCTATTTTCCTGAGGAGTCGTATAAAGTTCCATACATAACCTTTCAAATTAAATTTTTATTCCCTCCACTCTTAAAGGGAAACTCAAGTTTGCACCCTTTTTTATGTAAAATAAAAGAAAATGTCTCTTAACCTCTGAGTGACTGTGTCTGTCTTTTTTAGAGCTACTTTCATAGAAAAAAAAAAAAAAAAAAGACCGTTGCAGCTTTATTAGAGTACCACTATTTTATTATTCGTAAGAATAAGTAGCTATATAATTGCTAATTTTTATAAAATAATTACATGCATCAATTCTAGGAAGTGTGTATATATGTGTGTGTGTGTGTGTATATATATATATATATATATATATATATAATGTGTGTGTGTGTGTATATATATATATATATATATATATATGTGTGTGTATATATATATGTGCTTTATTTTACTAGTCTGGTCATACTTTAGATTAGGGTCCAATTCTCAGTAGTACCTACGACTTTTGCCTGAATAAACCCCTAATTACTGCTTAATAATAGTAAGGTTATGTTTTTAGGTATTGGGTAGGATTAAGGGATTTAGAATATGATCATTAATATGTGCTTTATAAGTACTAATAAACAGCCAATATCCTAGTAATATGCATGTTAATAAGCAACTAGTTAATTAGACCCTAAACTAAAGTGTTACCACTAGTCTTTACAGTATGAAGGCAATACAATAATTTTAGGCTACTTTTAGTAGATGAGTCAGCTATTCTATCTACTTAGACACTACAGATAAAATATTTCAGCAAATACTGAAAAAGAAGCGCATCTTTTTAACAAAGGTACAAAGGTAAGATATCAAATCTCATAAAATCCTAAAGAGCCCCTTATTCAACATATAAACACATTTTTAAATAACACCAAGTGAGTTTATGTTGTAACTTGTTTTTTTTTTGTTTTTTTTGTGGCTTTTATCTGTCTTTATTTTGTTAAGTAATATGTTCGAGCTGTTAATAAAACTGCCCTTTTTTATGTTTTCCATTAATTTGAAGCAGGTGGCGGCTCTTATTTGGAGACTTTTATGTCACTTCCGGAAGAGTGTTATAAACTTCCGCTCCGGTCGGCTTTAAACTCTTTTCCTCTAGATCGGGTCAATATGGTGTGTATGTTTCACAGTGAATCCCTGTCAATCCGTACAAATCCCGTTTTTTAGCTACTCTCACTGTGTTTTAAAGCACTAGAGTGTTTTGTTAATATTCTTACGATTCGTATGTACTGAGTATTTTGATATTCGGCATTTGCTGTTGTGTAGGATGTTGAAAAAAAAAAAAAAAGAATTCTGCGTCATCTCCCGGTTCACAACTTTGAATTTTACTGAAGCGCGTTCAGACGTTAAAGTCTGCTCGCGAGAGTCGGACAATATTATATGTTGGATTGAATTGAACTATTGTGATAATATAAACGTATGTGATGAGGTACACCTGACGCTTTTAAACGGCGTGCTTATGGGGAAAGAGAACGCTGTTAAAAGTCATCGCTGGTATTCATGCGTGTTCTAAACTAGTTTCTGTGAACTTTAAAGAGACAGTTCACCCAAAAATGAAAATTGTCATTTACTCACCCTCAAGCCTGTACGAATTTCTTTATTCTGCTGAACACAAAAGATATTTTGAACAATGTTTGTAACCAAACAGTTATGAGGCACCATTGACTATAGTATAAAAAAAAATATAGAATGGAAGTCAACGGGGACCATCAACTGTTTGGTTATCCACATTTTTCTAAATATCTCTTGTGTTCAGCAGAAGACAAATTCATACAGGTTTGGAACCGCTTCAGGGTGAGTTAATGAATGTGATTGTTGATGCAGTGTGTGTATGTTGCAAAAACAGCTGTGATCTAAGTAAATATAAATTAACCTTATATTGTAGCATTAAAAAAAACAAACAAGAACTTTCTGTAAAGCTGATTTGAGACAATATTGTGATAAAACGCTATATAAATAAACTTGGAGTGGAATTGAAAGTACAAAGATGTCCCATGTTACCCTGACTGACCCTAGTGGATGTGTTGACAGGGGCGCGTCAGGACCAAGACGGTGAAGAAGGCCGCTCGGGTCGTCATCGAGAAGTACTACACCCGACTGGGCAATGACTTCCACATCAACAAGAGGGTGTGTGAGGAGATCGCCATCATTCCCAGCAAACCTCTGCGCAACAAGATCGCAGGGTGAGTAAAGTCAAGCAAGATGGACACTAAAAACCAGAACGGTTATAGTGATAAAGTTCTGTAGGATTGCCAATGGTAGGCTAGGGATCAACAATAAGGATATTGTCTTTTTTAACCAATGCAAAAAATACAGTTGATATATTTAGAATACACAATTTGTGTATGATACACAAAATTAAAAAAAAAAAAAACGATACACCCGTTGTCAGAATACTGATGAAAAATGGTCACACTTTAGATTAGGGTCCAATTCTAACTATTAACTACAACTTTTGCCTCAAACTCCTAGTTACTGCTTATTAATAGTTAGTAAGGTAGTTGCTAAGTTGAGGTATTGGGCATATGGTCATGCAGAATAAGGTGCTTTATAAGTGCTGATAATATCCTAGTAATAAGCATCAAATAAGCGATTAGTTAACAGTGAGAACTGGACCCTAAACTAAAGTGTAACTGGGAAAGATGGGAGAGAGGGGGGGGAAAAAACCACGAGGGTATACGAATTAAACACGCTGCAAATTGAAGTCCTACTTTCTTGCTTTACTGAAGATGAAATATTGACATGAGTTTTAATTTCATTAAAAATCTTGTTGTTGGTGAACTTGAATTTGTCAATATAAAATTTGCAAAGCAAGCAGGTTAATGATGTCCTGAAGTGTCTTTTAATAAATTATGGTTGCATTTCGCAGGATATTATCATTAATAACTGTGTCCAATACTTTTCCCAAGTCGTTCAGAGTAGTGACAGAAAAATAAATGAGATGATTTCTCTGTGAATTTAGCAACACAGACTGTATCCATATGTAAAAAAGGGTTGTTTTGTGGTCTAGTCTGAGACGTTGCACCCATGGGCTGCCCACACTTTGTTCACTAAACGTCATGCATATGGCACACAAAACTGGAAACTCTTTTCAAGGTGAAAGTCTGGATTTGACTGGCTGACTTCTACAGGTTTTCTGACCGCCTAGTTTGTGCTGATTGTTTTTTTTTGTGGCACTTAGTCGAATTTAAAAGTTTTTTGCATATTTACCAACGCGATACAGGAAAAGTATTATTTCTGTGCTTGGCTGACCCTTTGAATTACCAAGTGATCCCATTGTATAGTAGTCTGTCTTTTTGCATCCATAATGGAAGATTATGTAAAGTACCTCACTAGCTTTTTTTTCCATCCGTCTGTTCGCGCTCTAATTGCTCTTGTGGTATTTTGATGTCATACGGCAATCGGTCTGCTCAGCGCCGCTTTATGTAGAACGCAACAAATGGCTCTTTATGAATGGACCATTGAATCATTGGTTCACCTGATTGATTCAGAAATAAAACGCTGCAGTATTGCTCAGAAATGCACAACAGTTCTGATCTGGCTTTACAGGTAATAAAAAAAAACGGACAATATTGTGTGTATAACATATCACAACTTCATTGAACTCTTCCTATTTGGGGCAAAAACAGCACTCATGTTGTGTGATATTGCGCTCATTACTCGTGTGAGATTGCTTAAATATATCATAATATAGGCATATGAGACAAACTCACATTTTTCCCGATATCTTGAATTTTAGGGTCATATAACTGCATGCATAGGCTCCATCACAGTTCTGTAGCCCTGCTTCATGCTTGTCATCAATCAGCTGTTGGAAATGTAAGATTAAGTAGGTCTGGGGTGGGCCGGGTGCGTTAAATCATTTATGGAAAAACAATGCAAATGAACTGTTATTGCTTTAAATCGACAGCCCTAGTGTGTATACTTTCTCATTATATAGAAGTCTTGCATAGATATTTTGCTTATGTGGTAAGGCCACTGGAAGTATTGGCAGGGCGAATACTAAGACATGAACCAAAATGAAGGCTTATTTTGGCATCTCTCTGCAGGTATGTGACCCATCTGATGAAGCGCATCCAGAGGGGTCCTGTCAGAGGCATCTCCATCAAACTGCAGGAGGAGGAGAGGGAGAGACGGGATAACTACGTCCCAGAGGTAAATGATGAGTTTTTATTTGTCTTTCAGCTTGCAAGTATGAGTTTTGGAGTATCAGATTAGTTTAAAACAATCCACTGAATTGGTTGTGTTCCTATAAACTGTAAACCCTTTATTTGCTTATGTAGTGGTCGTATCATTTGTTGCATGATACCAAATTTCACAATTATTAACTTGAGTACTTACATACTTGAGTATGTCGGACATCACTAGTGCTGTTAGTCCCTCATTTCATGTACTTTGTTCTCAGGTCTCTGCTTTGGATCAGGAGATTATTGAGGTTGATCCAGATACAAAGGAAATGCTGAAGTCTTTCGTAAGTTGGTTTTTACTTTAATTCGTGTAGGTGAGTTGCAGATGTTCTATCTGGCTATATTTTACAGCAATGGTTAAAGGGAACTGTTCTCTGTGAATGAACTGAAATAAAATAGCTTTCAAATGTCCTGGAAATAACGAGCTGTTTTTTTTTTTTTTTTGTGTGTGTTCATATACAGACACTTAACTGATGAACCTACATTAACCCTTTCTTTCTTTTGCTGCAGGACCTCGGCAACCTCCCCAACCTGCAGGTCACCCAGCCAAGCATCGGAATGAACTTCAAAACACCCAGAGGAGTCTAGATGTAACTTATCAGATGTCAATAAAGACTGCAAAAAAGAGCAACCTTGTTTGAGCAAGTCATTTTTGATCATCTCCCTGATTTAACACTGTAGATCTGGCCTGTTATAATACAATGCAGTTAAGCACTTTTGAAGCAAGTTAGTTCAAAGTAAAGATTTTACCAAAGGGTTTCTGAAATGTTAACGGCACAGTCTAGAAAGATACAATTTAAAAAAAAAAAATGCAAAACATGCCGCATAGGTTTAGAAATACTAAACTTTTAGCATTACGTACATGAAAACCACCTTTGCCAATGTAAAAATTATGTGAAATATTTGACATTTGCGATTATGCCATATTTTAGCTATTTCTAGCCAGTGTCTAGAATGTTTAAAGGCACAATATGTAAGATTTTAGATGTCTTAAAATCCACTAGAACAATGTGTACTTACATTATCCCAAATGTTTCCAATGTTTAAAAACCGGAGAAGTTATTTTAACCAGGACACAGACCTTGTCACCTGTCAATGATGTCATGTTTCCTTCAATTTCCAGATTAACTTGTAGAAACCATGGAAACATCAGACACTTGTTTTATTAGTAACTGTTTGCATTTATCAACAGAGCTAATTATATAGCTCAACACGGTTAGACTTATTGTTTGAATCGCTTATTTTCTTGATTTACCATGAGTACCACGCTTTTACCATGCCTCAGACAACACTTTTGCCAAGTGGCTAACATTGCATAATCAGAGAGCTTTCTCCATCATCCAATGTTTTAAAATTAACTGTATGTCATTTAGCAACACAAGGCATTGTTTTTTTGTTAATATCGATCTAGATTATTGCAAAGTGCAACAAAAGTGTATCATACCAGCCACTGAGTGAACACAGAGTAATGTTACAACACTTTAACACACTCAAACGTGTCTTATGATTGCTTTAACCATGTAAAACAGTTACACAACGAAAAGAGACGAAGCGGCCGACTGCAGCACTCGTTTGAGATGAGGTTGTACCTGGGAATGTCCTCAGTCCTCAGTGAGTTCCAGTCAATCATGTCATGTTCACATGTTGACCACATGATGTCCCCATGACACAACCAGAGCATATATCATGATTTTGTGTGAAGTATGGCAAAAACAATAAAAATAACAATCGCTTTGAAAACAGCTGACCAAAAAACTTAAGGTTTTATTACATTAACTTAATGTCTAATGTTAACGTTTGTTTTTACGTTTATGCTCATTGGAAGCAGGACTTGCCGACATCTTGGAAGTGATGTCAAATGACGTCTCATTGAGGTCGGGGTTGATCGATGTTCACACAGCGAATGTCTGACTTTGAGTGGCTTTCCAGATGTTATTTTCTAGAAGGAGGTGGGAAAATTCCAAATTCCGATCAGCTGTCATAAGAAAAGCTCCACTGGACTCAAGACCAGTATGTATCGCAGGTCTCTCTCATTAGCGTTCACTCGTTCCGCTCCCATGGCTCTCGGCCCACCTGCTTCATACCACAGTAATGTTAATAATACATTAGCTCATCCAAGAACATGATTTCTGTTTGAATCCGTCGGGTTGCTTTCCATCGGCTGTGGAGATGAAGACAATTCCCATGATTCCACATTCATTCATGGTGCCATCAAGCTACGCCTTTGTTTTATATAAGCAACCTCTAGCAGTGAAAAATTACATATTGTGCCTTTAACTTTTTTTTTTTTCCCGCCAAATTTAAATTTTTGATCATTTTCACAAAACTTTCATGGACCACAGAATATTTTGTTGAATGAATATCTGTGAACATACAATATACCAAAAGAAACAACAGAGCTTTAAAACAAAAAAAACATTTTATTCTAGTTTTATGGAATTTTATCACTTTCATTAAAAAAAAAAAAAGAAAAAAAGCAACAATTAGAACAAAAAGCTGAGAAACGTCCAGATCTGGTTTAGAACGAAGATCAAAACAGAGTAGATTGAGTCCATCAACACCCCCAAAGCTTCACAATCCTTTACCTCTTTCTGGGTCGACTTTTTTATTCGTTAACATTACACAAATTTGATTTAAATGCTGTTGAACGTTTGATGATCGTGTTCTCTTACATGAGTGTAAACAATTCTTCCATCGCTTGTTTCTGCTGCTGCTTCTCCTGTGTTCTCATCCAGAGATGCTGTACTCTTTCGGAAGATGCGTAATAGCGCCCCCTACCGCATAACAGTGAAAGTATGAATTGTCAGAAAATTCCGTTGAAAGTGTTAAAAAGTAATCATTCAGTGATCATGTGTGGAAATACTGGAAAACGAAAGCAAATTTTGAAAAATGTAAGTGTATAAATGTAAATAAACAGCCAAAAGCAATGTTTTTAGAATATTTTTTTAAAAAGCCACAGAGTATTTCTAGAGACAGCGAGAAGATCTTTGTACAGAAATAAGCAACAGAATTCTGCATATGCAACACAGTAAAACCTGCCGCTCAAATATTATTTCAGAGGCAAAAGAACAAATAAGACCAGCTGCCTATGCTAAACTATGACACTACATTACACAAATAGAGCTTTATATTCAAAACACAGGATATGTAAAAATGTTTTTTTTTTTTCCTTTTCTTGAAATTGTTGAAAAAGTGCAATAAAGGTTTGACTGTCTACAACTTGATAGGTTATCCCCAAATAGGTTGTATTGTTTTTACCAAGCTTTTTAACATGTTCCTATAGTTACCCAGAATTCCTTAGTCAGAATGACATTCAAGGTGACATTAAATTCATTAAACAAAATGATGATTGCTGTTACATATTTTCTTTGGGTAAAAGTACAGAACAAAACCATATCCAGCAGGGTTGGAACAAATGGGGGTTTTTTTGCCTCGCACATTGAGATTTTATACAAGTACTTCATATGAAACAAATACAAGAAATATAATGGAAAATAAAAGATGAGAAAAGGGAGTTCTGCATAAAAGCACTTTGTTGCATTAAGTGCAAAGAATGTGGCCTGTAAAATCTCACAGTGGATGTCGTTCGTTCATTGAGTTTGTGTAAGCTCTGATAAAAGAATTGCACCAATGCAGCAAGAGGAAATAAACAATATAAAGCACTTTCCAATGTACCAAATTTGTTCATTTATCAGTTACATGTGTAGAACCTGAAGTTTTGAGTTTCAGCACCAAGTCCAGCATGTGTGATGGAGGTCTACGTTGTCGTATCGACAGGCTGAGTAACCGGTTAACAGTTCAGCACTACAGAATAAATATCACAGTGTTGTGTGATAAACATTTTGAAAACATTTCCCAGGTGTACTGATTTCTGCCATTCCACACAAATTTAATAAGGCATTTCTGAAGGGAACTCCCATTTAAAACAGGCAAAATGCTGAAGGGGGAAGTGACATTGCAGACTGCAAAAATCCATTCTAATTGCAAAATTAAAAAGCAGCGTGTCTCTGACTTAACGGAAACTGTCACGAGAGGTCAAAAACTTTGCTGTGGTGACAACATGAGTCCGTTTTAAACATATATACAAACTGATAAGTCTATATGCATATAAAACAATACAAAACATGTTTAAGAAAATAATAAGACATGGCACATTATATGACATACAAAAGAGAAAAAGACATCAATCAAAATGCTTAATACAAAATGACTTGCAGAAATCAAAAGGACGATGTCCAACGTTCACCTCACTGGAACGGGGGCAATATATATATAGGTACAAAAAAAACATACAAAAAAAAAAAAAAAAAAAAAAAACACAAACGAAACACTGTAAATTGTGCCTTACAAGCACCAACACGTACACCAGCATATTGTACTTTTCCTTTTTTCGTAGGATAATAAAATGGTGTCTTTTCAAACGGTCTCCACTAAAATAAAAGGAAACATTTAGGATGCTGAGAGAAAAATCGCAATCTTCTCGTTGAAGTAACCACATGTCCTTTCTCAGAATATCCACTGTCCTCGTTTAATGGGGTTCTCCTTCCTGAGAGTAAGTAAGGTATCCCAAACGTTATTGTTTATTTTTCTATCTCACTCTCCTTCCTATCTCTCCATTTAGCGAATGATTGAGAACTCCTCCGTGCTGTACGTCCCCCCCCCTGTGGCAGGTGAGGTCTAGTGTTATTGTGAGGATTGTGCTCAGGCTGTCGTGATGGCGTTTAGGTCCTTCATTAAGCCCTCCAGATGGGCCATTTCCTCCGTCAACTCGTCCGTCTCATAATTCTGAAGGAGATGAAGAAGGTTACTGCGGGGGGTGGGGTTGGGGTGAGCTGGAGTTTCGGGGATTGGGTTTATAGGGGATGGTCAATGGTACTGCAGAAGAAAAGCAGGAAATCAAATAGCACAGCCACATGCGTGGTAATGGATGAAGGGGGTACGGTAGTATGGTGCATTATGCAGGATAAACGAGAACCATTCAGCAGTTTTAATTCGTTTAAACAAGCAAGATTTCCAAAATTAATTGTAATGAGCAGACAATAAATACAGCCGTTAAAAGGGGAGAGCAGGTAAAGGTTTGAGAGAAAAGAAAAGAGACATTAAAATGTTATCAAATTGTAAATTTAAGTATATATATTCGATCTGTAACAGTATCCATTGAACATTAAAGTATGTAATATAGTATATGACCTCTTAGGTCATAGGGTTTGATGTATAATGATGAAATGTATAATTTGGACGCAATGCTAAATGTAGCAAGTAAGTCATTTCTGTCTCCTCGGCTTGACGAGAAATAATTATAACACAAGTAGATTAATTTAGTGTTCTGCGTAACAGAAATGATTCAAGTGTACATGGTTTTGTTGTAAAAATCACAAGACATGTAAAGAGACACAGAAGTTTGTATAGTGAGTGATATTCCTGATGTTTTCTAACCTGTCTGTAGTACAGAGCATTATAGGACCAAAAGTACTCACACTTCCTGCATCTTCATGAAGTCTGCTGCCTTCCGAGACATCCGGTGCACTTGGAACTATGACAGGCATAGGAGTTCTCGTCCTTCCCAATGTACCGATGGAGGCTGTTTTAACTGAGTGAGGCCCTAATACAAATCACACAAGTCAGTGTCTTTTAACCATGAAACTATGTACTATTCATAATAAAGATGCACAAACCATGAAGTTCTTTTTAGAGCATTTGGAGTGTAACAACAATTGGTACTGGCAACTGCACAAGGTACTGGCATAAATAGAGAAAAAGAACCTTTTCCATCAGTACTGGGAATCTGCCTTCCTGTTTAGCAACTCTGAACTGTGGCGTCCCACAAGGTTCTATTCTAGGTCCTGTTGTATTCTCACTAAATACTGTACGTTTAGGCTCAATATTCCACAAACATTACTTATGCTTCACACACTCATAGGGTACTGTAAATCTTGGTTGGCAATATTTTTTTTTAGCTCAATGATGATAAGAAATTATATTTACATGCTCTACCCCCATCAATAAGATTACTAAAAGATTAGCTTTCATTTCAATTAATGTACAAATTTAGACACTCCAGATTGGATCACCCAAGATAGACGTACATATCTGGTGTAAAGGGGAACTTACCTGTCTGAGACAGCAGTGGAGTGCTGGGCAATGCTGCTGAGTCATACATGGGGTGAGCTGGGATGGCAGGCACTGCAAAACTCTTCAGTGGGTGCGTGGGACGAACGTGTGCTGTGGGCGTAGTGAACACTGGCTCCTCCTCAGTGACTGAGCTGTGGTAGCTAATGTCTGTCTCTGAAAGGTCAGTGGTACAGGAGGGCTGCCCAGAAGGAGGGAGCAGGTCGGCACTAGGGGTGTTCCTTATAGACTCTGTAATTACAACAGCATCTGGGTCAGCACATAGGTTCTAGAGCAGGAGTGTCCAATCCTGCTCCTTTAGGGCCACTGTCCTGCAGAGTTTAGCTCCAACCCTTATTAAACTCACCTGACTGTAGCCTTTGATTAGACATTGATTAGCTGTTTCAGGTGTGTTTGATTAGGGTTGGAGCAAAACTCTGTAGGACAGTGGCCCTCCAGGACCAAGTTTGCCCATCCCTGCTAGGCATGCAAGTTTTGCATATGAGCAAGACTGAAATCATTAAAAAGCCTGCAGGAAAAAACAGGCCATACCATGTTAAATTCAACATGAATCAGAAACCAATTTAACTAATAATGTGTATTTCTGAGTGAAACAAGAAGTGACAAGTGGCCTTTCCATAGTGGACTAAATGATTTGAGAAGTATGGCATACGTCACCAGAAAGAAGTCTGCCGTTTGACCAGAAGATAAGTTTTGACATTTTGGTTCGATGATTTAGATTTGAGAAAACAGATTGAAATCATTTCATGTCGACTTTAAGAAAGTAAATAGGATAACTATTCATGTTGCCTTTAAATTGGTTAAGATGTTTTCTGAAAGGTCCAGGTCCATCAGTTGTTCAACCATCTCGAACAGCTTGAACCAGCGAATGGCCATAAATGACCCACTTAAACCAACTAAAAATCATGTAATACCAGCTACCACTTTAAGTTGGTTTCAGCTGGATTTTCCAGCAGGGAATATGGAAAGTGATACAAATGTTATGAAGCTTTTTCTTGTCTAAAGCAAGTGCTGAAGAAAGAGGTATGTTCACACAGAGAGATAAAGAGGAAAGTGAAGAGAAAGTTTAACTACAATCCCTTGGTCACCAACCAAGTGTACCTCCATTTTGAGAGGAAAAAAAGAACTTATTCCAGCTTCATATATGGAGTCTCAATGTGGACTAAAACATTTATATCCAGGGGTGATCAAGGCCTTCACGGAAGACCCACTAATGCACTCTCACCTGTGGACTCTGCCCTGTCTAGATGAGAGATGGGGGTGGCGATGGACCGTGTGCTGCTCTGGTGGTGGAGATAGCTGCGTGTCGGCGAGGCCAGGCTGCCCAAGTGATAATGATGGTGATGGTTATCGAGGGAATGGATGGGGTGAGCACTAATCACAGCTGCGAATGCACACAAATAATAGAGCGCCATGGTTTAGACCTCGCACACAAGGCTATGAGATTATGGCGAGCATGGTGCATCTATAACATCTGCTCATGCAAACAAAGAACTACAAAGACTGAAAGACATGCTATGTTGCTAGGTTAAAGAATTACTGTAAGGCTAGGAACATACTCTAGACAAGTATACAAATGCAGACGCAAATGCTTGACCAGCTCTTTCTTTCGTTGCTGTGGTGCTAAGAAATCTCTGTACTCAAGGGGTAGTTAACTATAAACATGTAGACAGTTTAAACAACTTTAACTCATTATTTCTGAGCAATAAACTGTTGCTCTGCTATGACAGAAGTTGACCTGAACATTCTGGTGCATTTCGAAATGAAACAAGGTGAAATTTTCTAGAGCCAATTGCATCCATGTACTTGAGAAGAGTATGTTTTTTGGCCTACAACTACGATAATGAACTCAGGGAACCTTGTTTGAGGACTATATGTTATTTCAAAGAGCATAAACTGCTTAATATCCAAATTAAGGATGTCCGGTCCCTGGTTCGGGATAACACACTTACGCTGAGGGGGTTGTGCATCAAAGGGCATCATCATTTTAGGTCTCATTCCCCGACGGCCTGCCAGTGTAGACATGCTGTCCTCTGATTCATGGCCTGCAAATCAGACAGCGACCAGCTAATCAGAATGAGACAGGCTCCCAATACAAGAGCCCTGTGAAGACTACCAGCTGACTTCCTAGAGTGAGTTGCCAAGATCATGTGATGTTTTCACTAATGCAGCGAGATTCTATTGTTTGTCCATAAGAGGGCAGTGTAAACGCACACATCAGGAGAGTTGTAGGAGTAGGCAGCAGCAGAAGGATATCACCATTCATGCCACAAAAACAAAAGAAACAAGGCTGCACGTTTTTCCATTTTAAGCAAGGAACATGCCAACTCAAGCAATAACGACAAATAGTAGACATGACTTTGAAGCATCCATCAAAAGCAGCAGCTGGAATGATGTCATGGATGATGCAGCAGGTGAAGGTGGTTTAAAGACCCCATGAAACTGTTACAAATTTCTTTACTGTGCTGACGTATTTGACGTATAAGTTGGGGCTGGACATATCAAAGGGTCTTTTTTAAATAGCCAATATTCTAGCATGGCAAAACAATGATTTGCTACTTGATATTGGAGGTCCATTTTCCCAGAAGAGCAATACTATAAATATGTCAAAAATCTCCAGGAGCTTACTAGTATAGACCTTATGTAGCCTCGTCCCTTTTAAGCTCTACACTCATTGTGTTCTCATCTTCTGATTTGTATTTCCACAGCATGAAGGTAAGATCTTAGGGATTTATGAATGAACCACTCGTTTTTAAATGTTCCCGGTCTACAGACAGTTGTTATGACATCCGCTTCAAACATAACAATATTCATGATAACTTCTGTTAACTCTACCATAAGTAAATCCACTTCACCAGCTAATTACTCTTAGACAGCGAAGCTATAGAAATATACAGAGCTACCGCAAAAACGGAAGTTTGAGCACAACTTTCTAAAGATGGCTGCGCGCTTGTTTCTCTGGCGCATATATGTAGATGGCCTTGACAGACCAAACGTTTTGATTTCATGGGGTCTTTAAATCTAAATTCTTACCACGGTAGGAGTTACGTCTCTGGAGCATAGGATCCATGGAGCCGTCCACCGGGGTGATGTCTTGGGAGGTTCGGGGGATTGGCGTGTCAGTCATAACTGGATTGGGTTCGGGCGATTTGTCAATAGGTTTTAGCTCCAAGCGTTCGTGGTGGATCCAGAGGTCTGGTGGCTTCAGATCTTTGGAGTTGCCCTTATACTTGTGGGATCCATTGGCGGACTTGCAGGCTGCACGTTTCCTGGAGATCATATCAAACAGTTTGAGGGAAGGTTGTGGCAAACACATTTACCCTTACGCCAGGACTGAGGATTTGGACTGCTCATCATCATGAGATCTGAACTTGAACTTTGTGAGGAACTTACTTCTTCTGCTGTGTTGTGGTACGGCGTGTACACAGGAAAGCGCCAACCACCACCACAATGATGGTAAATGCACCCACGGACACAATGATGACAATAACCAGGATGTGGTTATCACCAGTGCCAGACATATCTGGTTTTCCTGAAACATGGAAAATCTATGGTCATAATGTTATAAGAAAAGGAAGATTTATCAAGAAAACTGTTTGACAGAACAGGGAGTTGGTTGAGTACTGCTATGTGGTTGCTAGGGCATTGCTAAGCAATTGCTACATGTTTACAAGGGTATTAAAATGTAGTCGATAAGGCATTTCTAGGTGGTTGCAAGGTACTGCTAAGGTGTTGCTAGGTTGTTGGAGTTGTTGTTATGGACTACTGGGTGGTTGCTATGGAACTGCAAAGCTGTTGCTTGGTGTTTTCTAGTTTAATATATTGTACTGTTGATGAGTGTTGCTAGGTGGTTATAAGGCGCTGCTAGGATGTTAATATGTTGCTGATAAGGTGTTGCTAGATGATTGCAAGATGCCGCTAGGGTGTTGCCAAGTGGTTCATTATTAAGGTGTTGCTATGTTGTTTTGGGTGTTTTACAAGGGTGTTAAAATATAGTTGATAAGGCATTGCGGTAACACTTTAGTATAGGGAACACATATAAACTATTAACTATTAACTTTTCCCTCAATAAACTCCTAATTTACTGCTTATTAATAGTTAGTAAGGTAGTTGTTAGGTTTAGGTATTGGGTAGGATTAAGAATGTAGAATAAGGTCATGCAGAATAAGGCATTAATATGTGCTTAATAAGTACTAATAAAATATATTCTAGTAATATGCATGCTAATAAGTGACTAGTTAGAAGACCCTAAAATAAAGTGTTACCGGCATTGCTAGGTGGTTGCAAGGCACTGCTAAGATGTTGCTAAGGGGTTGCTAGGTTGTTATTAAGGTGTTGCTAGGGACTGGGGTTTGCTATGGCATTGCGAAGCTGTTGCTAGGTGTTTATATATTGTTAATAGGGCATAGCTAGGTGGTTGAAATGTACTGCTAAGGTGTTGTTAGGTGTTGATAAAGGGTTGCTCGATTGTTATTAAGGTGTTGCTAAGTAGTTGTGGGTGGTTACTAGGGACTACTAGGCAGGTGTTATTGCATTGGTAGGTGTTTGCGCGGGTATTACTAGGTGTTAATAAGATGTTGCTAGGTTGTTGTGGGTGGTTGCTAAAGACTGTGGGGTGGTTCCTATGGCATTGCTAAGCTGTTGCAAGGTGTTTGATAGGGCTATGTGGTTGCTACCCTGTTATGAAGGTGCTGTTATGTTAGGTTGGTTGCTAGGGCCTTCTGGGAAGTTTCTATGGCATTTTCTGGGTGATTGGTGGGGCACTGCTAAGCTGGAGCTGGGTGTGTAATGAGCATAGGTAGGTGGTTACAAGGCGCTACTTATTGATAAGGTGTTGCTGGATGATTGAAAGATGCTGCTAGGGTGTTGCAAAGTGGTTGCTAGGTCATTATTAAGGTGTTGCTATGAACTGGGGCATTGCTAAGCTGTTGCATGTTGTTTATATGTTGTTGATAGGGCATCGCTAGGTGGTTGAAAGGTACTGCTAAGGTGTCAGGGTGTTAATAAAGGGTTGCTCAGTTGTTATTAAGGTGTTGCTAAGTCGTGGTGGGTGGTTGCTAGGGATTACTGGTTGGTAGTTGCACGGGTGTTAATATGATGTTGCTAGGTAGTACTGCAAGGTCATTGCTAAGTGATTACTAGGGACTAGTTTTAAACTACTTTTTTTCTTTCTTTTCTTTATTGTAGACACTCTTCGTGAGTAGTATTCAGTCACATGACCAACACGATTGCCACGTTGAGGTCACAACCTTCCCCATTTACTAGGCTGCTGTTTTGTCATTGGTCGGTGGTTGCACGGGTGTTAATATGATGTTGCTAGGTAGTACTGCAAGGGCATTGCTAAGTGATTACTAGGGACTAGTGGGTGGTTGTTTTGGTATTACTAGGTGATACTAGGTACAGTACTAGAGCGTATTCTTGATTGTTGCTATGCTACATCATTGCTAAGCCATTGCTAGGTTACTTCCAGGGTTTGTTTTTGGAAACATAAAAACAGCAATTACCGGCTGATCCAAAGCCTTGTTCTGGTGTAGAGGGTCTTCCTTGTTTCACTGGACCAGAAGCTACAAGAGGTCAAATAAGAAAAATTAGCAAGTGGCACATTGGAATCTACAGCTCTTATGTAAAGTTCACATCAAGACATGTTCCATCCACTGGTAGAATAACATGCAGTTTAAACAGATAAGCCACCAGCTGTACTTCAGAGAAGAGCATGACGCTCATCTTTTGAGAAAAAATTGCTTGGGGAAAACTGTTAGTAGTATGAAGTTGTAGCCACATCTGCATTCCACTGATAAGCTCTTAGTAAACGGCAGTCAGGCAAGCAAATATACTATACACCAACTGGATCTTTCCTGCTGATGAATTTCAGCTGCTTTTTTGAGGACATTAGAGGAATAAAAGAAGAGAGCGCAATTACCTTGGTCATTAGCCATTTTGTCAGAGGATTCAGCTAGCAAGACAAAGCAGAAGGAGAGGAGACAAGTTAGAGGGAGAGAGGCGTGCAGTCAGAGCTAAGCAGGAGCCCTATGGGTGGCTTGTGCATGAGCCCGCATGAAAGATCAGTGAGGTCAGGCTAACGCAAAGGGTCAAGCTTTAGATTGGGTTAAAAATAGCAGATGTGTATATGTTAATATAATTTAGTAACCAAACCCTGCTGAAAAGAACCGCATGAATTTCCATGTTGGTACACTTTGGTTTAGGCTAGTTCATTGGGGTTTGCTACTGATCTAGTTCTAGGTCTAGATCTCTCTTCTGGTTGATCAAGGACATTTTGATGGTTAAGCCACATAAGAAGCCTGGTGGTTACACCAGTATCCCATCATATCTTGGGATTCATATCCCTACATATGCTGGTCTTTTCATCAGGCAGCAGTGATTGTTCTCATTCATCAGATGAAAACGGTCTCCATGAATCAGCTGGCTTACCTTTAGGAGTGCGAAACTGGACAGCTTCAGACATGGGACCCATCCCCTTGGAGTTACGTGCCTGGATCTTGAAGTAGTAGGTGGTATCAAGGGTCAGCTCCTGAATTTGATGGGTTAGCCTGTTTCCCACTACTGGTTCAATGACCCAGTCATGAACCTCTGCATTCACATCAGTGCTATAGTAAATGATGTAACCTGGGAAGGCAGAGAAAGTGATACAGAGGCACGTTATAGATGATTATAAGTGGAGTATTATGATGTATTATATGTTGAATAATGGTTTCAAAAGAGACACCGCATTCATATTATAACCGGTGCAGTGTCCATAGAAATTTTGTGTGTTCAAAGTGTAGTGTGATCATGGTTTAAGGCAAAATAGACTGTCACTGTCTATAACTGGTTCTATATTTTTAATATAACATTGTCACCTGTGATCTTGCCATTGGCTTCTGAAGGTGGCTGCCAGTTGACGATGATGGTTCGTGGTCGTCCCTCTTTGCTCACTACAGTCACATCTTTAGGTGCAGAACTTGGGACTGTGGAGAAAGACAAAATTAACCAACACTACAAATGCAGAAATTCCATTCACACTTGATGTTTAATGCTCATTAAGTCCATTTAAAAAACAGCTTATTGCTATTACTTTTTACTTGACGGGTTATTAAACTATTTTCTTGAAAAATGGCATTTTCAAAACTATATAAAATTAACATGAACGCAAAGAGTTCATTTCTAAAGCCCAAAGTATACTTCAGCCATCCGCGTTCCGCAATGGTTTGCATAAAAAATGTCTGTGTGTTCAGGTGCTCAAGTCATTCATACTCAAAGTTCACTAGATTGTGGGCACACACCGAACGTGTCGTTCCATGCTCATGGCCAAAAGGAGTATACTTTGAAAGGCTCGCGCTCTTGACTGCGTGAGATGGAGCGGAACGTGGAAAATTAAGTATACCCGTGTAAGTTTTAAACTACTTTTTTCTTTCTTTTCTTTATTGTAGACACTCTTAGTGAGTAGTATTCAGTCACATGACCAACATGATTGCCACGTTGAGGTCACAACCTGCCCCATGTAGAGTACTTACTTGTTTCAAAAGTTGTTCCATGTGCAGTCATGCTCCAGGTGCTGGTCCTCCGGCCCTTGGTCACCATGACCGAGAACTCGTACAAGGTGTTGGGCTTAAGACCCGTCACTGTGTGAGTTAGTGTGGTGGTATTAGCCACCTAAAATTAATAAATAAATGTCAGTGGTGTTACAACTAAAAATGATCCACCTTTTGCCACCTTATCCTACAGGCAGATGCTGTGAGCAGTGTAGATTCTGTTAACCATACCTTAAACTTTGTGTTTGCAGGTATGTTGGTCTTCCAGCGCACTGTGTAGTAGCGTGCATCTGTGATCTTCTGGTTCTTGGGCAGCGAGTTGTCCGCCCAGGTGACTTTGATGGTGTCGTGGCTCAAAACGGACGCCTGAACGCCCACAGGAGGCAGCATGGGTAAAGGGTCTGGTACTGGAGTGTATGGAGCATGGAAAAGTTCGTACAAATCAACATCAGGGTCTATGGGGTCTGCAAGGCAATTACACAATGTCCCATGGCAAAAATAAAAAGGTGAAAGGCAAAAAAAGTGAGCACGATTACACGTACACAGTGAGGAGGGGAGGAATGTGGAGGTGGGATTGGGAAAGGAGAAAGAGAGAAAATATTGTATTAGAACAGGATATCATGAGATCATCCAGAGCTACAGAGAACTACATCTACAATGAGTCAAGGAACTACATCAGCTCGGTTCACTAGCAGCTACATTACAAATAAAGAAGGGAAATGATCTGTAAGACAGTGAGTGGTCATATACACAAAGCCTAGAATACAGAGCACAGCCAATGAATTGTGAGCAAAACAGTTATAACCTTGCTGATAAACCTTAGTCAGGCTAGTCCTCATCTTGGATGAAAACAAGGCTGTGAGGGATAGACTCAAGCCGCGTTTCCACCACAGGAACTTTCCCCAGGAACTAGGGACTTTGGGGTGGTACTCGGTGCAGGAACCAGGGTCTAAATGAAGTTCTGGGTAAAAATTTCCCCCTCATAAAGTCCCTGCTCACGAGGTAGTACTTCTTCAAAGTTCAGGAACTTTCGGGGGTGGGACTTGGAGTTTAAAAATACGACTGATGGACCGACACTGAGGTTCAGGTTTTATTAAGCTTATATGTGGAGGACGAAATCCAGCGGGCTTTAGTGTTTGGATAAAAGTCCTAGAACTTTCAAAACTGTTTAATAGAGTTTTTATCTACTGAAAGTAATTTTTCACCCTCATGTCATTTTAAACCTGTACAATTTCCTTTTTTCTATGAAATTTTGTTCCTTTTGGTCTGTTCTTCACATAAACCCATTGTTTAGATAATCATATTTATTACACCTTATATTTCTTGTAAGGTTGGAAAATCTATTGAATTATCAGGATTACATCAAACTCATAAGTATGCAGATCTGTTGCTCTAATGAATAATACTTATACTGAAATTTAATCAAATGTGTTCACAGGAAGAAGCAAAAGAAAAGGTTTTCATTTTTCTTTCGTGTCTATTAATTTTTATTCGAGCTGTGGAAACCATGACCTCGTCTAGGTCAAGGCATTAGAGATGCACTTTTTATTTTTCTCCAGAGCTTTATATCAGACTAAATCTTTCGAATAATTTCAATGTACCGTGCAGCTCGGGTTTGCTGATATGATAGTGTCAAATACGAGCACAGGAAATAAGTGTGAAAGTCTGATCCTTTTATAGATTTAAAGCTGTTTGCCTGCCTTAA
Organism: Elopichthys bambusa; assembly: GCA_037101425.1. Classification (NCBI taxonomy): domain Eukaryota; kingdom Metazoa; phylum Chordata; class Actinopteri; order Cypriniformes; family Xenocyprididae; genus Elopichthys; species Elopichthys bambusa. The sequence continues at coordinate 44,635,504 of CM074432.1, read as the reverse complement.
ATCACCTGTTTTCCTAAACGCTCCCTCCAAGAATAACAATCTGGAGTGGGAAAATATGCTCCCTGGCTTTTATATGTGTGAAAATGAGAACACTTTTTTTCTGGCTGTTTTCAAATGGAAAAATGGAGGGGAAAAAAAAACAAAAAAAACCCAGGTTATTTTCCAGTGATGAAGCAGACCTCTTTCACACAGCCCCTTAGTGAGCACTATGTGAGGTTGAGCTTTGATATGTTCCCTGGAATTCCGGTAAAAAGCAGAATATAAACGGACTCACTGTGCATCTAGCATGCGATGCCTAACAAAACAATGCACCTATAAAGCAAAGTAATGTACTCTTTAGCATACAGTAGTTCACTCACTGAGCACACATACAGCTTTACATGCAGTAATAGAATCTATTTTTCTATGCTAAACATGTCTGTATATCCTGGTAGAAGCAAAATTGTCACCTTTACCTGTTACTAAATATTACAACATTCCCTCTAATGGTGGAAGAGATGCTTATGTATGAAGGAATGAGTAAGTGAGTGAGAGATCAAAGCCCTGCAGAAGGCTCCCTTGAGTTCAGTTAAAGGTAAACCAGGAGAAATGAGAAATACCATGTACCACATTGCATGCTGAGAGGTAATAAGAGTGTACCATTGATCAAAACGGCAGGTGAGAAATCATCCGGTGCTCAGAAAGTGGCCAGCTTTTTTTATTATTATATAGCCACACTGATATATAATCACAACATTTTGGCCAAATTGTGCAGCCCTACAAACCTGGAATTTATGTTTTTAAATCACTATCACAATATCAGACAAACTGCAACTTAATAAATACATTTAAAAAAAGGAAAACTGCAATTTTTCACGAAATAATGCAGCCCTACTACGTTGTCTATCATAGTAGTCAAAACATTTAAATGTGTATTTCCAAAAACATTTTCAAAAGGAAAAAACAATTATATATGTCCAAAACCTTTCAATTTGATTTTTTTTTTTAATGTTGATAAAATACTGGTTAAGATGGCACTTAACCCTTCACTTAACCCATTATGGCCAAAATATATATATATATATATATATATAAATAATAATAATTTCCATATCATACAGTATCGATATTTATCACAATATTTATTTTCCATTAATGCAGAAGGAAATACTTTCCAAATATTTGTTAGACCTTGAGAATGAATGTAAACTTGTTTGTTCACAATTAAACTCCACAGAGCACCTACCATTTAATTTAGGGCCCCATGAAATTTCTTACTTTTAATTTGCTATAAAATCAAAGCCTAAACTCTAAAGTTGTGTCCAAAATTTGAAGTTGATATCACAAAAATTGAAGTTCCTATGAGATTTTGTTTTGGCGCTATACCAAAAATAGCCACCGGATGATACCCACACATTCTATTTAATTTTTTTTATTGCGTTCTCCTGTAACAAATTAATAAATTTCTGTCACAATATCACTCATATCACAACACAGTCACCAAATATGGAACCTTGAGTCTCAGACCTTTCCGACAATGTGTTTGGTCAAGATAGTATAAAATAGTGCAGTAAATTTTTGGCAGTTTGATACACGCTCCGAACCACTGATTCGAAACAAAAGATTCGTAAAGCTTCGAAGCTTCATGAAGCAGTGTTTTGAAATCGCCCATCACTAGATATTGTTGAATAAAGTCGTTATTTTGTTTTTTTTGGTGCACAAAAATTATTCTTGTTGCTTCATAACTTTAAGGTTGAACCACTGTAGTCACATGATCTGTTTTAAATATGTCTTTAGTAGCTTTCTGGGCATTAGAAAGTGTTAATTACCTTGCTGTCAATGGAGGCCTCACTGAGCCATCAGATTTGATCAAAAATCTCTTAATTTGTGTTCCGAAGATGAACGAAGGTCTTATGGGTGTGGAACGACATGAGGGTGAGTTTTTAATGACAGAATTTTCATTTTTGGGTGAACTAACTCTTTAAAGCAGTGTTTCCACTTGCAGGACTTTTAGGGTTAACCCTAATTTTGCACAAAAATGTTTCTAGTTGCTCAAGAAAATCTTTACTTGAAGGTTGAGGAAAACATTGAACTCTGCAGATGATAAAAAAATGGCTATTTCCCCATGAACAATAATGACATCACCAGTGTTTTAAATTGTTAATTGCCAATGCTACTGAGCCATGTCAACATGCTCTTAATGGTGGAGTGACTCATTTCCTGTCATGTTAAGATGTTCCTGTATGTTGGATAAGAGCAGTGTTTAATCAAAGCTCTGCATCTCCATCATGTGCAGCGCTATTAAGCAGCGCTTCAGTTGTGAAGTGCAGATGGCTTTATCTGCATCTCATAATCATGAGAATTCCTCTGGTTGCTAGGAAGAAAAGCATTAGAGACCACCGGGGTCTATTGGAGAACTTTTATGATGGTCTCTAATGAGAGAACAACACTCAACCACTATGCATAACCATAGCATGAATATGATTACCTAGAAAGAACAGAAATGCAACAGAAACTTATTAAAATCCCTTGTTCAACAGACAGGCAGGTGCAACGTTATTTTACAGTAAATGTGGCATCATCCTCCATATTGGGAATGCAATAATGCCAAACATGTTTGATGAGGAAATACAGGACGAGTATGTTGGAGCTGTAGTTATAAGGCTGAGTGGTGCCGGCCGTGACCTACCTGATTGGGGTCGTGTGATGGCGCTCTCATACACAGGGATTCCCTCCCCCACATTGTTGAAGGCCTTCAGTGTGATAACGTAGTGCGAGCTGGGATCTGACAGGGAGAAAGCCAATCATTTAGCTAATCAAGCCCGCAGCTCCACTGAGAGCTTCAACCATATTCATCATCCTAGCAGGGGTGCATATTTAAACACCATTATTGATTCTCGCTCTTGTGTAATTAGACGAATTACGAAAACTTAAATTATGTCGTTTCTTCTGATGATTATTTTTCTCGTTCCTTCAAATGTAATTACAATGGGGTGGAGAGAGGGGTAAATCTCCCACTCTGGAGTACGCACAATCCTTTTACCCAGTTCTGTTTCTTTTAATTTACTTTTACAGGCAACAGAGCTACTTAATGGGCGCTACAGTACTATGTTTGTCTGATGAAGATGTGAATGAATGTTAATTAAACGTTACCAACGTTTCCAAAACATGCCGTTAGAGCAGGTTTTAGGATATTGCAATATAGGGAAAACCATGTTTGTACATGTACCATCACAATAAAATGTTTTTGTTTTGTTTGTTTGTTTTTGGAAATGTGATAACATGGTATTCATGGCCATCTTTTATGCACATGACAATAATTCGATATCATAGTAGACATAAAAATAGCACAGTATTGCAAATCATTACCATGGTACTGTCATAGTATATTTGCATAATCATTTACATTGGGATATTTACATTTCCTGTGCTTCAGAACACTACACATTGTCAGGTAATCTACGTGCTTCATATAGTTACATCTAAACTATTTTTTTGTTTGTTTGTTTGTTTGATTTCTTTAATATGACAAAATCAACCTGACTTTATTATGCTATACCAAATAAAATTATTTCCACACCACTGTTTATAGTCCTACATGGCAAAAAGTATTTCAAAAAATGAAATTGTCAAAAATATATATATAAAAAAACCTTAATATGAGTTTTTAATATAAACTTAATATAAGTTAATTACTTCTTTATTTATTTTTGACCTTTTTATACTCAGTTTATACTCAAATTATTTTCAATTCAAATGTTTATATTTATTTATATTTTCCAAAAAGTACTTTAAAAATAATTTTGAATGAAAATGTATTTGAAGACTGATATTATTTAAATGTATTGAATGTATTTTCTTGCCCCTTATTGCCCCATATTTTGTATTATATTTATTCATAAACAAAAAATATTTTTAATCTGAAAAAAAAAAAAATATATATATATATATATATATATATATATATATATATATATATATATATATAATTCCTTAATGTGTGCTTTTTACAATATATTTTGCATTTATTTGAAATATATTTAGCATTTATTTGAAATATATTTTGGCCAGAATTGTATTGGGTGCAAAGCAGCATTATTGTATTGGGTCTTACTCAAGTTCTCAATGGTGTAGTATCTCTGTTTGTAGTCCACTTTAATGGTCTGGGCATGAGGGCTGCCGATCCCGTAGCCGATAGTGTAACCCCTCACCACAATGTCCTGGTTCTCCGGGGGCGTCCAACTCACTACAATGCTGTTCACAAGCGGCCGCACATGTAAGGAGCTGGGGACGTCTGGCACACTTGTCTCTGAAACCAAAGAACACGCCAAATTACACTTTGTCATCCTAATCAAGCACCAGTATTCACAGGATGTCTGCCTGTTTCTACCGTCCAGGTCGCTCTCAAAAGTCTCAGCAGCGGTCCAATCTGTGGCTGGACCCGTGCCGTTGACCGTAATGGCCGACACTCGCAACATGTATTCAGTGCCTCGCTGCAGACCTGAAAAATACAAGAACAACCTCAATACAGGCCTATACGTACAAGCTTTGTGAAATAAAGGACAACTTTTTGGCTAAAATAACACAAATTAAAGGGATAGTTCACCCAAAAATGAAAATTACCCCATTATTTACTCACCCTAAAACCATCCAATGACTTTCTTCTTTCAGACAAAACACAATCTGAGATATATTTAAAAATATCCTGGCTCGTTCAAGCTATATAAATGGCAGTAAATAGGGGGCCCGATTTTGAAGCCAAAAAAAAAAAAAAGCATCCATCCATTGTAAAATTTTATAATCTAAAATAACTAGCTTTTGGCAGATGACCATGCGCATACTGCACAAGGCGACTTGCGCCACAAGAGTAACCCCTGACGCGATGTATGACGCAGGATGTAGGAGTATCGTAAGCTTAGACGCCTCTCGCGGTTTAAACAAACAGGGCTGTGCAACAAACCCAAGCTCCTCTTCTCTTATATCGAAATCCTCTGGCATTTCTCTTTAAAATTTCAGGTTTTATACTTCTAATTCGTGACCGGTGTTTTGTTTTGCTCTATCCTCTGCGCTTCCGCGTTCATCATGTCAAGCGTCGGTTCAGAGGTCGCTCTTCTGCTGCAAATTGTTGTGTACGGCTGTCTGCCAGAAGCTAGTTATTATAGTGAATAATGTTTTAAATATGGATTTTATTTTTGTTTCTTTTTACAAAAACCCATCGCTTTGCTTCAGAAGGCCTTTATTAACTCCCCGGAGCAGTGTGGAGTACTTTTACAATGGATGGATGCACTTTTTTTGGCTTCAAAATCAGGAAAATCAATCAATAATTTTCATTTTTGGGGGAACTAACCCTTTAACTAGATTTGTACAGTTTTTCACATTGCTATGGGCTTCCTAGGATGTTCTGGGTGGTTTCTAGAGAGCTGCATACCACAAGTATTAGCAATAGTAGAAGTAAAGTACTACGTCTCAATCAACCAGTCAACTCATTTTTCTGGAAGCAAACAGAAAGACTCTTCACTCATGTGTGTTTCTCAGGCCATTTACTGAGACAAAATCGATAACCACCCCCACATCATCATCATCTTCATCACTGGCTCTGCTGTACGACATACTGACCTACACGCTACAGCATTGCCTAGAGCGCTGATTTATAAAGGTCTGCTTCTACAATTGTCTATCACACTAGACTGATGCAATATGAGAACTCACTGATTCCAGAGCGGGAAATGCCTGCTGTCTTTAAATAAGCTAGAGGTCGTAATTGCTTTAAAATGTTAATAAGCGTCTGCTTAGAGCGTTGAATGAAAAGGCAGAGCTGTTTCTACGGCCTTGTGGGATATAGCAACCCACGTCTCTTTATAACACTCCACTTCAAGCCTTTGAACTGATAAACATCTCCTCATCTCAACTCAACTGGAACAGAAAACAACCATTATGCTCTTTGATGCCAACCACAGCATGACACCCATGAAGCTGTTGAAATCTATTTTGGATTTAATTTAATTTTCACTTTTGTTTCATTAATGGATAGAGTTTGTCACTTGAGGTTGTATTTTTGCAGGCTCATCTATTTTGGAATATGCCTGAGAAATTACTTTTTCTAGAGCCGATACATGGGTAAGGACAAAATTTACTGGTGCCTTCAAAGAATAAAAATAAAAAATTGCTCAGCCAATATGGGTTATTCAGTGGGTGACGCTATTGTCAGCATCTAGAGTAAGGTTGGGGTGTTAGATTAGATTAACAAAATTAACCTAATTATTTACATGACACTAATTAATTATTCAAATAGAATCAGGGCGCATGAATAAATGCGTCATTTTTAAAATTAATTATACAAAATTAACTCAAAGTAACTAAACTGACATGCCTTTAACATATTTTTGTATTGTGAAGTCCATCAGCTGACTTTGGAACTGAGTTGTTCATTGGCACAAGTAGCAAAGTTTTTGGCCAAGGTCGATGATAACTTGATACCAACCAAATATCTGTCAGTCCTTCTGAGTTTGACATATTGTTCAGCTTACCATCTATGAGCTGATACAGCTGTGACCCTGAAGTAATCTCCGCCACCTCGCTCTTCCTCGTACCCTTCCTGTAGCGGATCTTGTAGCCAATGATCTCACCGTTCTGAGCATCCGCCGGTGGAGGCTGCCATCTGATCATGATGCTCTACAAAGTTAACAGTTGGAAAAACCAAAACATATCCTCAGTATCAAACATTCTGATTTCCTTTTTATAGCAATAAACACAGTTGCGGCATCCAAAATCGTATACTTCCTGACTATATAGTAACATAACGCTAACTGAGCATTCAAACACTCACACGATCTCATTCCTAAATGACAACAATTCAGTTTTCAAGTCTATTAGACCATTGACAAAATCACAGCAGAACATTAAAATCTGCGTTGGTGCTGCTGCTGATCCACAGAAGGCAGTTATCAGGTATAGGTATGAAACAGCTTCACAAACAGTCTTTTCAACCCCACAATGTCATTATTTCTCTGTTAGAAATATTAAAATGATCACAGAAGTACTGGGATAAAAGTTTATATTTCTGATATAAACACTTATGTCTATGGTAGCGATCAAAATAGAGCAAATCACCTTTTGAAAGTAACCTGACGCTTCAAATAACGATTGATTACATTGTTACTAGAGGTGTTGAAACTAATCGTTTCTACGATGGATCGCGATGCGGACGATTCTGCATCAATGCAGTAATAGACCATAATCTATTATAGCCTACTGACATTTCTCTGACGTCATTTGTCGCATATGCGGTTCTCGCGTGAGCGTAAAATGGTGGAAGGAGGTGAAACACAAAAGCAAGTACTAAAAAATGCACCCACTATTTTAACATTTACAGCATGTGAGTGTGTGAGAGTGTGCGCGCGCAAGAGTGTGTGCGAGCGTGTGCGAGTCAGGGTTGCCAGGATTTCGCAACAAAACCTGCCCCAATTGATTCTAAAAACTAGCCCAATCGCGTTTCAGGGGGCGTCCCCCGGTAAAAAGTGCGTTCCAAGGGGTAAAATCACGTTATTGAGGTCGCTTCAACCCGAGGACATGAAAAACAACCCGCGGCAACACTGTTAAAGTAGCCCAATTCCACGGGAAAAACACGGACTTGGCAACACTGGTGCAAGTGTGTGAGAGTGTTATTGTAACTTAAGTAGCCTACACTATTTGACAGTTTCATGTGCTTTTAGTATTTACTAGTGTTTATTATTCTAAACGCTCCTGTCGTATGCTGTGTTCAGACTTAAGTTTTGTTTGATATTTGCTACATTCAGTTAGTGTACTTTCTTGGAGCAGATAAAATAAAAAGGGAGTTATTATATCTGACTGCTTGTATTCATTGACAAAAATGTAGCCATGTGCAGTAATACTGAAAATTGAGGATGCAACGTGATGCATCGTGGAATCAAATCGAATCATTGACATGATAATTATAATTGAATTGAATCGTGAGACCAGTGATGATTCACACCCCTAATTGTTACACCAGTAGGTGGCGACAAATGACTGTTAAAAAAAGTATTTGTCATTGAATCATTCATTCAAGAGATTTGTTCAGAAATGCTGATCCATCCAGTAATGAAACAAGTGAAGTATTTACAAGTGAGTCATTGAATCATTCACTCAAAGTTATTTAAACATTTTAAATGGACTGCAGCAATTAACATTTTGTCAGAACCTCTAGTAAATTACGTTATTCTGTTTAGTTGTCTGTTCAGAATCGTGATCTCCATTTGGAAAAAAAAAAAAAAAAACGTGATTCTCAATTTATCCAGATTCGTGCAGCTCTAACGAGTAGTGTGACCAAATACATAGTATTTGAAAAACAGTAGATGAAAAAGTGACCTTCTACTTCCGGCGAAATTCTGAAGTGCAATGGACACTTTACTATCCCACGAGGCCACGAAAGAGGAGCTGCAAATGGTGGTGAAGCGCTGCAACTGATGGCGTAGGTCACATGACAATGACAACATGGCGTAGGTCACATGACAATGACAACATGGCGAATGTAGTAATTTCATTCATACTACCCATATTCATACTCTATAGAAGTGGTTTCGCAAAGTGATTTCTGATTCATTTATTCAGCAGCTCCTCCGGGCACCTACATGCAAAGCCACCATAATAACAAGCCTGAGCGCAGGCATCTAACCTAAGTCATTGTCTCCCCGAGGCATCCATTAAAGAACGTGATCGTCTTCCACATAAAGCATGTGCAAGTATATCAGTCCTGCAGCAGAGGGCATTGGGAGAGCAGCAGAGGCTGGCCTGCACCGAACCCATGAATAATAGATAAAGCTGTGAAGTGTAGAGGAGCCTGCGGGAATGCAGCTCAGGATAGATGGAGGAGGCTCGCTGTAGGGCCTGCGGTGCCTGCGGTGCCTGCTGGGATAATGAAGGCAGGGAGAGGGGCCGCCCAGCGTGGGTGGGGAATTAATTAATAGTATCCACAGTTGCCGTGTTCACGGGCCATGAGGGAATAAACCGAATTAAATCTGCACCAATTACTGTATTTCAATTTCCTACCAATTCCAGTTTACCTCGCTAACTACTGCTTGTGTTTTCAGCCAAACAAACCTGTTTTAATTGACTTATGGGTCACAGGAGTGCACGGTGGTACCAGTGTAGACCTCATATATAAGTCAGCGTGTTCATTATACACACCCAGATTGAATCCCCCCTGTCTGTTGCGTAGCACCCCAGAGCCATGCTAGGGGACCCTACCATACAGTCCGTAGGAGCCCACTAATTAACCATCTTCTCATGCAATATACAAAACTGAAAAAAAGCTTCTGCCTGGGACATAAAGCCTTCATTATTATTCAGTGCTAATTACTGAGCCATAAAACCCATTACAGGTTTGAAAGTGTGTGGATCTGTGTACACCCACAATGCCTATTGATGGGCTCTTTAAAGTCTTTGTTGAATGTTTTTTTTTTTTTTTTTTTATTGACTTAATATTGTGTTTATTTCTATTACCCAGATACATACAGTACATTCACAGCATGTACTATATAGCAAATCACACTTTACTGTACTGTCCTGTTCCACATGTACATACTATGTGCTTATTATAGTGATTACAATTACTGGGTAATAACTATAGGTACTAACCCTGAACCTACCACTAAACCTAACCTTAAAGGGATAGGTTAAACCAAAAATCATCATTTACTCACCCTCAAGTTGTTTCAAACCTGTACAAGTTAAAAAAAGATATTTCAAAGAATGTTGGTAACCAGACAGTTGACGGTTGCCATTGACTTCCATAGTATTTTTTTTTTCGTACTATGGAAGTCAACGGCTACCGTCAACTGTCTGGTTACCAACATTCTTTAAAATATCTTTTTTTTTTTCTGTTCAACAGAAGAAAGAAACTCATACAGGTTTGGAACTACTTGTAGGTTAGTAAATTATGACAAAATTTTAATTTTTGGTTTAACTATCCCTTTACCGCATGTAGTTGCTATATACAGTATTACCCAATACTTTTTCCTAGGCAAGTACGCTGTAAGTGCATGCATTGTAAAATAAAGTCTCTCAAATCTCAACTGCTTGATTGTTATATTGTCAAAAAAATGTAAACTATAATATCATCGGCTGATATTTTAATTCTTTCCCCGCCAATGACAGGATTTTCCAGCAATCCATGTTTTCACTGTTATATGCTGGGGGGGCGCTTTTACACATCTTCTGAAAGAGTACAGATACGTATCTAAACACAGGCGAAAAAGAAGCATAAACAAGTGATAGAAGCATGTTAACATGTGAAACATGTGGTCTGTGTTGATTAAAAAGTGCTGATTAAAAAAAAAAAGAATGCATGAAGCTAGAATAAAAGGTTTGTTTTTTTTTTAAAGCAGAGGCTCTCTTCTTTCTTTTGGCATATTGCTTGTTCAGATATTCATACTACAAAATATTCTAGGGGCCATGACATTTCTGAGAATAGATATAACAGTGCTAAATGCATTATCACAGCCAAAGACGCTTGTCTATATACGACTAGAACAATAAACACACTCATGAATAAAAACAACAGGAGGAAGACTCATATTCCCCAGCAGCTAAACAAATATAAATTGTATCTTGAGAAAGAGGGGGAGGTGAACACAGAGGAAGAATAAATGAGGATGTAAAGCTTTGTGACAGTGCACAGATGTGCTGCTGATTGCAGTTAAATCACAGCAGATGAGCGTCTTCATCAGAGCTACTGTGAACTTCACCACACCGTCATACAGCCTTACCTTAGAGTTCAGCACTTCAACCGTCATGTTCTGTGGCGGAGCACTGGGGACTGAGCAGAAGAGGAGAGCTTTAGTTCACAGCTGAGATGTCTTATCCACATTTATTACATGGCTCTCTGCTGTACTGCATTCTGATTGGTTAATGGCAGTACTGAGCAGTCAAATAGTTTTTATAACCACTAAACTATATATTTCACCATTGTCAATGACAATGTTTCTCACAGCACTCCACTGTGGCATCTATTTACATACCAACACAATTTAGAAAAAGGTAGTTGATGCCACCTCGCAATAACCATAAGAAAAATGGCTTAATTTCACAGTGAAACATTTAACAGATGGCTAGAATGCTCATGAGTCCCAGTTGAAGTATATAGTAATAACTACAAAATACAGTTTCATGGGTGGTAACAAATCTTTATGCCCAGTAATATATATATTTTTTTTCAATTCATTCACCATTGACAGTATGGCATAAAGTTAATTTTGGACCCTGCTGATATTGATCTGTTGTTGCAACTACAGCAGGGATATAGATGATAGTTGGTTTATTGCCTAGTAGAGTGATACCCCCTTAATATGGTTATTTTGAGGAGCTAAAAGAACGACTTCATTTGGAGCAGAGTGGTGAAAACTGACTAGCAAGACAAAGCAAAAAGAGAAGATTTACTGTAAGTACCATCAGAGTACGTGCGCACGGATATGTCTTCAGTGGAGACTCCAGGTCCATGTTTGTTATAGGCCACCACTCTGAAACTGTACTCGGTGAACTTCTTTAGTCCAGTCATGGTGTAGGACAGTGTGTTCACATCCAGATCCTGATGACAGAAGAGAGATATTACAGATATAGGCTGCTAATGGCTGAGTTATTATACACTGAGACTGGATAAATAAATTTAAATATTTTGACTTATACTGATTATTAGAGAAATGTTATTATATAAATATTAAATAAATATACGTGTATATAATATGAATATATATGAATATAAAATGGTATCATATTTTTATAATTTATGCATTATTAATCACACACACACACACATATATATATATAATAGAATATAATTTTATTACAGACTATTTTAAATAAATTATTTAATACAATTTATTAATTTAACAATGAATTAATTTTATTTTGTATTAATAATATTTATTTATGTATTTATTTATCTTGATCTATGATTCATAATTTATTATCTTTTTTTAATAAAATTGTATACTCTGCACTGCAACGCTTTAGATAAGAACACATTATTTTATAATTATTTAATATTTTTTTTAATTAATATTTATTTAATATTTTTACATTATTTTATATGTCATACATTTAAAATATTTGATTAATTTCATTAAAAATAATTTATAATTAATTATATTTTATGATTAATTAACATTTATTTATGTATCTATCTTTGATCCACTATTTAATATTTATTTTTATTTATTTATTTATTTTTTTACATATATTTATATACTCTATGCTTCTTTACATACTATACATAATATACTATATATCAGGGGTGCCCAACCCCGTTCCTGGAGATCTACCTTCCTGCAGACTTCAGCGCCAGCCCTGCTCAATCAGTAATTATTAAGTGCTCCTGGAGATCTTAATTAGCTGATTCAGGTGTGTTTTATCAGGGTTGGAGCTAAACTTTGCAGGTAGGTAGATCTCCAGGAACAGGGTAGGGCACCCCTGCTATATATGCTTTAAATAAAAACCATCTGCTAAATTAATAAATTAAAATATCTTCAAATACTATAAAAAACACATTCTTATACAACATGTACATGCATATTTATATTTAGAATTGGACAAGAATTTGTTTCTGCTAGTGTAGAAATAATCAAAATATGACTTGGGGGACACTTCATATTCTGTAATATTATTTATTTGTCTGCATTGACACGATTGGATGAGAACTGAACTGATGTGGATGATGACATCAGCACCGCTTTATAGCTGAATTGAACTGATGGACTTTACACAGTTATTGAACAGAACTGAATCAACACTGAACTGACTTCAGCTGAACAATGACACTATAGCAAAACTGAATTCTTTTTGCATCGCTGAATCATTATTTTCTTGTTTATACCTGCAAAGCTGCTTAAAAACAATCTATATTGTTTAAAGCAGTATATAAATAAAGGTGACTTGACTTGGACTATATTAAAAGTTGTTAGCAGTAATAAAACAGATCCACAGCTTGTACTCCGGACATCGAACAGACCCCAGAGTTCCACCTGCTCAAACATCACAGTGCTTTATACATGCATGATATTACAGAGGCTGGGTGAAGATGATGGAGGTGGGGTCTGCTTTTACCTGCTCATTGTCCATGCCCTTCTCCATGTAGTAGATTTTGTAGTTTTGGATCTCGCCATTGCCTATGAGGGGCATGTCCCATCTGAGACTCACTGTGGTGGGGGACGTGACCACTGCATGTAGGTTTGGAGCAGGACCAGGAACCTGGACTGTTAAATAGAAAGAATGGAAAAAAAATGAGAAAAACAACATTATGAAAGCACTGCATTTTATTAATTTATTTTTATAGATTTTTATTTAATTTAATTTAATTTTTATATATATTTTTTTATTTTAATTTCTGGTTTCTTTTGTCTGTCCCTGTTGTTTTGACATGTCCATTGATGCTTTGGCAATATGGTTTGTAAAACAGTCACACCAATAAAGCGCTTTGAAATTGACTTGAATAGAGAGAGTGATATCTCTTCTCAGCTGAGCATATGTCAGTGGCGTGTGTCGGCAGACACCTCTGGCAGAAAGCAGACTAACACACGCCAGCTCAGGCTGCAGGATTGACGTGATTTAATTTGCTCAGCAGAGCGGAGAGAATGGGAATGAGATTCTATGTTGCTTAACTTTTGTTTACTTGCTAGGGTCATGAATCATTACATTCAATTATAGGCTCCGATGAGTGTCCGTTAAATCTGTTGTTCTCCAACACGCTCACAACTGACATGCCTTCAGGGACTCATCATGTAGGGCCAATCTAAACTGAGCGCTACATTAAATTAAATATAATTTAAATAGCATCAACACAAAAAAAAACTGTCCAGTTTATAAGCTGGCCAAACTCATTTAGCCAACATGTTTATCCAAAGCGACCCACAATACACTTATTAAAGGGAAAAAGCCTGAATAGTTCACCAAAAAATTTATTAAAGTCATAATTTACTACCCATGTGACTTCTTCCATGTAACCCAACAGGAGAAATTATGAATAATGTTCATGCTGCTCTTCTCCATAAAACAAAGCACAGAGTGACCACCCTAGTGAAAAAGAAGTACACTGTGGCACATTTTTTAAAACGAGTACTTATTATGGAAATAATTTACTTTAAAAGAATATAATTAAGTGCAAACTAAATGTAATGTTTTTGAACACTTAATTGCATGTTTAACTGGAATATATATATATATATTTAATGCAATTACCTGTATTATAGAGTACTTTTTGGTCCACTTAAGTACATCTTTACATGTAATTTCATAATTACCTTCCAGATGTATTGACAAGCATTAATGGTAATCTATAATATACTTGATATACAGTGCTCAGCGTAAATGAGTACACCACCTTTGAAAAGTAACATTTTAAACAGTATCTCAATGAACACAAAAACAATTTTCAAAATGTTGACAAGACTAAGTTTAATATAACATCTGTTTAACATGAAAGTAAGGTTAATAATATAACTTAGATTACACATTTTTCAGTTTTACTCAAATTAGGGTGATGCAAAAATGAGTACACCCCACAACAAAAACTACTACATCTAGTACTTTGAATGGCCTCCATGATTTTTAATGACAGCACCAAGTCTTCTAGGCATGGAATGAACACGTTGGCGACATTTTGCAACATCTATCTTTTTCCAATCTTCAAGAATGACCTCTTTTAGATACTGGATGCTGGATGGAGAGTGTTGCTCAACTTGTCTCTTCAGAATTCCCCATAGGTGTTCGATTGGGTTCAGATCAGGAGCCACCGAATCACTTTTCACCCTGTTCTTTCTTTAGAAATCCAACAGTGGCCTTAGATGTGTGTTTAGGATCATTGTCATGTTGGAAAAATGCACAACGACCAAGGGCACGGAGTGATGGTAGCATCTTCTCTTTCAGTATAGAGCAGTACATCTGTGAATTCATGATGCCATCAATGAAATGCAGCTCCCCAACACCAGCAGCACTCATGCAGCCCCACATAAGGACACATTTTTGGGAACTAACCCTTTAAGCACACCTTTTTCTTTTTCTTTTTTTTTTTTAACAAGTACAGGGACCATCAAGCCCCAAAAATGACCAAAAAGAATCATAAAAATGGTTCATATGATTCACTCACTATATTACAAGTCTTCCAAAGTCATACAATAGCTTTATGTGAGGAAGAGACTTAAATAATGGTCTTTTTTTTTTTTTCTAAAAATCACCACAAATTGACCATATGGCTTTAGTAGACTTGAAATATAGCCCACAAATAGTATGGACTACTTTTTTGGTGCTTTTATGTCCATACATACTTTCACTGTATGGGGAAGAGCAACATGAACGGTCCTCAAAATATCTCCTTTTGGGACTTGAACCAGAAACCTCTTGAGTTCTAGCCACTTCACCACACGTTTGCAACAACTGTTTGACTATATTCATCCAGCTGGACTCTCTTTCATACTCAAGCTCTAATATAAACTGCATTCAGTGTCTTACATGAATCATTTTGCAAACTTTGATCACACATTTCTGGCATTTGAGTGAGAAATCGCTTTATCTTAGTTCCACAGACATTCGTTCCGTCCAACATCAACGCCTGCTTTTGATACGGATGTCTTAAAGGATGGGATGTGGCGCCTACACTGGATTAAGCGCGTTCTACGAGTGTGTGTAGATGACTTGTGTTCAGATTCATTCATAATGTTCGAAGCTATATGTGTGTCGGCCTCAGAGGCTGATCTCCACGCAGCAGGATTCCAGAGAGCGCCAGGATCCCGCTAACACACATTATAAAGTGCTTATAGCAGTCACAGCCAAGGACGCACAGAGGAGCAGGTCTGACCCAGAAACAGCTTCTCCTGCGCTGTGTTTGGGCTGATAATGTTTCATGTTGATGGAGTCAAGCCATATACCTTCAGCCCTGTTCAAGAGGCGTGTTTGCTTAAAAGTCAGCAGGTGTTTGTTTACTTGTGCTTACCTCTATAATGAGCTTTTAAACTGAGGCATAGGTTGTTTGCAATCACGTGGTTCTGGTGACGCGCAAAATTAACATGGAGGGAAAGCAGTGAAAATTAGAATGGAAGAGATGGAGAAAAGTCTGTACTGTGCTGGTTTAGAAAGGTATAAACAGAAAATCACAACATATTTTGGACGTGAACCTTATGTTATGAAGAGGAGCGATACTGCCTGTTACGCCGCGTTCAGTTCTAGTCTGGGTTGTTTATATCGCGCTGCCTTTCTGCTAGTGACATTAAGGGCAGTATTTTGATTTTCTGTCGTGATTGTGAAAAAATGTCGCCATTGTAGGTCATTTATGCTGAATCAAGAATTGCAACAGGAGCTCACATCATCGTTCAGGGGAAAAACTGGACGGTGTAATACAATTTTCACCTTTTCTAAGTGTAAAAACAAACTAAGGGAAGGGAGGTTGAGGTGGTGACATGGAGATGCCATATAGCAAATCTAATAACGTCACTGATTGAACCCACTCCCTATCACTCAATGAAATAATCACATAGCTGAGTGTTTCTGAAAGTGTTGTATTTTGGTTTAATAATTAACATTACATTTACGAGTATGACTCTCACTCGGCTTGTGAATGAGTATAATTTGCACGCAGCCACTTCAAAACTGTTCACAAGCTTCTATGGGTTTGATTTTGGCTGTCATTTGTTGAAATAAATACCCAAAAAAATATGGTGTGTCGGTGTCTGTCATAGACTATAAAAAAGGGTGTCTGTCCACTGAATGAATATTTACAAAGAAAACATTAAAACTACAGTTACATTTACACCCTTCCAACAAAGAAATGGATCGACTTCTGTCAGCTTGTTGAACACATTTTTTTTTTATTTGGACATTTTCTACCATATGATGGCTGAAGCAGCAGCGCGTGACACGTTTTCACGGTAACCAGATCAACATTGTGAACGGAATTCTACAAAACTGAAGTGAAAACACCAAATGATCATGCGATGGGATAAAATATCTTCTCTTTCCTGCAAACCATACCATGAAGAATGTGATTATTAAGTCTAAAACAAAAAAGGTAAGGTATCCATATTCATTTCAGTATCAGCAGACGCAAAACACTATAAAAGGTGACAACTTTTAAAGTTAAAAAACGATTTAAGTAACGTAAACGATAAAAGCTCATTGTGGTTTCTCGGTTTGATAGATTTGAGCAACCATAAACGACGCAAAACAGAAATTTTGAGTTTGTGATAGTGCTTCCTTTATAGAAAAATCACTCCTTGCCCTCCAGCCGCATTTCGCATGCAGTAATGACATCATGTGCAAACAACCTATTGGAGAGGTTTTGGGAAAGAAAACCTCAGAATAATCTCTTAGGCCCAAAACATACTTCAGACAAGTATGTGAGCATAAACACTAGCTGTGTAAGCTTGGTTTCATGCATTGTTGCACACTGAAATTTGTCAGTAAACCTCAGATTTTAATTACTCCATAAATCTCATTTGAACATATTCTGATTGGATAAGCATGTTAAAACTACACTATGTGTAACTTTTGGCCCTCTAGCAGTTAAAAAATAAAACGGTATGCGTACTGCTGAGAACATTGTTTTGGTTGTGCTTCAGCTCTGCTCCTCTGCGCGGATGAATGTGGTTTGAGACATCTTGTAAGAGCGGATAGACTAATAAATAACAGTTTCTTTGTTTTACAATCGGTAAATGTTTGTCATTTTGAATGACCCATGGTTAATTTTTCTCATTCAAGCTTTCAAGCTACTCCCACACCATACAAGCCCCTTTGTGTGTGTATGTAAATTCACTAACCACTTTATTAGGTACACCTTGCTAGTATAAGGTTAGACCCCTTTTGCCTTCAGAACTGCTTAAATTCTTCATGACATGATTCAACAATATGCACATCCAATACATGCGCACAGAAAGCCGCCTCTCATGCTGACTGGAGCGTGATACTAAGCTTAAGTTCTCTTCAGAGTCTTTTTGTAACTGAACTGACAAACACACACACAAATACCCTTGCAAAAATATCCTTGCAAAGACAGTCGCTTAAGTGAATGTAAACAGTTGAGAAAGAAAACGCACATGTATCAGTATATTGGATCTGTGCAGCTCTTAAAGTGACAGCAGCCTAATATTCCTGCTGTCGTCTCCATAATAATGTTAATCGAACAACAAAAGACATGGCTTGGAAGAAGGATTTTAACTGTGAAGATCAATTAACAGGGCAGGTTAAATGGTGACAGGTTGCACGTAACAAAAGAACAGAACGGTTGGTTAAAGATGCAATTATGGCGAAATAGATCCTCAAAAGTATGTACTTTTTCTTCATAAAAACTGTACACACTTTTAGTGCATAGTAGGCAAACTGGAAGTGTAGTTCTTACCTTCAGGCTGGGTGGCTACCCTCAGAGGCGCTGAACTCTCTCCAGGCCCGTTTCTGTTGTGGGCCACCACACGGAAGGCATACTTGGTGTCTGGCATGAGGTTCTGAATGGTGACTTGCATTTCTCCTGGACGACTGGTGTTCACTATCCTCTCCCTATACAGATCAGAGAAACATTATATGAGACTGAAACAGGAGCTGACTGCTGATTTGTTGGTTCAAAGCTTCTCTTAGCTCATACAGAACTGCGTTATAAATTTTAATAAGAACAACTTAAAATAATAGCAACAAATGAACAGAATACAATAATCAATAGCATCCATAATTAAACGCTTCTTGGAGGATGAATGTCACGAAAACATGTCACATTTCACTACATAGTCAAAATTTAAATAAAAATGTACTATATAAGATTTATTAAATTTTTAATGTTATATTTTATATATAAAATTATATTTAATTTAAGCCTTTTTTTATTGCATTTATGATATTATTTAATGACAAGCTCAAAAATGCTCATTATCATAATGCATCTGCATGTTTACTTCACTTTTTTTAGTGAAGTATAATTAGATTCTCATTACCGTAATGCACTATTTTTTTTAACAATTTTTAAAGGGTAAAAAATGAATTCTTATACAATTATCTATTTAAATAATCATTAATTAAAGGCAGTACAACAAATACTGTCATGATGAATAAATACTTTACAAGTTAAATACTAATACAGAAAAAAAAAAAAAGAAATACTAATACAGAAAAAATAATGGTTTTCTATTTTAATATACTTTAAAATATAATTTATTTGTGTGCTCAAAGCTGAATTTTCAGCATCATTACTCCAGTCTTCAGTGTCACATGATCCTTCAGAAATCATTCTAATACACTGATTTGCTGCTCAACAATTTCTGATTATTATCAATTTGAAAACAATTGTGCTGCTTAATATGTTTGTGGAAACAGTAATACTTTTTTTCCAGGATTCTTTGATTAATAGAAAGTTGAAAAGAACAGCATTTATTTGAAATATATATATTTTTTGCAACATTTACAAAGGTTTACTGTAACTTTTGATTAAATGAATGAATCCTTGATGAATAAAAGTATAAATTTGTTTAAAAAAAAAAAAAAAAAAAATCTAACTGACCCCAAGCATTGATACAGTAGTGTATGTACAGTATAACACATTAAATGCTTTGCCTGTTAGTGCCCTCCAGGCTGTAGTAGACTGAGTAGGTGACATCATCTCCATGTGGTTCAGCAGGAAGGCGCCAGGTCAGCTTGATGAAGCGGGTGGAGACCAGGGAGGCCACAACATCACGGGGGGCGGAGGGTGTGGGACCAGCGCCGCCTCTGGAGCCTGGCATTAGATGGTCAGTAGTGGCACGGGTCAGTGAGGTGGGAGGGGGTGAGGGGATGGCTATATCTTTGAGCGCAGACAGTGGGGTGGTGTGAGTGGACGGGGTGAGTGAAAGCAGAAATAAAGGGTGGAGAGGGGCGTATAGTGAAGTCAGAAATTCAGGGAGGGAGGGATGGAGAGCAAAACAAAGGAGAACAGAACAGCGGGAACACATAAAAAGAAAAATACAAACAAAAAAACAAAACAAAAAAAAAACATAATGGCTTCCATGACAGGAACTCAACAAAACCATGAAATAATCACAAAGAAATATGAAAAATGCAATCATAATGGAAAAATGTCAGGCATGTAGTTGGAGAAAAACAGCTGAAGTGGAAAAAATGATGGAAAGCTGAATTGCAGGAAGCATATTTTTCACTTTTAAAATAGTTCAGCTCAAAATTAGAACAAAAAATGTATATTGTTATTCACAAAAATATTAAACTACACCATGTCTATTACCCACACGTACATTTTTAAACTTGCTGCATCCAAAAAGACGCAAAAGCATAAGCGCAAAACGCAATATGGCGGAATAAGTCCCGCCTTCGAGATAAAATAGCCAATCGCCGATTTGTAAAGTCATCGCATCACTGCAGCTCCCTTTAGAAGCTCCGGTTGCAATAGAAAAAGTCAGTATTTGATGTTTGATGTCAATGCCAAATACACTTGATTACATGCCAAAGTTGAACATACATTTGCAGAAATTTGATTTCAGCATCTGCATAATGTCAAACACCTGGTATGGCACTTTTTTTTTTTTTGCAAAATATTTGATTGTCTGGAGTTTCTGTGAATGTCATATGGGTTTGGTTGTAGGTGAGTAAATGAATAAAAAATACTTCTTTGAGTGAAGTTCCAGAAAACACTGGGACACGGTCCAATGATCTTAACACAGATACAGTATGTAGAAGATTTCATGATTAGGTTTCTGTTGTTAAATCTAAGGACGTCGGACTCTTGTTTTCTTCAGGAGGGTGAAACTTGAGACTCCGCTCTAAAAATGTGTCAAGATTATTTGCTTTTGTGGACTGCAATAAAGTTGTGCTTTTGGCAACAGCAGCTCTTTGAATGAAACAAACTGTTACATTTGTATACGTTGAAAGAAGCATCTGTGGAAGGACTGAACATTAATCAAACATCATATGTATGATTGATGTACTGTGTCATCTTAATGTGATTTGTTGAGTGTGGTTGACAACAACCCGAGTAGGTAATAAAATGTTTAAAACCAGTAACACTATACTCTTTTTTTTTTCTATTCTAACCAGATTAGGCTCTTAAATCAAATAGTTTTTTCTAGAGTTTCAGAAGAGATCTCAACAATGTCTTAAACTGGAAATCAGAGATTTCAAACTCAAAGAACAAATTGTCTGAACTGTTTATCCACATTTATCCGCATTAGCCCCTTTCACACATAGTCTTTAGCGGTACATTACCAGTAAATTACTGTTAATAGATTATATGTGAACTGGAACTTTACAAAAATACCAGTAAATCGGTTCTGGCAACCGATGTCTGAACACGGCGAAAACGTAAGAAGTCTGCTTTAGGCCAATCAGAAAGCTATTACGGAGTTCATAAAATTCTAAATATGTACATTTTTCTTACAAAAACCTATTGCTTCACTTAAGAAGGCTTTTATTCACCCCCAGAGCCGTGTGGATTACTTTTATGATGAATGCATGCACTTTTTTGGGCTTCAAAATATTGGGTCCCATTCACTACCATTACAAAGCTTGGAAAGTCTGGATATTTTTTAATATATCTCCAATTGTATTCATCTGAAAGAAGATAGTCCTATACACCTCGGATAGCCTGAGGGTGAGTAATTCATGGGATAATTTTCATTTTTGGGTGAACTATCCCTTTAAGACTTGCTGTAAATATGCAACTGAGGTCTTCATTATTTCTCTTGAGCTCGGAAAGTTTAAAAGTACCTATAATGGTGCTGAGAAAAGAAAAACAAGATGTATTGTGTTCAAATGTGCTCTTCATGTCTTATTCTGAGCTGCATTCATCTCTGAACAGACAGTGGGAGAGAAGACTGGTAATGCAGAGCTGTATAATATACACTAATAGCGGCACTCATTAGCTTATAGCATCCCCTAAATGACAAGATCCATTAGACGGAGAACAAATTAAACATTAGTTATAGCAATTACAGTTTTCCACAAAGACAAGCCATCAATGTTCATCTGTCTAGCTGCAGGGAGAAAAAAAATTATATCACTCAGCATTTATATCTGGTTCGGCTTTGTGTGTAGCTCTTCTTCTTCCTCTGGCTCAGTCTGTTCACTTGGCAGCCATTTTGCTAATGCCCCTGCACAGCTATTTTCTAGTCATGCAAGTCTTGTTTTTATGAACTTTATTAGGGAAAGACTAAAAACTCAAAATGTGCATTCAAACATGTCAAATCATCAAAAAAAAAAAAAAAAAAAAAAACTATCATAAATGTAGCTCAAATCAGGCTCCAGCTAATCTGCATTTGTATTCTAGATTGGGCATTGTCTTGGGACTTCTTTTTCTGTGGCTACAGTATGTTCAGAATTAAATGCTAGCGTAATGCTTACTACATACTGTGCAGTATACACTAAATACTGTATATGAAGGTCCTCACAATGTTTAGGCCTATTTTACGCCAACACAAATGTTTGACATGAAATAACTTTTCGTGGGAAAAGAAAGGAAGTCAAATTGTATTTACGTGTTTTCAAGCAGCCGTTCAGATTTTTGCATTCGCTTTGATGTTTCTGGATTCTTTCTTTGCTATTCACTGTCACTTGTTCAGCATGTTCACCGCCAAATAATTTTATGTAATTTTATGTAACAGCAGCAGTTCTGGGCATGTGACTAAATGCGCAAATGGTTGGCCTGATTTCTTCGCAGTGTGATGGAAAAGAGATTAGAACATCCTAAAAAGAGAAAGCCAAAAAAATTTTAATCGCCCCCTGGTGGCTGGCTGCAGTATAGACCTTATGTAGCCCCGCCCCTTTTCAGCACTGCACTTGTGTTCTGTCATATGGTTTGTATTTCCACAGCACGAAGGTAAGATCTTACGAATTTATAAATGTTTTAAAATCTTCCCGGTCTACTGGCATTTGTTATGACATCTACTTCAAACATTCCAATTCTCACGATCACTTTCGATAACTCTACAATAAGTAAATCTCACCAGCTAATAACTCTTCGACAGTGATGCCATAGAAATATACAGAGCTACTGTGAAGACACAAAATTCTCCAAATGACGTAATAGGCGCACAATGTCAATGGCCATTTCTGGGATGTTTTGGCTTAATTTTTCTTGTGGAATGGAAATGGAGATGCGTTGTCCATCTTTTTTTCTTTTTACAGTGTATGACTTTTTGCAGCAAATTTTGGCACAGAATTTTTGTCTTGTTGTAAAGAGGCCTTTAGCAGTAAATGTTCTTAGGGGCCATTCACACACAACTAGCTCAAAAACAGTGATATGTGGTGAAAAGTTAAGAAACGTCCATTTAACATATGTCTACAATGACGAACTATTTAAAAACACACCAAGCTGAAGTTATAACGTCCTCAAGACCAAAATAGAATGCCTGGACAACATAAATTTGTCAACTAGGATGTTATCAGGATCATCAGCTTCAGCAGTCATCCTCAGTGTCTGTCTGATGGTGAATGCAGTCATGTGATGTACGGTGGTTAGCAGCAGAAGATTAATACCGATTCTATTCATAGCAGAGAGCAATAGCTGGTGCCACTGAAACAGATGGTGACTCCGCCTTATTAATGATATACACTGAAGCTAAGCAAAAAGGTCACAAGGCCTTTGGTGTAAAATGGAATTGTACAATTTATTCTTAACTCCACTTTTGCTGTAAATCGATGTAATTATGTGTTCGGGAGTATGCAAATTAGTTTCTCCTTTTAAACAGAAAAGTTTGCTCAGAGCAATGATGACTATATACTATGTAGGTCACCAAGAATTATACTAATATCCTAAATAGATAATTGTACAAAATGAGGACATGGGGAAAACATAAATGTAGGAAAAATTGCCTCATTCACCTCAATGTACTTATGATGTCGCTGTCGGAGTGCAGTGCAGTGCACTGCTAATGACCACTTAGTGAGCTCCTCCTTTCATCTTACACAGATGGGTATAGACTGAAATGGCCATGGTACAGGAGATGTGTCAGTTCCTGCTGCACATATAAAGACTTCATCCATTGACATTAAATCTAACACCTCTCTACTATTGATCTGAGGGAACATGCTATTATCGTGAGGGGTCTGGAAGGGGTTGAAGACTTTCTCATATTGTGTGGAGGCATAAAAGTGGGTTATATCATTTATTCTTGCTAGGGTTCATGTCATCTCTACTCATGTTATGAAATCAGACAGGTCTGACTGATGCTGAAATGGAGCAGCTCTTGATCTATAGATACTAGCTAAAAGCCCCATATGAGTGTTTGAAGAAGAGAAATGGGCAGCTAAATCACATATCTCTAGGTTTTACTCTCTTAGTTATATTTCTCTTGTATCACTATGTCTTCCCTTATTAAAAAAGGTAATTTTGACTTTTCTTGCAAATGCAGGTTTTTATTCACACAATTTGGACTTTATAACTCACAATTGTGAGTTTAGATCCTACAATTCTGTGAAAAAGTCATAATTGCAAATATAAACTAACAATTGTGAGGAAAAAAAGTCAGAATTTATATCTTGTAATTCTGACTTTATTTCTTGCAATTTAGAGTTTATAACTCACAGTTCTGACTTTATTTTTCGCAATTCTGACTTTTTTCTCAGAAGTTTGCCATATAAAAACTCAAAATTGCAAGTTATAAAGTCAGAATAACGAGATGAATTTTGAAATTCAATTACCGCTTTCATCTTTTATCTTTTTTTTAATTTATTTTTTTAATTCCATAGCAGAAACAAGCTTCCATACAACTCCATGTCAGTCAAGGTTTCTTATACCAAATACATATACTTTTACCGTCACCAATTTTTACAAATCTGTGGTTTTGTAGTTTACATGGAGACGATAATTTTCAAAAACCCGTTTGAAACCCAAAAAAGTTCTTGTTTTAAGCCCCCAAGACACTGTTGTCGTGATGAACGGCCAAAAGCTATAAAAAGCTTTCCGTTTTTAGTTGAAAAAAAATCTTTTTTTGATTCATTAGATATTTTATGATATCGGCCCTTAAAATATCATCAGTCTTTTCCTGCCAATTCAATCCATTTTGCTGTAGCACAAAGACAAAGCAAGGGAAGGACACAAAAAGAAGCATTTTTTTTTAAAAATAAAAAATAAGCAGAGTTACTATGATATTCAAGTAGCCAAGTACACAATAGTCTTTGTCATTTTTCATTGGAGATATGGCTGGCCCGCAGCGATTTTGCATTGGATCTGAAGCGTGCACAACTGCAGCGGTGACAGCAGTCTATCTCTTCAAAGTAAACATCATGAATATGAGAGGATGATGGATTAAAGACCATCAACACCCCTGTTGAGATTAAACAGGTCTCTCACGTGATGCAGAGCAGCACATCGTCTCCTGAGACGTCTTGCTTCCATAGTCTGAGAGATGAAAGCCGGAGCAGCAGGGCAAATCTAGGGGGAGGAACGGGCACCTCGGCGGGACGCACTGCCCAGCACGAAAGCGCAGGATTATGGGTCGCAGCGTGATGCTGGCAGGGGACTTCCTCTGTGTTCGCTGGGAAGGCAGACGCCCATCTGGCATGTCATTACTGTATGTCTATACCAAGTTACTGGCCCTCAGGGTCAGCAAGCAGCGGCCCCATTCCCGTCTGCACCTGCTAAATCTCCGCCTGCTTCATCAAAGAGCTCCAAGCCCTCACGCTAGAGTCCGTCAGCTAAATAATTTATTTTCTGACATGCACTTCAGTCCCATTTGTCATGCTCAGTCCCAATACCAAAAATATCACTGTGCTCCTTTGAGAAGCTTGGGCTCAGGGTATTTGTAAACACAAAAGTATCCGCAATAGCACTGTTTCAATGGCGAGCAAACATGAGATTATTAACACTGAATCACAGGGAATTCAGGATAAGAATTCATGCAAAATTGTTTGGTGTGGTGAAAATGATCCCACAACTGCAGGACAATTTTGGGGAAAATTATATAAATTTTTTCACACCATAATTATTCAAATGGTTTAAGTCACTTTTTCTTTAGATGATCATAGTTTATAATCATAGTTAACCTAAAAATGAAAGATTTACTCACCCTCAAGCCAGCTAAGGTGTATACAACTTTCTTCTTTCAGACGAATACAGTTGGAGATATATTTAAAAATATCATGGCTCTTCCAAGCTATATAACAGCAGTGAATGGGGGGCCTGATTTTGAAGCCAAAAAAAGTGCATCCATCCATCGTAAAAGTACTCCACATGGCTCCCGGGAGTTAATAAAGGCCTTCTGAAGCGAAACGATGGATTTTTGTAAGAAAAATATCCATACTTAAAACTTTATAATCTAAAATAACTAGATTTCCATATGCATGCTACGCAAGTCGACTTGCACTAAATGAGTAATCCCTGACTAGGATGTATGACGCAGGATGTAGGAGTATCGTAAGCTTAGATGTCTCTCACGGTTTAAACAAACAGAGCTGGGCAACAAACTCAAGCTCCTCTTCTCTTACACTGAAATCCTTCGACATTTCTCTTTAAATTTTCACGTTTTAGACTTCTAATTCGTTAGCGGTGTTTTTTTTTTTTGGCTCTATCCTCTGTGCTTCCGTGTTCATAATTACATCATGCGTCGGGTCAGGGGTTACTCTTCTGCCACAAAACAATGCGTACGGTCATTTGCCAGAAGCTAGTTAATAATGTTTTAAATATGGATATATAAATCATCGGATAATTTTCATTTTTGGGTGAACTATCCTTTTAACCTGTAATGATTAAAATTTTACTGATGGATATTCAAATTCATGACTGAAAGTTTGTGTCTGGGACAAGTATAGAACAATAAAGTCTAAATGACTACATTTTAAAAGTAGCAAAGAAAAAAAAAAAAGAGTGTGTGATCTATAACAAAAAGAAATGTTAGTTTTAATAGAAATGTCTGAAGTTGAAGAAACTTGATTCAGTAATCTAGTATTGCATTTCAAACACGGTCATCGGGTGCATCATAAAACTAGTTTATTTTTTATTTTGGTGAAATGTAATTTCAGTATGCGTACAGCTACAGGCTTTGTATTGTCAACTAAATCACATCAATATTCCAACCATTGAGTGATGAATCTTGTAAACAAAGCAGAGATGTTGGAAAGCAGCTTGAGGGCACTTTCTGTGGCCATAAATAAGTGAAGCATATTTGCTCTGCTGTTAGTTGTGTCTGGCACACAGGCCTAGTTAAAGTGTCATATGAACACAGTGAGAGGCCTCGGCGGAGACATACTACTTATGTTTTATGGCTCCACAGGCTCCTCAGCTGAGATATAAACACAAATATAGCCCAAATCAGCATTGTATGCTCTCAGATCCATCACCTTGACTGCCATTGTGCTCAGACACTCATCGAATCATTTTTCTACACGCATACCTAGAATTGAATCCCACTTGCAAAGTCCAGTAACTATAGTCGTGTACGGATTTTCTTCACTCCATCACCCTGGAGTGGCTGCTACGCACACAACCTGCAGATTACCACCCCTCTGAAAAATGCAGCTCTGTCTAGAAACAGATGCGGAGAATTTTTGCGGGGTGTTTGTGCCATACAAGGTTTTTGGAAGAGAAAGAAAAAAGAGCTAAGAAATGAAAAATTGAGGATTTTTCCAGTTGCCATGAATCCTTGATAATAATAAGTCACTGCCAGGAAAAACAAGCATTCACATGCAAATATGGAATTAAAATTAATCTAGGGAAAGTAAACAAGCTCAAACAGTGAGACCGCATCAAACTGTCAGGTCACGTCCTGATCTCATACCAGCTATATGACTAACACGTCTTTCAATGCTTGTGGTGACCCAAATTTCTTCTCAGCGCTGCTCTGCTACTGCGCAAAGTCTCTACAAAGATTCAAATCGATGAGTTTGTCGATTACAATGTAGTTTCCATAGTAAAGGAATGCTTGCTTGTGCAAAGATTGGCACCATTGTGCTAGGGTGTTGTGGGTGGTTGCCAGGGTGTTGCTAAGTGGTTGCTAAGACAGTGGTTCCCAGACTGGGAGGGGGGCTCAAGCAGTTCCAAGTAGTCTTTAGCACATTATTCTGTTGTTGCTAGAAGTTTATATGGGTGGTTCACATGCCAGGGTTTTGCAATGTGGTTGCTAAGGCGCTCTTAATAGTCTTTAGTGCATTATTGCTAAGGTGTTATGGGCGGTCACCAGGGTGTTGCTATGCAGTTGCTAGGGTGTTTCGAGTAGTCTTTAGCACATTGTTCTGTTGTTTCTAGAAGTTTATATGGGTGGTTCCCATGCCAGGGTTTTGCAATGTGGTTGCTAAGGCGTTCTTAATAGTCTTTAGTGCATTATTGCTAGGGTGTTATAGGCGGTCACCAGGGTGTTGCTATGCAGTTGCTAGGGTTTTCAGAGTAGTCTTCAGCACATTGTTCTGTGGTTTCTAGAAGTTTATATGGGTGGTTCCCATGCCAGGGTTTTGCAATGTGGTTGCTAAGGCGTTCTTAATAGTCTTTAGTGCATTGTTGCTAAGGTGTTATAAGTGGTCACCAGGGTATTGCTATGCAGTTGCTAGGGTGTTCTGAGTAGTCTTTAGCACATTGTTCTGTGGTTGCTAGTTGTTTATGGGTGGTGCTTATGCCAGGGTGTTGCAGTGTGGTTGCTAAGGCGTTCTTAATAGTCTTTAGTGCATTGTTGCTAGGGTGTTATGGGTGGTCACCAGGGTGTTGCTATGCAGTTGCTAGGGTGTTCCGGGTGGTCTTTAGCACATTGTTCTGTGGTCGTTAGAAATTTATATGGGTGGTTCCCATGCCAGGGTGTTGCAATGTGGTTGCTAAGGCGTTCTTAATAGTCTTTAGTGCATTATTGCTAGGGTGTTATAGGCGGTCACCAGGGTGTTGCTATGCAGTTGCTAGGGTGTTCAGAGTAGTCTTCAGCACATTGTTCTGTGGTTTCTAGAAGTTTATATGGGTGATTCCTATGCCAGGGTGTTGCAATGTGGTTGCTAAGGTGTTATGGGTGGTCACCGGGGTGTTGCTATGCAGTTGCTAGGGTATTCCGAGTAGTCTTTAGCACATTGTTCTGTGGTTGCTATTTGTTTATGGGTGGTTCAAATGCCAGGGTGTTGCAATGTGCTTGCTAATATGTTCTTAATAGCCTTTTTTTGCTAGGGTGTCACCAGGGTGTTGCTATGCAGCTGCTAGTTCTGAGTAGTCTTTAGAGCAGTTGCTAAGGTGTAATGGGTGGTTGCTAGGACATTGCTAGGTCTTTTTCAGTTGTCAATCACAAAGTCCTTGTTTTCAACCATAGACCAAAATAACTTTAGTGCTTTTTAATCTGAGGATCATGAGCAAATCTACATAAAAATCTCTGTAACTACAGTTGTGCTTAAGGTAATCACAGCATGTCAAATCTAGAGCCAAGGGGGAAAACAATGCTGCATTACACTAATGAGTATGGGAGCATATATTCCCTTACAAAAAAATTATAATGAGCAAGTTTCACAGACTGTGCCACAAACTCCCTGCCTGTAACTTAATAAACTCAGCAATCAGCTCTAACAATAAGTGAAGATAAGCAACCGTGTTTTCCTATTTACCATGTGCTAGTCCAGATGGCAGTGAGAAGTGAGGCTTCAAAAAAGCCTCCAATCAGACCCGTCTCGCAGCTTTAACTAGAATACGCCGAGAAGCCTGCCAAAATAAAGTGTTTACAGGCCATTTTCATACAAGAGGAGCAAAGACTACATCAAAAGCCCATAGAGAATTCAGAGAGACACTAGCTTTATCTCAGAAAGATACTAATTTCACAGAAACAGATTGACAATCTGACAACAAATTTGTGCATTCAGTGCTACTCTCGTAGATGGTTGGATTTAAATTTTTAGAGTTGCTTGCTAAGGCAATCATCACTAATTCTACTGCTCATACTTAGGGTCAAAGAGTTGAACAAAGCCCTATTTTATTAACTATAACGTGTCACCTTCACAGATATGAATGTACAGGAATGATATCTCAAATCATGCTATACAATTTCGCCTGGCAGAACTATAGACCAGAATATCAGAGACTTCTGACCGGGTAAGTAATATCCAGCAACCACCCAGAACACCATTGCAACCTCACATTTAACATTACACTCCAGTTCTGGCACACACATGGCCGTGAGCGCACACACATACACTGAACAGGTGGCACTGCCAGAGAGGAAGCTGCAGCAGATGGCATCATGCACCTGACTTACACCAACACTAGATTCAACCACTATACTTTCAATTAGTATTAAAGAAAGATCATCTACATGGACAAATCCTCCAGTTTCTCTGAGATGTTTAGTTTTTTTTTTTTTTTTAACAAAACACTCAAATAGTTGTGATATTGTTGTAAAATTAAATGGACCACTATTTAAGTGTGCTCCAAATAATCGGGCGGCAATCGTTATCGGTCGATGTTAGCTTTATATAATTTGATCAGTGGTCTCTTTAAAGGCTGATCAGAAGAACCAATCAGATGGTGCAAAACTCAAGGGAATTTTTCTGTGCGCAGCTAAAATTGCTTCACTAAATTCACTGGTCTGGCAGTTCTACCAGGTGACTGTAAAGGGCAATACATTTACAAAGTCTTTGCAGAGAGCAGAGACATTGCAACGACAGCAATACAGAAAAGAAACTAGGGCTGTGCGATTTCAGTGCATT
The DNA here is from genome assembly GCA_037101425.1 of Elopichthys bambusa. Taxonomy (NCBI): domain Eukaryota; kingdom Metazoa; phylum Chordata; class Actinopteri; order Cypriniformes; family Xenocyprididae; genus Elopichthys; species Elopichthys bambusa. Next base: position 44,604,922 of record CM074432.1, on the reverse strand, counting down.
TCTTTCCTTGTTAGTGCGCTTTCGTTCCTCCCTAAAAGCCCAAACTTAACGGCCAAATCAGCTAGATCAGTTATTATCGTAAAATACAGTCTCCTATTGCTAAACTGCAGGACGTGCTCGATAATAATAATAATATAAAAAAAAGAGTTAATAAAACTGCATTATGCATTAAGATATTGTTCTCCAAGCAGCTTTCTGTGCACATGCTCAGAGACGAAGTGGAAATTGGACAAGCAAAGTGAACTTTGAACTTAAAATGGTTAAAACACAGAAATATGTAAAAATGCTTGGCTTGGTGAGTATTTGCTTAAACACCATTGGTTATGTCTTAAGTGAACAGTTGCATGTGTAACAGTTGCATGTGTAACAGTATATTGGATCCGTGCATTAGGTCTTAAAGTGACAGCAGCCTAATATTCCTGCTGCTGTCTGTGTCATTAATCGTAATCAAACAACAAAAGAGAAAATCACTCACTGCACTTTAGTAGATTTAGTAGGACTAATCTATATTTGATTTATACAGTAAAGACTATGCAGTGTTGTTTTGCATTTGATTACTTTCTGTTAATAAAGATTGTTCTATTTTTTTTTTATTATTTATTTCACGGGAATGCTATTTGTTAAGCTCCAAGTTGTTCCTAATCACCTCTAAAGGGGGTCGCATACCGGACGAGAAGTTCAGCACTGCGTTGCATTGCGTCTCGGACAACTCGCAGGTATCACAAACCGAACGCGCACATTATATACGTGCAAGCTCAATTTCGAATCGACTCCTGATTGCACGATGGGTGAGTTTTAAGTTGACAGGCAAACATTACATATGCCTATGCTTTAATATTTCGCACTGAGGTTAGTGCATGGAAAAATGGCACAATAGAGCAAAATGAAAGAAAACGTTTATTATACATTTTTTCCAATATTTTTAGACTTTATTCAAGCTGTTAGACTAAGAATGTAAAACTAATGTATCTTGCAGCACAGGGTGAAGTCAGTGTGTTCATTAATGACGATTTGAGAGAAATATAATATAAATGTAAAACAATGTAAATGGCGCTCTGTGGCGCGGCATGATTTTGAACAACTTCCTGACTCGCAGCTAGGCGCCGCCAGTGTGCGGACACTCATAGAAAATAATGCGTTTGAATTTTAAAGACATGGCGCGGCGCGGCGCGGCGCTGAGCTTCGCGTCCGGTGTGCGCCCCACTTAAGAAAGGGAATTGAATATGTTGCACATGCTGTTTGCCAATGAATAAGAGTTGTCAATTCATGATACTTTCTCATCTCTCTTTTTTTAATATATATACTTAAAATTAGGGGTGTAACGGTACATGTATTTATGCCGAATCATACAGTACAGACATCACGGTTCGGTTTATGCAGTAAGACGACAAATACAGTCAGTCACCCTAACCCTAACCAGAAGGGCGCATATGTGGTAATGCAATGCTGTTTGCTAACCGCCACAACAGGAAAAGGCTCAGAAGAAGAAGAACAGGCAATCTAGATATGTGTGTAATCTCTCAACTAGTGTTTTAACCGTGGAAAGTCATCAATAAAACTGCTTGAGAAAAATCTCACGTAGCATTACATTTACCTCAGGCAAGTCATTTAGTGTCCACAGCATATTAGTTCACTAGAGAAATGAACTCTAGAGGAGAGCATTTGACTAAATATATGCACTATATTAGTCGATATATTCATTATACATTATTCATTTACTTTACCTGTAAGTAATATCTTAATTAACACTGTTGTTAAGAATAGCTAAATAACCCCAGTGTGTCTATTTGAAGGCTTCTAATTATCATGTAGTATTATTTTGGTGATTGGTATTGGACAATACTGCCTTCAGTGATCGGTAATCGGCCCCAAAAACCCAGATCGAAGCACCCTTAACACTATAACTAAGACTATAGTGAGATGAACACTTTTGTAATGAGATTTAAATCAAACATTTTCAGAGAAAAAATTTCAATTTTACTAAAACTAACGTAAGAACCAGGTGATACCAACTTAAGATGGTCAAGCTGATTTTCGGAACATACTAGCTGGTTTGGTCCAGGTCTGACAGCTCTGACCAGCTTTATTAAGAACGATATCTCAACCATAGTAGTTACATTCCCACTGATGAACAACCCAGACCAGCTACCGATCATAAATGTCCAGCTTGGAGCAGCTAGAAACTATTTAAACCAGCTAAACCACCTTAAGCTGGTTTTAGCTGGATTTTCCAGTAGGATTTACAATGGGAAAATGTTTAAAAAAATATTCATTCTTAGTCGTACCTTGATCCAGTATGATGAGCTGAGCACTCGACTGCACATTACCAGCGTCATTCTCAGCTAAACACTGATAGAAACCTTCATCTGACTTGACCAGTCCCAGCACCTGCAAGCTCTGCTCCTTCTATAAAGAGGCAAACAAGAACATTGTTGTCATCTAGAAGAAATATTCACCTGCATTCACTGTTGTGCATTCTGTATCACCATTTTTTATGACAAAAGGTCAACAGCATTTCCTCACTCAAGTACAGCTAGCTGGCAACTTACAATGATCTTGAAATAGTCACTGGGAATGACGGCATCTCCGTTCTTCACCCATTTGATGGTGGTAGCAAGCGAGCCGGTGACCTCACACTCGAAGATGATGTCTGTGGCTTCATGAGCATATATGTTAGCAGGTTTCTTCAGGAACTGTGGGGAAGCTGAGAAGAGAAGCAAAAAAAGAACAAAATAAATCACACTGCTTCTTGGGAAAAATGACACTCCAAATGTATGATTTAGTGCCATTAATCACTTCAGAAAACTATATGATGTGATCATGAACAGAAAATGCTGCTTTTGACATTTGTCAAACTCTAAAAATACCCTAAACACCAGGATGTGGCTAAAACATGTACCTCCTAATAGCCAGAGGAGAATGCAAAACCTCCAAATGCTTCCCATTAGTAAATGAGGTTATTTGATCTTGGGGAAGATAAACATGACATAGATCATCTCAATAACAAGGTAGTGTGCGCCAGAATGATTCAGGCCTGTCTGCTGGGATGTAATTGGATTGTTGCTCTGTGTTGTGCCCGATTCGCTACCACACAACCACAACCCTCTGTTACTGGATATTTATTAAGCATTTCACTTTTTTTTTCATGTGCAAAACATTAAACATCACATGCATGATTCATACCCTTAAATTGCATAAAATGCCTAAGTAATATTGACTGATTGACGTTTCTGATAAATAAAGTGATGAAACATATCTGACGCGCTAGAGTTTATAAGTGTCGATTAAGAGACTCTACATTTAGTTTAGAAAGTATAAAGATGCGTAGAGGAATTTCTACCACAGTATATACATACCTGCACATTTACATACATATATGATATGAGAACAGAACGAACATTTAAATAGGACTAAGGATAAATAAATAAAATAATAATATACACAATCAAAACTAAATTTTACTCAGACACCTTGATCATTTCATTCATTAATACAGTTTATTCACTATAGTTTAAAAAAATAGTAATAAAATATGACAATATCTCAGAGTTAAACTGTGTCAGAAAAAATTGATCTTAATTATGTCAGATAACACTTAAGCAAGACATGGTCAGGTCAAAGTGTTTGAATAATTTTTGGTTCCAAAGTTTTACCAGTTTTACTGGTAATCCACTGTATGAAGAATTTTTGGGTATAATATGTCACAGTGTTGCTATCCTCTCTTACATAAATGAACTATAGTGTCCTGCACCCACGAGTAAAAATATATCAAAAATATCAAAAATGTCTGAATAATTTTTGGTTTGACTGTATGTATGTATGTATGTATATATATATATATATATATATATATATATATTTTTTTTTTTTTTCAATTTAATGATTAGATATTTTATGTATACACACACACACACATAAAATATATATATATATATATATATATATATATATATATGACCTGAACGCTTGTTTGCAGTTGATTGTGGAGGACTGCTCATGTTGCATTAACATTACATTAACGTTCAGCAGAATAGTTTTAATAGGTTTTAAAAGTAACCAAAATGCTAAACATTAAAATTAAAGCAGAACAAACATAAACAGAAATGTTTGATCCGAGCTTGTTCAGTTTGTTTATGATCTGTTGTGACTTTTATATTTTTAAGTTCTAAACAACAACGATAATAATATTGCAATAGATAATTTATCAGATTTGTACAATTTTTGTTTTTTTGTTGAGACCCATTCAAAAGTATGGAACGTGTAACATTTAAAAACTTGCAGAAATTGAGAAGAAATAATTAAAATTAAATTTTTATAATTCATTTTATTTATAGTAAAGTTGACCAACCCCCCCCCCCCCCCCCCCCCCCCATTTCTCTTTCTTTCTTTATATATATATATATATATATATATATATATATATATATATATATATATATATATATATATATATATATATATATCTTGAAGTAATCCAAAAGTAATCAGATTACATTACTTTCATATTGTGGTACTTGGATTACGTTACTGAATACTTTTTTTTATTTTTTTTTTATAACTGTAATGGAATACATTTTTAAAGTAACCCTCCCAAGCCTGTATATATAACTATAAGCATGGTTATATATATATAACCATGGGGGGGGGATTTTGATCTCAAAATCACCATCCAAAGCCAGAATGGCTACATAACGTTGAGCTAAAATGCAGATTATCGGATGTTCTAGAATATCTGGCTCTAGCATATGTAACATAAGTTGCAGCATCAGGACCGAACTGACGTTGGTAAGGTGATGAATGGCTGTTAGTATGTGCTCCTGCAGCTTGCTGAGGCCTGCACACACAACCTGCTGAAAAACACTTGTCACACACTGCTGGGTTCCTGCCCAAGCCAGCTCCACACGGGACAGATGGTTCATGTTTCAATCACACAGTATATCTCAAGCCCAGGAGCACATACACATAGAAAGGGTATGTTCATATCAGGGGCTAGAGACTGTAAAAATGTTGCATCAGCTGCAAATGTAAAGATTAAAGATGTGCTGATGTGTGACTGTACACACTTTTGCATTATAGTTGCACACCCTAAGTCAGTTTTCATATTAAAGTCAGCACGAAACAGACTTCATAACCTATTTTACTTCCATAAGCTGATGTACTTCCTAGTGTGAAATACGATACAGCAAATCATGATTTGGATCTGGATTGTAAAAAGTGGGCATTCTAAACCAAAATGGAGTCAGACCTGAACGCTTGTTTGCAGTTGATTGTGGAGGACTGCTCATGTTGCATTAACATTACATTAACGTTCAGCAGAATTAATTTTCTGCATTAACTATTGTCAAGATTTTAGAAAGGCTGCATTACCTATAGTAGTTGGCCTAAAACCATGCTTAAAAGCTTTTTGGCTATTGGTTAACATTATTATCCATGTTCACATAAGTTGATTAATGAAGATAATCTTTTAGAATAATAGTGATTCATGCACAATAAGAAAAGGAATGTGTATTGTTGACTTTAAGAAATGAGGAAAAGGTGCTTAGACAACAGAAGAAACACTAAAGATAAAGCCAGAGCATTTGTTTCATGGTCACAGACTGGTTACATTTCCTATACATTCTACATGGAGATCATAGTGATGATAAAACCATCTCAAATGACCACACAGCTCTTATCACTGCCTCACTTGCATTCATGAGCATGTCTCAGGTTTCCCGCTATATTACAGACAATGTCAAAGCTTACTCGCTTATGTTCTGTGTAGCACAGAAAAGACAGTCTATTAAAGTTTAATAAGATTCTGGGCATTTCACCTACAGTATAACAAAACAGGTTCCCAGATCAACCTGACCCGCTCACACTAGCACTTGTCTGCATGTTGACTAGTTATGTATGGTTGACATTTAAAATCTAAGCAAACAAGACAAATATTTGAAATAGGAACACAATAATGTTCTGGATTCAGTACACCCTGCTCTTGTGTTGATTACCACAGCAAATATGTCTGATTTGTGTAAAAAAAAAAAAAAAACACTGTTGTAATAACTTGCAATAGGAGTAAATACCAGCATTCCAGAGGTACAACAAGCAGAAGCAGTGAATCTCACATTTTTGTTAAAGCACTTGATGAATTATTCAGCAAAACCTTCTGTTCTAGGCAAATTAACTTCTGGTTGTGTGTTTCCAGTGTAATTCCTGTGAGTAAACATGATACCTTTCTGGTCTCTTTGCAAGTATTATGCAAAACTTACCAGGTTTACTGGCTTGACATGACACTGAAATAAAAAAAAAGACTGGATATAGAGCTATAAATATTACACTGTTTACTGAGCAATTATATCGTGCCAACAAGCATAATGTGTCTTGTGGCTATACTTTGTTTGTATTTTTACTTTTATGGCCAGTCCTTATGTACTTCTCCTTGTGAAAAAAGCACACTTAATCATATTTATAAAAATAAATGAAAAGGAAAAAAAAATTATTATGGAAATAATATACTTTAGAAGTATGAACTGAATGTAATGTTTTTGGATACTTAATTGCATAAATGAAAATTAAATGAAAATTATTACATTTATATTAACTGCAAATTAATTTAAAAGGTTAGTTCACCCAAAAATGACATTTCTGTCATTAATTACTCACCCTCATGTCGTCCCAAGACCTTTGTTCATCTTTGGAACACAAATTAAGATATTTTTGATGTCAGAAAACTCTTGGATATCATCGAAAATATCTTAATTTGTGTTCTGAAGATGAACGAAGGTTTTACAGGTTTGGAACGACATGAGGGTGAGTAATTAATGACAGAAATTTCATTTTGGGGTAAACGAACCCTTTTAAGAGTGTTTTTTTGACATAGTTAAGTCGGACTTCATTACAACTTTATATGTAATTTAATATCTTTAAAGTGTTAATGTGTATTGTTGAATGTACTGAAACATTGAGGTAAACTGAAATATACTTTAATGTAACTTGTACGTAATGTATAATTACACATTTGTAATATTGAAGTTAAAAATATATCAACTAAATGTATTATTAAAGAAAAATAAAATTATAATCAAGTACGGCGTGATGAATACGATCCTCAACTGGATGGATCTGGAATAAATACTTTGACTATTGCGATCCCATCGGACTTATTATGATTCAGGCAGCTATCATAAAGCACTGTTGGCCAGAGGAGAACTGGCCCCCCGACTGAGTCTGGTTTCTCCCAAGGTTTTTTTTTTTTTCAATTTTAACACCTGTTTGCCACCTGATGTCACCTGTTGGAGTTTGGGTTCCTTGCCGCTGTTGCCTTTGGCTTGCTTAGTTGGGGACACTTGACATTTGATATTCAACAGTGTTTTGATCTGTCTGCACTGACACCATTGTATGCGAACTGAACTGAACTGGATGATGACATCACTGTTTACTCCAGTGCTGATATAGACAAATTAACTAAATTAATAACTATTGATTCTTACATCGGAATGAATTAATACTGAATTTACTTAAACAAGTTTACACACTCCCTCCGAAACTTTCGTCCGTCATAAAAAAAATTCGGATCAAGTTCAATTTTCTGCGTTTTTCGCATCCGTAGCAAGCATTTTGAGAGGTGTTTTGACAATTTAGAGCCACCGTACAAGCAAACGCCAAAATCCAGAATGGTGTCTGACAAGTTGATCCACTTCCTCTCACAGCACAAAGCACTGTACAACAAACAAAGTGCAGAATACATATTATATATATATATATATATATATATATATATATATAACCGAGCCACTGACATCCTGAAGTAAACTTTAAATCGCTCAGGATAATCCCGCAGCTCCTTCATAAGGAGGTGGAACTCTTTCTCTCTACGCGATCTCAGGATTGGATGGACCCAATATTTCCTCTTTTTGAAAAGAGAGATGATAACAAAATCATCCTCACTGCTTGAAGACTCCATTTTGTATTGTTTTGTGAATTTTTTCACAATGTATTGATAAATATGCATCGGACTCAGAATGCAAGGTTTCTGTGCGTGACGAATTCTTAGGATGACGAATACAAAAAAACGCATCTGAAAATTTTGGACCTTTAATCTAAATTAATTTAAGGTTTTCTAATAATTAGACTGTTGCGCCAAACTTCAAACTTTTTTAGAAATAAGCAAGACTTACATTTAAACCATATTATTCAAAGCAAGCTGCATTGCAACAACACACAATGATTAGCAAACAACCGAGAGATTGTTTGACACTCGCTTGGATTCTGGGAGGTGCTCGGTTTGAGTTTGGCATTGCACCTCTTCTGTGAGCTGTTGGGATTTACTGTACTATCGCTCCAACACAATACCTCTCCCACCCACAAAGGCAAAGTAAGGGCCTGAAAGTAGGGGCTTGTTGCCCCCCAGTATCATTCATCTTTTCATCTCGTCACAGTGTAGGATCAATTCTCAGCAGACAAACAGATGGCTAAAGCTCATTACACACCACGTATCTGCATGAAATCTACAGTCCAGATTCTATTCTATTCTTTGTAATTTCACACCTGTCTGAACAGTCTCACGTCCCTTTCATCATCACACAATCAAATCTCATGCACTTTAGTATAAGTCCCACCCAGAAGCTATAGCCTGAACAATTACAGAGAATCCTATATCTTTTTCTGTAAATATGTCTGAAGTGTGATCAGACCGTGCAATCTAATTACAGAACATAATGTCACCAAGAAAATGCAACACTTCCTCTGAACAGCACTAGAGGAAAGAGCTTTACAGTGTGACATGACAATCACTTGACTAGTCCTTTATAAAAGAGGTTTAAGCTTACCTTTCAGCGTGAGCTCAGTCTGGGCCTCAATGGAGCTGTTGACATTGTCTGCCAGGCAGTTGTACACACCGGCGTCTTCCTCGGTGAGATTGAAGATCCGCAGACTGCCCCCGCCGAGCACCTCAAACCGGCCCCTGCTGTGTGGAAAAGAAAAAAGGGTGCTGTCAATACGCTCCCTTCAGAAAGTCAAATGTATACTTAGCCCAACACTAATTCAGTAACTGCAGTATCAATTTTTCTTCTGACAAGCAACAACATGGAATCTATCTTGCAATGGGAGCATGCTGTGAGAAAAGAGCAGCCTCAAAATTGTGGTAGTGTTGTTTAGCGGTTAAAGGTCAGGCTCGGTAATCAGAAGGTCTCTGGTTTGAACCAGGGCAAACAATGAACAGATCACCATTGTGCCCTTGAGCAAGGCACTTAACCCCAGGATGCTTTAGGAGGATTGTTCAGGTAATAATTGTACTGCATGTTGCTTTGGATAAAAGGGACTTTTGTCTAACAAGGTAGTGATAGGAGGAGCTTCAGATTTCTTCAAATATTGTTAGTTCACCTCAGAAGGCCAAAGTAACTATTATATTAGCTCTATCTATCTATCTAAAAGACATTTCTTAATTTATTTGTTTACTATGTTTTATCCCCATTACCAATAGTCTGAATACAAAAGGACATGTCTGAATTTATTTATTTTTCATCCCTGTTATCAAATGCTGTCTAAATACGTCTGAATTTATTTATTGACCATTTACATCCCTGTTACCAATAGTTGTCTGAATACAAAAGGCATATTTATGCACTATTTTTCATCCCTGTTACCAAAAGTTGTCTGAATACAAAATACATGCCTGAATTTATTTACTATTTTACATCCCTGTTACCAATAGTTGTCTGAATACAAAAGGCATATCTGAATATATTTATTTATTTACTACTTTTCATCCCTGCTACCAAATGTCTGAATATAAAATACATTTCTGAATATATATTTACTATTTTTCATCCCTGTTACCAATAGTTATCTGAATACAAAAGGCATATTTATGTACTATTTTTCATCCCTGTTACCAAAAGTTGTCTGAATACAAAATACATGCCTGAATTTATTTACTATTTTTCATCCCTGTTATCAAATGCTATCTGAATACAAAGGAGATGTCTGAATTTATTTATTTACTATTTTTCATCCCTGTTATCAAACACTGAATACAAAATACATGTCTGAAATATTTTTTTTCTATTGTTCATCCCTGTTATCAAATGGTGTCTAAATACAAGACATGTCTGAATTAATTTATTTGATATTTTTCATCCCTGTAACCAATAGTTGTCTGAATACAAAAGGCATATCTGAATATATTTATTTATTTACTACTTTTCATCCCTGCTACCAAATGTCTGAATACAAAATACATTTCTGAATATATACTATTTTTCATCCCTGTTACCAATAGTTATCTGAATACAAAATGCATATTTATTTACTATTTTTCATCCCTGTTATTAAAAGTTGTCTGAATACAAGACATTTCTGAATTTATTTTTTTCTTACTATTTTTCACCCCATTACCAAAAGTTGTCTGAATACAAAATACATGTCTGAATATATTTATAAACCATTTTTCGTCCGTTACCAGAAGTTGTCTGAATACAAAAGACATGCCTGAATTTATTTACTTATTTTATCAATTAAAATTGATCAAATGATTTCTGCAGTGATTCTTTAGCAATTCCTTTGTCCTATTGACAAACTAATCAACATTCGGTTGGGGAGTTGGGTAAATTTTCGACATAGGGAAGATGGAATCAATAGTTTAGAGAAAAGAAGAGCATGGCCACAGTAAGAGGTAGAGGAGCTGGCTGGTCTCTGGCACAGAAAACAAAGATTGCAGTACGTCCGCTCAACCTAATCTGTCAGCCATCGATTGGTATTAAACACCAGCACATTAATACCAGCATTCTCACACTGACTATTTTTATTGCACTGCCTGTCTCAGCTGTGAAGTATCCAGATCCATGTGTTGCATTCAAATTTGTGCTTTTCTAGGACACAAGTATGTGCTTATATTATTTTCTTTTTGTAACTTTTTTGGGGCTTTGAAAAAATCAGTGTATAAATAAAGTACTAAACAGGCATTATAAAAAAAATTAGACAAAATACATAATAAATGAACACCTAAAGAAGAGCAAGTCAGTCCTACACCAATGTCAATACCAAAATATCTATACATTTACAGAGCGTGGTTCAGCAAATGCAACCATTCTCTGGCGGATGTCTAAGGCTAACTGTCAATCTGACAGTGTCCAAAACACACGCCAGACCACAGGACTTGCATAAGACAGAGTAACTCAAAAGTCTTGTGCTCAAAGAAACTCCACCCTACCTCAAGCATAACACATACCTCAACCCAAAGGAAAACCAGCAGGTCTCGTAAAGGGGGTCTTTGTCCTTTTGGGCTAAAGAACACGCAGTGAAACACGTAGACCCACTGTGGAGCTTTTCCACCTAAAACACGCTTCATTCTTCGTGTTTTCCTTTCATGGACTGTGATGTTATTACTCATATGCTCTTTTAAGAGTGTGAATGCTGAAGTTCCACACATCAGTGCCTCTCAGCTGCAAGTGTCTTATGATCTCCACATGTGTCTCTAGCCTTCAAAACTTTAATGTGAGGGAGGCACAGGCTTGGTGACTTCTGCAAAGTGTTACTAACAAGATCCTTTGTGGTGTTTTGCATGTGATTTCACTTGATTTCATTTGAAAGACTAACTTAGACACCTTGGAACTAGATCAAATGAATAAACTGGAACAATAAATGTAAAAAAAAGTAGCATTTCTCAATAGTAAAAAAAAAAAGAGGATAAAATAAGACGATATAAGACAAAAATGGCTTATATTTTTATATTAATACAAGTAAATAATCATAGTCTATTTTATTGATTTGACATAAAATGTAGTGGCGATGGCATCAACTGTTATCAAATGTATTGTAAATAACTACAAATTACCAATAACTACAAAATTAAAATGTGCTCCTTAACTAGCTACAGTAATTCCCATTTAGGCATATTTTTATTGTATTTTATTTACTTAGTAAAAAATTATTTTTATTTGCATGTTTATTCAATGTTTATTGTTAGAAAATAACAAACTTTTCTAACAATAAGACCAATAATAACAATAAGAACAATAAGACCCATTTTTTGTAAGAGTTGCAAAAAACCTACAATAAATAAAATCTAATTCCTGAGGTGAATAAATAATATTTTCTGAAGTTTAAGCATCTCCTCTCCTTTCACTTACCATTTGTTAAAAAAAAAAAAAAAAAAGGTCCTAAAAAAGTCCTATTTTGCACCCTATACAGATAAACAAGAACGGCGTAATCAGAAATGAATTCTTCCCATTCATTTTTTAACAAGTGAGCCGTCTCCTCCCCCTTATAGTGTTCCTTAAAATTCCTCAACTTGTGTAAGTTGGAAACATACTATTCTTCATTCAGGACCATCAGAGCATTAGAAGTGTTGAGGGAGCAGTAATGCTTTGGTTCTATGTGTGGAGTCGCCTCAAATAACCCAGAACTAATGTGCAACAGCTCACGACGGCAGGCAGGTTAGGGCTAACAGCTAGCGCTGCATATGCCGTGATGGATATCCAGTGTGCTGCTCTGAGGCCAAACTACTGGCATCCGTCAACAGAAATCCAACACCAAACTACCGGTGGCGCTGACCCAACCTGCCTCAGAGCAGCCAGCCTGTGATTGATGCCGTCATAAGATACAAGCGAGTGAGATGAAAGGCTGCCTTGTCAACAGCTCAGAAGGTTCTGGCATGGTCTCCACCCTTAACTGTTCAGCTCTATGGCTGTGACTCCAAACAGAGCAGCTACTAAAGCTGTGCCAAGGCTTCAATGAGGGTAGTGACACTATTCCTTCTGATGCCACCATCAAGGGTCGTGTGTTACCCTACTGGAAAATCCCAATTAAAACCAGATTCTGACGGTCAAAAACATCAGGGAGATACAATCTTGATATTATAATGAAGTAAAAAATAATTCAATTCTTGAAAAGAAAACCTAATTTATTAGTATGCCATAATCTTTTAGCATTATTTCTTAGAGAAAAATTTTGAACGAACATTAGACTTAAGAGTCATAAATCTTGATCTTTTCAAATAAGACGAAGAAACTTACTCTAACTCCAAAACTTCCTCTTCAGCCTAAAAATATTATTTATTATTTATTCATGGCTGTGTGGCACCTTCAATTTTACAAACAAATTGGTTTTATTTTTATCAAGGTCAAGTATTAATGCTTATTATTTTTTCTGCCAAATCAAAGTAATATGGTGCGGTCGATGAAGTGAAACAAAAAATATATCCTAGAAAAGATCCTTGCAGACTGGATATGTTTTTAAAAATATCATTTTACCCTTTTGTATCTCAAAGCAACATAATATAAGATATAATGGAATATTGTAAATGTAAAAAACAATGATATTTGTTAATGAATAGCCTGGCCAATCTACTGTTCTTAAAATACCCAACAAGTACTCAGTTCTATCTAAAATCATCAAACTAGACCTGTCTGACCAGCTTGGAGAGCAGCTAAGACCAGTAAACCAACTTCAGATGGTTCAAGTAGTCATTTTACAGAAGGTTAAACAGGTAAAAAACAGATAATTCCATCTTAAGCTGTTAAAAAGCTTGACCAAGATGGTCTTCTAGGTTAATCTTGGTTGGTTGTCCAGCTGATCACCCATCCAAACCAGCCTAGATCCAAGATTAACCTAGAGGGCCATCTTGGTCAAGCTTTTTAACAGCTTAAGATGAAATTATCTGTTTTTAATAAACACTTTGCAAATGAACAGGTATGGGTCTGAAATTGACTGAATAACCTGGCTGCATCCTGACATATTTAGGCTACCTTCACACAGTCAGTTTTTGATATTGAAAAGTGCATTTAGGTACAGGTGTGAGTCTCGAGCATCTTTTATATCTGGGTGGAAAGCGGAGACTTTGGGTCATGCGTAGAACATAAAACTGACGGGAGCAGCTCCGGTGGAGAACAGTGACTGGATCCACAGTAAAACTTTCAGATGACACACAGCTCATAGCGTAATCGTTGCAAGTTATCAAAACCACACATGAAAACCCGCAACACACAGACAAGCATTTGTGCAGAGCAGAGCAGCTCTCTTGCACTGTATGATGTGACAGACAACTAGTTGTCCAGTCCGGTGGCGGTCACACAGCGCAGGTGTTTTCCAAAGAATGCGGTTGAGAGTCCTGAAAATACGGGTGTGAGTTTGGTTATAGAATGAGTTTGTCACTCCCGTAAGTAAATAAACTGTGTGTGAACGTAACTGTATTAAGGACTAAAATACAGGACTGACAACCATATTCTGCTGCTGTGTGAACATGGCATTCAAAGAACAACAAACGTTCCACATCAATAACCTATGGAAGCTTGTTTCAAATATACCACAACAAATTATCTCACAAGTCAGACTTTTTTTTTTTTTTTTCCACACAAAAGTTTACATCTCTAATTTCTGACTTTTTTTTCCTCAGAACTAAGATATAAACTCAAAAGTCTGACTTTTTTTCTCACATTTGCGAGTTTATATTCAGCAATTCTGACTTTTTTCTCACAATTGTGAGTTTACAACTCACAATTCTGACTTTTTTTCTCAGAATTCTAAGATATATAAACTCACAATTGCAAGTTAAAGTCAGAATTACAAGATAGACACAACTGCGTTATAAAGTCAGAATCGAGGGATATAAACTTGTAACTGGGAGAAATAAAGTCAAAATTGCAATATATAAACTTGAAATTCTGACTTTTTTTCCTCACAATTGCAAGTTTATATAAAGCAATTCTGACTTTCGCAATTGCGAATTATAAAGTCCAATTTTGAGGGTTAAAAGACTAATTTCTTTTTATCAGAATTGCGTGATAAACTTGCAATTGAAAGTTATAAAGTCAGAACTGTGGGATATGAACTCGCAATTCTGAGAAAAAAATAACATGCAATTGTGAGTTTATATCATGGAATTCTGACTTTATAACAAGCAATTGCGACTTTTTATCTCACAATTCTGACTTTTTTCTCACAATTGCGAGTTTATATCATGCAATTCTGAGAAAAAAAGTCGGAATTGCGAGATGTAAACTCGCAATTGCAAGAAAAAAGTCAGAATTGTGAGATAAAAAGTCATAATTACCTTTTTTTTTATTCAGTGGCGGACACAAGCTTCTATAAGAACTCATATGAGGTATTGTCACATTATTTTGGTTTGTCCAGTGTGACGTATGCAGCTCGTTTATAGGACGGAGCCTCAAATGAAATACCTCAGAAGAGGGGAAAGAATGAGTGTAAAATCAATATGAAGAGCTTCGTCTTTACAATGAGTCAGAGTGTTTGTTTTTCCCAGCTGGGCTGAGATGGACCGTCATCATACCTTTCTTTATTTGTTTTGCAGGTTAACTAATATTTTGATTAGCACATTACTATAAGCCCAATGCCACAACCTGCGTAATATACACATATTAGAGGTCTGAATGAACTGGCAGATGAGGCTGGATTTAGCTGTGGATGTGTCATTAGCTGTTGAGTGCACGGAGAGGCCACAGTCATTCCTAAAGGGACGGGACACAGTGGAACTCACAGAGGGAAATGGGAGAGGATAAAATGGAAAGAGAGAGAACGAGAGGCAGAAATAGAGAGACAGCCACAAAATTCATATGTTCCAGTGACAAACAGCTGCTGGACATTTGGCTAAATGAATCCTGCTATAGTGCTGCATGGTTTGTACAACAGCGGCGATGTCCTGCCAAACAATAAAACAGACATCCAGCACAATGCATTCCAACCATTCACTTTTCATTCCAGCAAAGTCATAAATGATGTACTGTAGTGTTAGCCTCAGATGGCCCACCCACGGACCATTCATCATGGATCCTCTGATGCAGATTACATGCAAAAACGGCATGCAAAAAAAACAAAAAAACAAAACAAAAAAAAACACGACACTATAAATTCCTATATGTTCCTATAAAACATGTTTCCCAAACTGGGGTTTATGAGTTGATGAAAAGCTAAGAATTAATAAAATCAAAATAAAAAAATAAAATAAAAAGAACCTAAATAAAACATACTAAAAATAATAATAATAAATAATTAGTTTACCAGCAACTCATGTGACCATTTAATGATATCAAAAGAACCGTGAACATGCAAATATCTTGTTAAATTATTAAAATATTCTCTTTTGACTTCATGGCCCCAAAAAACCCAAAATGAACTTTTATTTAAAACATGGTCATCACAGAAGATGTGTATATAAATAACTGAATCATAGCATTGAATCACTGAAAGAAACTCAAGGGATTTGTTTAAAATAGTACAAAGTAGTAAACAGCGAAGTGGTTGGTCACTTAACATCAATCATACGGCCACTTCCTTTTTCAGTTCTGGGTCAGAATTAGCTGTAAAATGGACTAAATCTTATGCTGAAAGTCAGAAGTCTGGAAACACAAGACTATAAATGATATAACTTGGGATCCAAACAATAATATCTAATTTTCTTTGTCAGTTTCTCTTTTACGGCTTTTTTTTTCCCTCACTCCAGCTCGATGTGCCAGTCTTAAGTGTTTATCCTTCAGCCTGTTGTTACACTCCGACTAAGAAGCCCGAGCGTCTCCGAACCAGCTATTATCTCTCTCTGCCCAGTGGCTCATCATCGCCTATCTGCCGAGAAGATCCCAGCCTGAAAGACGGGCATGCAGCTAGTGCCAGGGAATCAGAGCAGTTGGTAAGACTCCACGGTCAATAAAACACTGTTTGGTTTTCAGCATTAGAAAAACACTTTTTCCCCTACACACACACGAGGGAGCTCGATGGGCTCCATCTGTGTGGACTGATGGACTGTGCTGTTTCTCTATTCCATATGAGAGGAAATCCTGTATATACAGACAGTAAAAGGTCAGAGTAGGAATAAACAAAACATAAACACAAACAGCAACAATCCAGATTCTTACATTTTTACAAGTCTTTGTTACTCATGTTACATGTACTTATTATAGTAATAACAGTATATTATGCATAATTACATGCAACTACCCTAAAACCAAATCCTAACCCTAAGGCCGCATGTCACCATGTCCACCTAGCTGTGGGCACTTGAGTGCGTTTTGGCAGAGCGTTTTTTCAGTTGAGATGCTTTGCTTGCTATGATACAGAATATCGGCGGAAGTGTTCCTAGTATCTAATTTCACAGATAGTTTGTTTCTGTACTGTTCCTATATAAAAATGTTGATACAATGTAAAGTATTTGCTCTGGCTCTTGTTTTAAATTATTTTGTTCCAATATTATGCCTGTTGTTATCATCTGTTGACGTTGTACAAGCAGAATGTGGCGGTTGGTCAGAGTTGTATTTGTCCCGCCCCTCCTCCACTGCGATTGGACGGCTGGGTAAAAAGTGACGATGAGCACTGCACTTTACCCAAAACTGAACATTCTTTAACTCGAGGCGACCGGTAAAAATGTCGAGTGCTCAGAGCTGCAGGGTGAAACAGACGCTCAGAGCCTCGCTACGCTCCTGCCATTTTAAAAATGTGGCGCTCCCATTAAAACTATTGGAAAAATACGCTAGCCTCAGAAAAAAATGCTTTGGTGGACACATGGCTTAACCCTATAGAAAGGACATGTAGTTAATTAATATTACTTAGTATTTAAATGTATAATTACACTATAACAAGGACACTTTAAAATAAAGTGCAATCCCAAATGATTAATTTTGACTATTGCCACTTTTATTAGAATCGAGAATAGACAGAAAACATAAAATCAATGGGAAAGAGAGTCTAGAACATTTTAAATATTTTAAAAATGTTATACTCTATTAGGGCTAATCACCAGGCCAGAGCTGAAAAAAGTATACTTGTAGTGCACTTCAAATCTTAAAATTATATTATTAAATAAGTGTTCTTGCAGATAATATAATATTAATGAAATAACAGGCCACTTAAGAGTACTTTCATTCTTAGACCTTTTAGAAAGTGTACTTTGTAATAATATCAAATTAAGTCTTACTTTAAAGTATGTTTTAATAATCTGTTGTTGTGCTTTGAAAATACACTTATTTTGATGTGTTGACTAACATACTGAAGCACATGTAATGTACAGTACTTGATAATATTTTTAACTGCAATGTGTTATTCGATATTACATTTAAAGTTCATATATTTTCAATGTAATGAATGTCATGAATTTAAATATATTTATAACTATTACATTTAAGTTCCAATAGAAATGACTTTAAAGTCGGCTATAGTTTGGTTTATCATAAATGCAAAACATTACATTTAGTTTGCACTTAAGTATATTCTTTTAATGTATCATTACCATAATAAGTATTATGCCATAATTTTCCCCTCCCTCTGGTGCAACATTACACGGCCAGACTCTATTACAAACAGCATAAATTTGATATCATGAGAGTGTGAGCTGAAAACAGCATTTAATCTTGTTAATACATATCCTGGACAAAAGGCTGCAGAAATTATATGCCATTACCACTGATCAGCAACTCTGCCAATGGCCATCCCGCCATTTAACCCAGCCTTTATAGATTGGGAGAGTAGCAGACAATGATCAACCCCAAATTGGATTTTAAATAGGGTTCCAGAGAATTGAGCAAAGAGGATCAAGAGGACAGGATGAATGGCTAGTTGGCTGATCAGTAGTTTCACTGAGCTGGTGTGGATAACAACACCTCAGGGATCCCTATTCCAAAAACCATATTGACCAGCTTAATGATCCTGTTTTTCCATCAGGACAATCAATTCATAAGGTAAACTATAAAAATGGCCTAAATAATTTCTAGAATCTCAGTCAATTTAGAGTTTATTTTATGTATATAGTGCGCAAATAGTATGGAAGCTTGTTTCCGCCACTGAATAAAAAAAAAAAAGGTCTTTTTTATCTCACAATCTCACAAGACTTTTTTTCCTTGCAAATGGGAGTTTATATCTCACAATTATGACTTTATTTCTCGCAATTTGGAGTTTATATCTCGCAATTATGACTATTTCTCGCAAATGGGAATTTATATCTTACAATTCTGACTTTTTTCTTACAATTCTGACTATTTCTCACAAATGGGAGTTTATATCTCGCAATTCTGACTTTATTTCTCACAAATGGGAGTTTATATCTTGCAATTCTGACTTTATTTCTTGCAATTTGGAGTTTATATCTCGCAATTCTGACTTTATTTCTTGCAATTTGGAGTTTATATTTCGCAATTATGACTTTTTTCTCACAATTCTGACTATTTCTCGCAAATGGGAATTTATATCTTACAATTCTGACTTTTTTCTTACAATTCTGACTTTTTTCTCACAATTCTGACTATTTCTCACAAATGGGAGTTTATATCTCACAATTCTGACTTTATTTCTTGCAATTTGGAGTTTATATTTCGCAATTATGACTTTTTTCTCACAATTCTGACTATTTCTCGCAAATGGGAATTTATATCTCACAATTCTGACTTTTTTCTCACAATTCCAACTATTTCTCACAAATGGGAGTTTATATCTCACAATTCTGACTTTATTTCTTGCAATCTGGAGTTTATATTTCGCAATTATGACTTTTTTCTCACAATTCTGACTATTTCTCGCAAATGGGAATTTATATCTCACAATTCTGACTTTTTTCTCACAATTCCAACTATTTCTCACAAATGGGAGTTTATATCTCACAATTCTGACTTTATTTCTTGCAATTGGGAGTTTATATTTCGCAATTATGACTATTTCTCACAAATGGGAAATTATATCTCACAATTCTGACTATATTTCTCGCAATTAGGAGTTTATATCTCAATTCTGACATTTTTCTCACAAATGCAAGCTTATATCTTACAATTCTGACTTCTTTTCTCAGAATTGTGAGAGATAAACTCACATTTACTAAGGGGGAAAAAGACTTAATTTTTTCCCCCTCAGAATTGCAAGTTTATATCTCACTTCTGACTTCTGAAAGTCAATATTGTGATATAAAAAGTCGTAATTATCTTTTAAATCGTTTTATTCCATGGCAGAAACAAGCTTCCATACAAATAGAGACCCATTTACACCATAAAATATTCATACAAACAAAATGGCCTCAATACTGAATCTGTACTATATAAATATTTAGAGATACATATTGCACAGCATGATCAAAGGAACTGTGAACATGTTTTGCACGACATTTAAATTGTGTCTTAAGGTTCGGAGGATTGAAGTCACACTTCATATGGAGCCCAATATGAGGCAATCAACAGTCACTCTCACTGTACCCTTTCATCTATCTGCTCTCTCTTGTTCTGCCTCTCCGACTCGTCCGTTTACCGTGGTTAATCCCCACAGCGCAGCCGCTCTCAGAGACAGTGAGGCAGCTGCACGCAAAGCGTTTTCATAAATTCAGATATGTCAAGAAGGGACTTGAATGCCTCGTTCTATCGCTGTCTGATAATATGAACGTTCTTACACAATATTCCCCATTGCTCTTCCATTCAACATTCCCAATTACTAACTGACAGTCCAAACCCCTTCTTCAGGAACTGAGGGTGATAATCTCACAGGAACTTTTTAATTGTCCAGAGCAAAACATCTTTTTCAGTCATCAAGTAAAATTACCTCAGCCCTCGTTACACAAGCAGATCCTTTGATTAATGAAGTCATCTAGTGAAGATTGCAACTCTGGGGATACTTATATTCAAGCCAATGAATGTGGTAATTATTGTTATGACAAACTTACTGGAAGGCAATTATTAGTGGTGTTTACTAAGGAAAGCAACACTATTAAAATTGCTCATACTAACGGTTAGGGATTTGAGCAAACCACTAAACTAAGTACATAACTTGGTACTAGCTACAGACATGAATGATTCCTCAAATCGAGTGTGTTGTATATAAGAGGTATGCTATTACTTATAAAACAGGTGAAAAAATATCAGTTGCACTGAAGAAGGAACATCTCATATCTAGAACAGAATATCATAAACTGGACTTCTTTCTTTTCTCTATTTTGCACATCATGGAAAGCACCACTCACATTTTGTTAAACATTTTTAAAAATCTAGTTAATAATCAAAGTTTAAGAAGCTTACATGGAGAAAAATGTATAAAACCCTGTAAAAAAGTACAGGGTTTCCACACCTTTTAGCCAATGAAATTCCATGATTTTTCTTTGACTTTTTCAGTCATTCACTATCGGCTGATATTGATTATTTAATTGTGCATGCCCATTTCCCTATTTTTGCATGTACATTACCTTTGCCATTATCAAATAATCACTTAATCTTAGAAAATTTGAATAATTTAAAGGGATAGTTCACCAAAAATTACCCAAACACCGTTACCCACGGTAAAAATCGTGTTCCGGGGGGTAAAATATGCGTTTTTGGCAGGGTTCACCTGTTAAAATTCTCATTCCAGGGGCTACATGTCATGTTACTTGAGGTTGCTTCAACCCACGGACATAAAAAACAACCCACGGCAACAGTGTAAAAGTAGCCCAATTCTGCAGGAAAACCGTGGACTTGGCAACACAGCTGCCGCCTTTCTTGAACTGAGATGCTACAGCAATCTGTCACGCCACATTAAACGATGCCAAAATGTTTATTTTTTGAATTTCGTAATAAAATGGACAGAATCTGAATTCTGAGACTTTGTTTTTATATCAAAAGTAACAAAGCACAAAGATTATTGCCATTTATTGGATGGGAGGCACGCTACAATGTTCATTCATCAACTGAAAACAGACTAGATCGATTCTTGGGATTTAATAATCAATATCGGTTCGTAAAAATGAGAATCGATTAAAATCGAGAAATCAATATTTTTTACCCAGCCCTAATTAATATCAGTGCATCTCTATCTGAATTCATTTTCCAGGCCCGGATATCCCAATTTTAAAATTCGCTTATATTTCCAGGTCTACCATGGCTGTGATACTTTTTAGTTAGTATGCAGTGTTGAAAACATCGGCTGATGACAAACTCTGGGACACACGTGCCCTTTGGACACCCAGCAGCTAATGAGAATGAAGCATGAAAAAAAGTGGCTTCCCAGGTCTAATCTGTGAACAGCCTGGCAGTGTTTCTCATGAGAGAGGTGTGAGAGAGACTCTTGCAGTCTTGACTGGCATTTACACCTCTCAGGCAGGCGCCGTCACTCTAATTATTTACTCGGGCAGCTGGGACGGGGCTGTATGCCAGCAGAACAGCAGACGTACACGGAGAGCGATCCCTAAAAGTGGACATTGCTGCCACAGCGGGACTCAAAGCTCATGTTCGTCACACTGGCAACACACCGAGGAATCAATGACCTGTTAGTGGAAATCACTGTCTGATTCAGGGCGCAGAGCTCTGGATCTATTAATAGCAGTCTATTCCTCCACCCCGGAGGTCTGTGAAGACAAAAATGCTGTTTGATGATGTAAACAGAGATTCAAATCCCTACCTGTACTCAATGAGCTGGTCTTTGTACATCCATGTGACGGAGGGTGCGGGATATCCTGTCACCACACAGGGGAGCAGCACGCTCTCCCCAACGACTTTAGACACATGTTGAGGCTCCAGGAGAAACTCCAGATTCCTCTCCTCGCCAGATTCTGCACAAAACAGAGAAGGGAATGCAGTCAATGTCTTTCTTTATGCTTAATTTGACACATAAATCAATAAATAATTTTTTTTTTTTCCCAGCAAAAAATTCTAAACAGTCTTAAGACAAAATAAATATAAATTCAATATACAATATTAAAAGTGTTTTTTTTTTTTTTTTTTTCCCCAGATAATATATTTCAGTGTTGGGTAAGTTAATTAATTACTAGCTACTAATTACATCTTCAACAGTGTGATTAGATTACTGTATAATTACTCTCTCTAAAAAGTATTGCATTACTTATTATTAATTACTTTCTAAATCTTATATCAACCAGTTTATTTCTTTTAATTTTTTCTAATAAATAATATAATAAAATTGCATAAATTATTATATTTAAAAGGGAGGTTAAGTTAAAAACATACATTTTAACATCAGATTAATTAAAGTACTGAAAAATTAATACCTTAGTAATACCTTACTTTACTTTTACAAGGGAAAAGTAATTAAATTAATCACTTAGTAATGCTTTACACACAACACTGTTCACTATTAAATTCACAATGAAATCAAAATGGATGATTCTTGTTTTTTTTATGGAATATTGCGGTATTTATTATAAATGATTTAATGATTCATTGTTTTAAATTCATGTGCCTCGTAATCCCTCTTTCAGCGACATCTCTTCTCTGATGATGGGGGCGGGGCAATCTGTCAATCACATGAGATCCACCAATAGCAATCCACAACCATCAAATCAATTCCACATGGACAAAATCAAGTCCCGCCCTACATTTGTTCTTGTTTAAGAAGATATATGTCACAACTTCTGTTTAAGTTTCAGTTATGCTTCTTACCTCATTGGGAATTTTTTTTTTTTTTTTTTTTTCTTATTTAAAGTTCTTAAAGAAAAAGGAAAGTCAGAGGTTTGCAACCACATGTAAATTAAGAAAGAATTTTCAGTTTTAAGTGGACTCTCTCTAGTATAAATTAACACAATTTAGGCTTTTTTGGCATAAAAAGTGGGCTAAGACAAAATATCAGAAAAACACAAATCAGGCTATATTCTCTTCAGACAATTCTTCAATATAGTTTACTCTCCAAGCAAATTTATAAAAGGATTAGTTCACTTCAGAATTAAAATTTCCTGACAATTTACTCATCCCCATGTCACCCAAGATGTTCATGTCTTTCTTTCTTCAGTCAAAAAGAAATTAAGGTTTTTGAAGAAAACATTCCAGGATTTTTCTCCATATAGTGGACTTCAACAGGGTTCAACAGGTTTAAGGTCCAAACTGCAGTTTCAGTGCAGCTTCAAAGGGCTCTACATGATCCCACACGAGGAATAAGGGTCTTATCTAGCGAAACGATCTGCCATTTTCTAAAAAAAAAAAAAGTATATACTTTTTTAACCACAAATGCTTATCTTGCACTGCGATGCGATGCGCCACGCATTACGTAATCACGTTGGAAAGGTCACGCGTGACGTAGGCGGAAGTACCGATCCAGTGTCTACAAGGAGAACATGCATAGATTAAGGCAAACGTCCTTTACAAAAAAAGGTAAAACAATGATGTCTGACGATTTTGAAGTTGGTGGAGAAAATGAGATGAGTTTTTTCGCCCTACGTCACGTGTGACCTTTCCAACATGATTACGTAATGCGTGGCGCATCACAGAGCTAGTACAAGATGAGCATTTGTGGTTAAAAAAAGTATACATGAATTTTATGAATAATTGTAACAAAATACTAAAAATATTAGTGAAATTAAAAACAAAAACCATGCAAATAAAAAAGCCATCAACCTTTTGATTTTCCTTCCCCTCAACCGTTGACTCCTGAGGTGATTACAACAGATTAACGACATATTAGCAACAGCAGCAGTTGCAGCAGGTCAATTTACAGCACCATGTTAAACATTCATGTGCAAGTAATTCTTTAGGCTTTAAGCTTCGGATATTATTTTTGTCAAAATGAAACGTTGGTTAATATCGACCAAAGACAACGCAGGGAGGCCAGTGGAGGACAGCGGCGAAGCACCACCGTCAGGAGACATAATGGCAAAGTTCTTTATGACCTGAGGGATTTCTTGTAAAAATATTTAAAAGGAAAGAAAAGACGAGATCACCTGTTTTTGTCTATTTTAAGTTTTAATTTAAAATGTTTGTGATTTTAACAAAGTTTAAATGTTTTGCCAAGCAAGTATATAGGATATATATATCAAAAGTATTACTTTATATAAATATAAAGTAATGAATTGTTTGTTTCAGTGTTTGTGATAAACATCCACGGATCAGTTGCGCACTGCAAACGCAGCATATGTGAAAGCACAATAGCGTCTGCTGCATATGTAGCCTACTGCAAAGGCATGTTCACCTAAATGCCAGGTAAGGTGCCATTTTCCTTGCTTTACCCGAGGCAAAAAAGCCATGTGTAAACAGAGACTTTAAATTATATGCAACTATGGTGAAATTACTAGTTTTTTGCGTCAATACATGTTTATTTTAATGCGAACAGTGCACTATCGTTTTAATTCAGCGCGGTGCAGCGCAGCAAAAATAGACTGTGCGTAAATGATCACTGCACTGCTTCAGACGTAGCGCTCCTGGAATACACTGTCAGACTGCATCCGTGTGCAGTGTGAACACTCTAATCCGTTAATATGGGCACAGAAAAAAATATGCACCGCATAAACACTGCAAACAGAGCATGTGTGAAACAGGCATTAGTGCATGTGTGCCATTGCGCACAACGTTTGTATACTTTAACCACCTCCGAGGATAGTGGGGATCGCGAGTCACTGGCATCGTTATTTTGGGGGTTGTGGGCTGAAAAGTTTGGGAACCCCTGTGCTAGATAAGACCCTTATTCCTCATCTGGGATCATGTAGAGCCCTTTGAAGCTGCAATTTGGACCTTCAAACCGTTGGTACCTGCTGAAGTCCACTATATGGAGAAAAATCCTGGAATATTTTCCTCAAAAATCTTAATTTCTTTTCAGATGAAGAAAGAAAGACATGAACATCTTGGATGAGTAAATTATCAGGAAATGTTAAATTTTGTAGTGAACTAATCCTTTAAGGATGTTCACTGGAAAACCAAACAACAAGAAAACCGTCTGAAAAGTGTTTGACCTTACAGATAAAGGATTTTCGCTCCACAAGTTAAAATTCTGAAATTATATTTATGAAATTAGAAAAAATGAAATTACATTTGCTCCAAACAGGTTTCCTAAACACTCCTTTTGGCTGCCTTTGGTCAGACAAACAGGTAGTCCCCAAACTCACGCTATTGGTTGAGCCATAAGTTGACATGTCGTGAGGCTTAAACAAACAGCAATGTTTTAAAAGTGGCTCTTGTTTGGAATCTTCTTTTTTTCTTTTTTTTAAACATTTACTGTATAGAAAAAAAACTTTTAGGTTTAAGCTTTTACATTTTTTCTCTTTAATACTCATTGTTTATTTATCTCGTCGAGGGGAAAATTCAAAAGGAGTTTTTATTTCTCTCTTTACATATTACTGCATCATGTTGCGTCCTGCTCCATGTTTGGTGCGATAACCTCAGCAGGCGACGGTGCTTCAGGCCTGGTTTACGTTCTCTAATATCTCACTCGGTGCTCATGACTGCCTGGAAAAATAAATCTGCCTGCTGAGTATCTGCCACAAAGGAGCTCAATCCTCTTTAACTTTAGCATAAATTACATTGTTCTCTTTGATAACACCACATGTGGCCGTCCTGCTCCAAGAGGCTTCCTTTAAAACTCTCTTTCTCCCCACAATTGTGTGATTTTCAGTAGGGCATGAAAATTCAAGGAAAAATCAGAATCAATGTCTTGCATTTTTATTGTCAGAAATGCAGGGAAATTGGCCTTTCCCCCCTACGAGCTTTTATTCTTTTAAGGAGGAAAAAACTTTTTTGGACAAACTTGACTAAAAACGTTTGATACAAAGGGTTATGAATAAAAAAAACAATGACTGATAGCACTTGCATTTTACTAGCATATTGGCTGTTTATTAGTTATAAATATTCATATTAATATATGTATTAATATAATATATATATATATATATATATATATATATATATATATTAATGCCTTATTCTGCATGACCCTTAATTCTAAATCCCTTTATCCTACCAATACTTAAACTTAACAGCTATAACTATTGATCATTGTAGCCAATCACAGACATATCTGTTGAGCGTGTGAACACACTAGCCAATCAGATGTGTTTAAGTGTTTAACTCAACAGCGCTCGAAATGCTAGGGGGAAATGCTGGTATTGTCACATCTTTAGTAGACAACACTAGTGATGATATATTCATGTTATGAATATGTATATGTATATATGTATATGTATATATATGTATGTTAAATATGTATTAAATAATTACCAGGGAGTATCTGTAATTGCGCCTCTTCACTGGTCTTGGTGGGCCCAGCGTTCTCAATCACGCAGCGATACAGGCCTGCGTCTGCCTCTGTGGCATTGCTGATGACGAGAGCACCGCTGGGCAGCGTGAACACTCTCTGGTCCAGCTCAACCGGCTCTTTGTTTTGTTCCCAGCGGATGAAAGACACCAGATCTGGATTCACCTCACAGTTTAGCACGTGACTGTCACCCACCCGCACTGACGCCCCTTCCGGCTGACTGAGGTACCGTGGTATACCTGAAAGCAGAGAGGTGGAGAGTAAGGAATTAGAATAATTACAATAAATTCGAAAGATGCACCAATACTAAATTTCTCCTCTGATTATTCAGAATGATATGTGCCAATTCCGATTCCGCTAGTTTGATTTTCTGAAGGAAAACAAATCTCTCAAAAGTTCAATTAATGCTGTAAACCATACAGGGAACCTTTAATTTGGTACATTACTATAATATTAGAGGTTAACAACACAGCTATTATATTCAACTGCTATTTATTTTCAGATACAATAGTTACACTCAAAAACTGAAATGTTTGTATATATATGTATATGCACATAAGGTAGTTTTCATAAACACTTGTCTTCATGACAAATTTATTCAAACATACATGTATAATTAACGGTTAATAAGCTCCTCTCTAGTGTTTTTTTATAACTAACTAATGAACTGTGAACACTGGATAACATTTCTTGAGGTAAATGCAACATTAAGTGACATTGTTTACAAGCTGTTTTATTGGCGTCTTTTTGCGGTTGAAACACTGATTAAGTGATTACATGATACATTTCAGTAAGTTGTAATGTATCTTTCAACATACCTTCTGATGTTCATGCATGTTTTTCGTGCCGTAACTTGTGTTAAAGTGGAAGAAAAGACTGCCGCTTGAACTGAGGCTCTACAGTGATCTATCACGTCACATTTAAGAGCATCAAAATGCCATTTATTCTTTGAATTTCATGACAAAATGGACAGAATTTGAAAGCTGGGACTTTGTTTCACAAGTAACAAAGCTTTTTGCGATTATTGGACGGGAGGCACGCTACAAATAATGTTTGGTGTAGGGAGAAACTGGTAACCTGGGAACCCTGGCTTGAACTACGGGTGATTCATAGGGTCAAATACATCCTATGTAAAAAAAATAATTGCTTTAATTGGCCCATACTGATTATTGGCCAATACATTGGTCCATCTAAAATAAATTCATTATCATATACAGGTTTGCACTGAAGTCAATATGAAATGGTATTCACTTTGGTAAATAGATGGCTTTTGTAATTTAACAATACCAACAACAATGCCTAAAGCTATTTGATCTATTTGTTTTAGAGGTGGTGGAAGTTATTGCATTTTGAATTGAAGACAATTGTAATAATGTACACCGAGGAATCATACGCAATGAGATACGGTCTATTTTAATTTCACATTCACTTTAAATGGCTAATTATCTTCAGAGATTCAATTCTGAGTCCAATAAGCAGCTCTTTAGAGGTGAAAAAAAAAACCCATCTAAAACCCAAGGGCATATTTTACACTCAAACATCTGTAAATGAAATGGCACACAAGTGTTTACACTTCCTGCATTTCCCCTGGTGTCCCTCAAGCGCCGGACCCGCCAAGAACCTTGTCTGTAAACAGGAAGTGGTGCTGACAAACTACTAAGCCACAGCTTTCTCCGCTTCTCAGCTCTGGCATAGTGATAATGTCCAGAGAAATTACTTTACATTAGGACTGGGGTGTATTTTAACTGCTTATGATGATATATTCATAATTATCATGAAATTCTTCATTTCCGTGGTTCAAACTTTATGATTCAAATAACTAGCTTCCGACAGGCGACCGTACGCATACTAGGCATGTCGACTTGCGCCACAAGAGTAACCACCGACGCGATGTATGACGCAGGATGTAGGAGTATCGTAAGATTAGACACCTCTCATGGTTTAAACAAATAGGGCTGTGTAACAAACTCAAGCTCCTCTTCTCTTATATCGAAATCCTCCAACATTTCTCTTTAAAATTTCTTGTTTTAGACATCTAATTTGTGACCGGTGTTTTGCTTTACTCTATCCTCTGTGCTCTGCATCATTGCATCGGGTCAGAGGTCACTCTTTTCCGTTGTAAATCACCATTGTAAAATGCATACGGCCATCTGCCGGAAGCTAGTTATTATAGTTCATAAAGTTTTAAATATGGATATTTCTCTTTAAAAAAAAAATAAATAAAAATAATTCGCTTCGCTTCACTTCAGAAGGCCTTTAGTAACCCCCTGAAGCCATATGGATTATTTTTATGATAGATGGATACAGTTTTTGGGCTTCAAAATTCACTACCATGATAAAGCTTGGAAGAGGCAGGATATTTTTTAAATATATCCTATTTGTCTGAAACAAGTCATACACACCTAAGATGGCTTTAGGGTGAGTAAACCATTGAATATTTTCCATCCCTTTAAGTATGGTTCTCAGGTAGTACTACTCTTTACACCTCTGCTGGTGCATGCAAAGAAGGAATGAGCTGCTTTGTCATTAGCATTGCCGCTAAAGCTCAAAACAGAGACCCATGCAGGTGAACATAAAGACTCGTACATGAGCATGTCTTTGTGAGCGATTAGGAGAGAAAAGTGATGAGGATTCCTTTGTCTGGCATTAGTCCGTTACAGACATGCCATGCTCTCGCTCTCTCCTAATGTGAAAGAGCATGCAGTGAGAGATGCTATCAGTGGCTGGCTCTGACTGAACAGAGAACAGCATTCATTCATCTCCACAGGCTCTGCTTTATAACAGCAGACAGAAAGGTTTCACAGAGCATGCTGTGGGCTTTTAATCCCCTTATAAACTATATACAAAATCAGGCTTTTACAACAGAACAGCTTTTATACTCTCACAGGAAACTTTCTGGGGAGAACTCTGTCTAAGTACTAGTACTTCTCCATATCAGAGTAAATCAGGAAAAGACAAAAGACAAAAATCCAGGCATAGTTAGATACACTTCTGTATGGCTACAGTATTAAATATTTACAATATATTTAAAGCTGCTGTCTGTAACTTTTTTGTGTTTAAAATTTACAAAAATTATATAATGAGAACGTACAACATGAATCCATTTTCCAAACCGTGTTTTTGTCTTATCCTGAATCATTATGGTACACTTATAATAAGTGTTTATATTCTGACTTTTTTAGACCGGTCTGGTCGGCACCGCTGCGGACTAGCACAGTACCTGCGTCATAGACATAAACAGAGAGAAGTAGCTCCGGCTACAATGTTCTTCCGCAAGATGCATGCAATTCTGTTTATTAACCGCTAAATCATCATATTAGAATGATTTCTGATGGATCATGTGACACTGAAATCTGAAGTAATGATGCTGAAAATTCCAGCATCAAACCAACATAAACCAACGTGGACCAGCAAGGAAATTCATGCTGGTTTAAACTGGTCTTTTCAGCAGGGTCTGGTAAAGCAAATATTCATAGTTTAGGCTACAGTTCAGGCAATGTATTTTGGTGGCAGTGGGAACCCTCCCTGCTGTTATATTCTTCCTCTGTTTCGTTCCTTTCCAGCCACCTAGTCCAAAAGCAACATTTGCTGAGTGATTCATTGTAGATGCTACATGGGAACCAGTGCTAGACCTCACAAAACAATTTGCAGACAAACTCTGAGGGTCTACCACACTTAATGTACACAAAAACACATGCACACACACATCCCATCCTGGTGGCCTGACCCAGGCATCAACACACTACAAACTGGAGATCGGGATTGACAGAGCCATTAGGAGTTTATTGGCCAGCCTTGTGTGATTTCACTGGACAGGACAGTCTGCTCAATGGTCAGATGGTCAGCTCTGCCACTGTTTAACAGCACATCACCAACTCGCTAATCTAATGTGATCATTACAGTTTAGTACTGGGACAGAAGAAAAAAGACAATGGACTGGATGATGAGAACTTCCAACTAAAGGTACGTGTACACTAATCCAAATGCGTTTGAAAACGCATTTTTCTTTATATTTTGGCCATTCATCCTGCGAAAACAGTATTGGTCGCCAGACCACGACAAACACAAAGTGTGTGTTAGAAATCAGGAATGGTGAGAGAACATTGTGCTTGGAACGTTTTTCATCTTCAAACCAAACTTGGGTCTCCTCAGCTGACAAAGCTATGGCTAGCGTGCTTCTCATAATGTTCACGCATTAAGCCAATAGATGGAAAGTAGGAGGTCTTTTGTGGCTATTCGAACACATTCGACCACATGAGTGTCAACACTATGAAAGCAATCCGGATGAATGTGTTTTCAACTACCTTTGGAAGTGGTTGAAAGTGGACAAGCTCAAAATGTTTTAGAACCGTTTACACCTGTATTTAGTATCGTCCACCTGTGATCTGATCGACCAAAATTCATCTTAATACCAGGTGGAAACAGGGCCTTAGACACATGGAATGGCGATAGAGTGCGACCAATAAGTGGTGAGATAGCCTAAAGCAGATTCCACACAATGCAAGGGTAAAATCCTGCAGAGAAAAGTAACAACCTCAAATCGGGGGCCCCAAAGGCCCCTAGTGTACCACGAAGCGGTCACCGAGTTCCATTTATTCCCGTCAAACCAAGAAAAGAATGTGAGCGTGTATAAGGTCTCTTCTACCCCGCTGGGCTGAAGCTCATTCATGGTTCATTCGACTCTGTGGATCCTCTTCTTTATTGGGTCTTAGAGGCGGCAAGCAGCTCTTTAAAAAGCTCCAGAAATTTACAGGCTCACAGACAAACAGCTCCCTCCATTTTGCGACAGGGTTTTTAGGCCTGTAGAGAGCGAGTCGTGCTGAGCGTGATTTACCGACGCTGTTAAAGCTGGATATGAGGAGATAAATCTGGGGTTGGTAAGGTCTGGAATGAAAACAAAGAGACCAACCTCACAGCAGCGTGGGTTTGAGCAGCAGTAAACAGAAAGGTTGTAGCTTATAACCTGAGCAAAGGCCAAACCCCAATGAGGGGAAATAAATAGGCTTACCTGCCATAGCCGTACACATTATTATCAGGAAGTGGCGCCAACAGTGTGATATATACTGTATAAAGTTTTAATGTTGTGTTTATTGAAATTCACTGTCTTTTTCTATTATTGTGCAATGACATGCAATTATCCTGCCTCCTTGTTTATTTTAAATGTGTTTTGCCACACATATTTAGTCTTTACTTGTGAAAAAAGTAGTGTGCTTAAAGGGTTAGTTCACCCAAAAATTAAAATTCTGTCATTAATTACTCACCCTCCTGTCGTTCTACACCCGTAAGACCTTCGTTCATCTTCAGAACACAAATTAAGATATTTTTGATAAAATCAGTGAGGCCTGCATTGCCAGAAAGATAATTAACACTTTCAAATGCCCAGAAAACTACTGAAGACATATTTAAAACAGTTCATGTGACTACAGTGGTTCAACCTTAATGTTATGTTACAATATCTAGTGATGGGCAATTTCAAAACACTGCTTTATGAAGCTTCGAAACTTTATGAATCTTTTGTTTCGAATCACTGGTTCGGAGCGTGTATCAAACTGCCAAAGTCACACCCCCAGTGGTGAACCATTGAAATTTTGAAACACTTTGGACGTAATGAAGCCTTGTTTAGTGAAATCACGTGACTTTGGCAGTTTGATACATTTTCTAAAGAGACACAATCACTTTATATGATGACAGAACTTTCATTACTCATGTATTTATTATAATTTTAAGCATAGTGTGTTACTTGATATTACATCTAAAGTTAGTATATTTAAATTTGACTAAATTGCAACTTCATTACAATGTGTAATTTTATAGTTCCCAGCGGTGCCGACCAGACCGGTCTAAAAAAGTCAGAATATAAACACTTATTATAAGTGTACCATAATGATTCAGGATAAGACAAAAACACGGTTTGGAAAATGGATTCATGTTGTACGTTCTCATTATATAATTTCTGTAAATTTTAAACACAAAAAATACATTTAAATACATGACAAGTTTCAATAAAAAGGCCATTAAAGTATATTTTAGTTTGTCAGTACATTCGGCAATACACATATTATATACACTTATATAATCATATTCAAAGACAATAGAAGCAATTATGAAATTACATATAAAGATGTACTTGCGTGTGTAAAAAAAAAAAACCCTCTAAAGTCCAGCTAATTGCATTTCATATAAATCTAAACTATACTGCATTTTCTTGTCAGTAAGTGTCCAAAAACATTAAAACAATATACTTAAGAGCGAACTAAACAAAAAGTATATGATATCCACAATAAGTACTTTGTTTTAAAATTATGCTAGTGTAGTTATTTTTCACATGGGTTTATTATTATTGTATTATGTTTTTTGTTGTTGTTGTTGTTGTTGTTTCCAGGAAAGGCCTTATATTGTATGGGCAAAGATGTACAGTAACTGTTCAAACCCAAGACAAGGAGGGTTGGACTGCCTGTACAGAGGTGCGTATGTGTGTTTAAAGGCATGGAAAACTGTGGTTCTACTGGAAGAGCCTTCAAAGGACTTTCACTTAAATTTACTGGAATTCAAGGACATGAGAAAGCAGAAGCTGCAGTAGAGATGTTTACAAATGCTGTCCATCAATGAGATAACCTAACATCCTGTGTAGCCTATAAAAGACTGATGAGTTGTTTGTCACAACGGATTTCAAGAGCTGATGACAAGAAGCCCGGAGCTGATTACATCTTTGATTAAAACTGTGATTAGTGTATTGTATACTTTAATGGTCAAATTGTATTTGCCTTTCCCTTTCTGATTAACCTAAAAAGAAATGTAACCAATTAATAGATTGAATTGTTAACAAAAAATGATTGATTGAAAAAATTGATTTTTATTGTTTGAAGGCCTTACCCAAGAACATACCCAGGAGGAGTCATCTGACCAAGTTGTAAGTATTTTGAAATGCTTATAATTTAGGCCAGACTTGACTTGCTTCTATACCTGAGAATAACATTTAATAAGGTTAAAGTTGTAAGATGCAAGTACACACCACAAAACAAAATGTACACTCTAAAAAAAAAAAAAAAATGCTGGGTTAAAAACAACCCAAGCTGGGTTGTTTTAACCCAGTAGTTGGGCTAAATGTTTGTCCAACATGCTGGACAGTTTTACTTAACTCAACTATTGTTTAAAAATTCCTGTATTGCTTGCTTAAAATTAACCCAAAATATGTAGGAAATTAACATTTATTACTAAGTTTAATTAATAATAATGAAACACACAGTAATTATTGTGTTTAATTATGTGTTTGATTTTTAATTTCCAACCTACTTTGGGTTCATTTTAAACAGCCATATAGTCATTTTTAAACAATAGTTGAGTTAAATAAAACTGTCCAGCATGTTGGACAAACATTTAACCCAAACGCTGGGTTTGTCCATTTTCAACCCAGCATTTTTTTTAGAGTGTATAAAAGAACGTTTCTCTCACAGTATTTATTAGTATTTAATTATGTCTGCACTTTTTGCATATCAGCCTCGTCAAGTTCAATATCTAAATTTTATGCAAAAAAATGAGTCGTCTTTAAAACTTCAGCACAAATGGTACTGTTTACTGAGAATGACCAACTACCATTCCATCATCTTTTACTAAAAGATAGGATTTAGGTTGCCCACCCTTCTTTTTCTCTCATGAAATATTCATATTGAAGTTTGTGCAATCTTAACATGGCTTCTGTCCAAATAAGAAAGCTGTTTGAGCTCCAGTCATCTGTCCTGTAGTTCTATAAATATGCTGTCTAAGAAGGACCTAAAGGAGAAAACTGCCAGCCATAACATGACCCAGTTCAGGGAGGAGTCACACTGAGAATTGCATGTCACCTTTCCCAGCTTGTAAATTTTGCATGAGTCTTACAAGCAGAGATAAATATTTTATAGTGGTCTGCAAGATCTTCTATTATGAGTTTAAATGGAGTCAACCAGACAGCTGGTTCCAAAACTATCCAGATAACCTCTGTGTTTGGTTAAATACTCATGAACGAAGATCACAGTGTAGATTCTTCAGTCAATGCAAGTTAAGATGGGAGTTCAAATTCAGTCAACTTGTGTGGTAAAACATCGCACAAAGCACTGACAATATGAGTTTCAAGAGTAATGACATATGGCATAATTTATGTCGACACAATCAATCACTAAATGTCTAAGGAGACATATTAATGTAACTTCCTCAAATCAATGATACATGGAAATGCTTTTAAATCCTGACAGAGGTTGCGCTGTCACTACTGGTACAACACTACAATGGTAACTTTGAACAACACATTATCTTCAGAAATATGAATCAGACATTAGGCAGAGTGGCTGGGCAAAGCAAACCTTCCCCTGACCACGGACTTGAGACTAGCGTGGAATTTTCTCACTCAAACCACTGCTTACCTGCTGCTGCTACTGATTGCTTTTAGAGGGAAAAGCTGCACATAAACCACTGTTCTAGGATCAGTTTTCACCATAATATTAGCATATTGGCGAAACATATTTGGCAAGCGATCCAGAGCGTATCTGTGTTTGCGCTCTGAAGAACGACAAGGCTTGTTTTTGAAGCGTTGAGCAATGTAACCCATCACAAGCATATCTGTTGATTTGTTGAACGCAAGGACCAATCAGAGGTGTTTAAGTTAGCAATGAACAAAAACTGGCGTTCTGAGCGGCGAATGGATTCTGAGGTCTGCGCGCTGGCAAATATCCCCTCATTATAACAAACAGTTATGTAAATAAGATATTCATTGTGCAGTCAGTTTCATTTATTGTTACAGAATTTCTTAAGATCACGATAAAATGAGTGAGATTTTTTGTGATTATAAAGGGAGAGCCCTTTGCGCGCATTCTGTCATGCCAAATTCGTAGCTAATCTGTTAAAATGAAGTGGTTTGTGAACGTAGATGCTTTATTAAATAATTTATCAGCAGTGTTTATGTTGGGATATTACGGTTGTGCACTGGCAAATAACTTGAAACTATTTCAAAGAAATCTAATTAAATGGGAAGCGCATCTCCTTAGACTTTCTGTGGAGTTGGTTCACCCTCCGCCTATGATCAGAAAATTCATATTTAACACACAACTGGAAACATAATTTGGCTATATTTATAAATGACAAGGAGCTACATTTATAAATCACTCCTATTTTAATGGTGAGTACACTCAAAGTCATTGTTACACATCAATATGCTACAGATGTAGGCTACATATTACAAACGATTTGGTATCGTTTTTATTGTGTTGTTCGAGGAATTGAATGCTTTTGTGCCTCGTGTTTGCGAAGTATATAGGCATAATGCAAAAGGGCTTAGGTTTTGGTGTAATTTGGTCTAATTCTGGACTATCTTGTGTTTTGGTGTTAATATAGAACTCTTAATAAATACAGGATGTTATTGTTTTGGTGAAAGTCTGTTTCTCAGATCATAAAAATGTGTGCCCCCCTATGAAAATGAAATGTCCCCCCATTCTATATGTTCTGGCGACGGCCCTGTGTTACCATCTTTAAGCACCATTCCAGAACTGGAACAAACATATCGATAATCTACTGAAGAAGCTTAAACTAAAATTGGGGTTCCTCTATCGTTTAAAAAATTGCTTTCCCTATGAGGCCCGAAAGAAGCTGGTTGAGAGTACTTTTTTATCAATAATTAATTATGGTGATCTTATTTACATGCATGCAGCTTCATCTTTATTAAGGAAATTGGACTCTGTCTATCATGCAGCGTTGCGTTTTGTATGTGGTGCGGAATTTCATACACATCACTGTATCCTTTCTGAATCTGTAGCATGATCCTCTTTGCATCATAGGAGGAATTTGCATATGTATATATTTATTGCCAAGGCGCTTCTTGGTAAATCTTATATTACAAAAATTTTAGCTTTTTATAGTAATGGTTATGGTACTAGATCGCAGCTGCATCTTCGACTAAAAGATTCAAAGGTATCCTCTGAATTTGGAAAGCATATTTTTCTTTTTATGCCCCTAGGGCTTGGAACGACTCACAAAATGTACTGAAACTAGAGTTTTTGCCCTCTTTGAGTACTTTTAAATGTATTTTGTATTCTGCTTTGTATTCAACCAGAATGATATGGCTTAGTGTGATTATGAAATCGCAAAGTTTGCGATTTAATTAAATATGTTTTGGAGTGAAGCACAACACTGAGCAGCTTATTATACGCCGGTGCTTGCAGAATCTCCAAAAGTGGCTCGGTTTGCAGTAAAAGTTGAGTTTGGATCACTTCAACATGTAACATCTTCCCACTCTTGTAATGAGAAGTGCTTATCAAAAAAAAAAGAGAATCATTAAAGTCGGAATAAAATGGAAGTTGTGATAGTCTTTTCTTCCCTATTGTGATGTGTATCCGAGTAAAACAGCTTCTCAAACAAGAACAAATGTAGGGTGGGACTTGATTTTTGTCTGTGGAGAATTAATTGGATGGTTGTGGTTTGCTATTGGTCGATTTCATGTGAGTGACAGGTTGCCCCACCCTCGTGCCAGTAAACACGTCATCAGAGAAGAGAAGTTGCTGCGAGAGGAAGGGGAAGATATTTTGATTAAAGATTATAAGGGAACATGAATTAAAAAAAAAAAAAAAATGATCATAAATCATTTATAATAAATACTGCAATATTCCATTAAAAAAACCATGGTAATTTTAAGGGCTTCCTACGATTTTAAAAATAACATTTAACGTTTGAAATTTAAGAAATTTAATTTTAGTATAGTATTATATTACTTTTCTTAAATACTATTTTTTTATTTTACAGTGAATAGTACAATTAATGTTTTTTTTTTCTTTTAAATTATTATATCCATGCATATTGATATTTAATCACAAAATGTTGGCCAATTTTGCAGCCCTACAAACAAGCACATGAAAAGTATTTATTGCGTTTTTAAATTGCAATCACAATTTATATATAGAAAAATAAATAAATAAAATCGTAATGATTTGTTCCCCAAATTGTGCAGCAAGATTATGAGAACAAAGGTATTTATTTGTTGAAATTATGTGGGCTTACCACTGGTTCATCTATTTTTCTATTATCTATTATCTATTTTTGTCCTAACTATAGAGATGAATGTCAGTGTATGCCCATGGGTTATATTCTGAGCCGGTTTCCCAGAAGCGGCCGACTGCTGACGGACACACACATTAGTGAACGAGCAGCGCTTTCCATGAGGCTGCCTCATCAGAAGTCTAATACAATAAAACTTCACTTCCCATCTGATACATTAGCACTGCATCAATGTGAGATATCACCAGCGTACATTCACATCTGCTTCACCACTGACTAAAACACAAGACCACAGCAGGTTATGGTCAGGTGACCTCGCTCAAACAGCTCAGATGACATTTATTTAAAGGAAACACCAGTGACCGGTTTGCATGAAATCTTCTGCTATCTTGTCAAATTTTTCCTGTGATCAGCTGCAACACGGTCAGCACATGAGAGTTTTCAGAAAGCCAATACCACCAAACAGGATGACATTTCATTTCACAGTGCCGTGGAGGTAATTGCAAAAGAAATGATTTTCAGTCATGGAGACTAGATGGCAGGAGAGCAGCAGTGAGATGGACAGTGTAATACAGCTCCTGTCCACAGCGGAATTCACAGCTCAAGTGTGGACCAATCATGAGAATGACTGGGAAACATTTTGCAAAGTGCTTCTCTAAAGATATATAAAGTATGTTTTATGAATTAATTATTTTCTAATAATCCAAAGTTTATATTGTTAAATGTGTTTTTAAAAACACATTTGTTTTGGCTTGTGTGATTATTTTTAATGTATCGTCAGTAAGAGGTATCAGTAGGTTTGACCCATTCTGCTAAAGGGGAGGGGCCTCTGTTTGATCTTGAATTTGCATACAGATGAGTTAATGAAAATGCACACCAGTCCTTTATGCCCTTAAGACATGTCTTGAATACCAACCGCACAGACAGGAAAAACCGACTAATAATTATTGGTGTTAGAACCCTTTATTATTATTATTTAATTACTTTTAATTGCAGACTTTTATTTGAATTTATATTATTATTTAATACATAATTATGTTATAATATAAATAAACACATTTTATACATTTCATTATACTCATTACTGTCTTGGTGAAACAACTGATATATAAAAAAGATTTCATTATTGTCTTGAAAAAAGCAGACATGAATCCCCATGTATTTTGAATGATTTGAGATGTTATGTTATGTTTTATGTTATATGTTATGAGATGTTTTATGTGATGTGATGTGATGTGATGCATTTGATCTCATTGCCGTCTTGGTGAAACAACTGAAACATAAAAGATTTCATTGATTTGAAAAAGCAGAATTTGATTCATGATTTTTTGCAGCCATGAACCTCCGTGTATTTTGAATGGTTTGAGATTTTATATGTTATGTTTTATGTTGTTTTATGTTATGTTACATGTTATGTTATATGTTATGTTTTATGTTGTTTAATGGTATGTTATGTTTTATGTTATGTTTTATGTTGTGTTTTATGTTGTGTGTTTTATGTTATGTTTTATGTTATGTTATGTTTTATGTTGTTTTATGTTATGTTACATGTTATGTTATATGTTATGTTTTATGTTGTTTAATGGTATGTTATGTTTTATGTTATGTTTTATGTTATGTGTTATGTTATGTGTTATGTTATGTTTTATGTTATGTTTTATGTTATGTTTTATGTTATGTGATGTGCTGTGCTGTGATGTATTTGATCTTATTGCCGTCTTGGTGAAACAAGTGATACATAAAAGATTTCATTGTCTTGAAAAAGCAGAATTTGATTCATGATTTTTTGTAGCCATGAACCTCCTGTATTTTGAATGATTTGAGATGTTACATGTTATGTTACATGTTATGTTACATGTTATAACAACATGTAACATAACATGTAACATAACATGTAACATATGTTGTTATATGTTATGTTATATGTCATATGTAGTTTTATGTTGTTTAATGGTATGTTATGTTTTATGTTATGTTATGTTTTATGTGTTTTATGTTGTGTGTTATGTTATG
>CM074432.1:44487495-44562495 GCA_037101425.1 Elopichthys bambusa | reverse complement strand
AATAAAATTGCTGTCTTGGAAAAACAATGAAGATATAAAATAGTTTTTTTTTCCCCCCTTTCTATGCATTTGCATAAAATCAGAACATAATTTTTGCAGTTATAAACCTCCATGTATTTTGAATTATTTTCATTATAAATTAATTAATTAAATTAAATAATTGACATATTTAATCTCTTTGGTGTCTTGGGAAAACATAGGATTAAATTACAGTACTATTATAAGGCTATTATATTGTGGATCTTGTTCTTAATATGTCAGTTCAGGGTTTCTACTTTGAAGGGTTTCTGGGATCTTGATGTAGGATGTAGGAGGAACCCGTGTGTTTTGGTTGCCAAAAGACAGGCCAAATTAGAGAAGATGCAGAGACTTTTTTTTCCCTCCAGGCCATCCAATCACTAAAATGAGCACAAAGGAGCAGGTGTTTTTCTCATGTCGTGACTTGTTGAATGCGTCTTTCTTAATGGCTCACAGCAAATTGGCACATAGAACAATAATCTGTCAAGTGTAATTGTTGGTGAGCTTCAGCCAATCGCACTTATATGAGAGGTGACTACGCAGTGTGAATGGGCCGAGGCTGAGAAACCAGTCAGCAGAAGAAAAACAGAAAAAAAGCAGGGCATCACACTCTCCAGACAGCTCCACCCAGACAGGAGAGAAAGAGGGCAGGACGTGAAGCCAGAGGTGACAGTCTAGGCGGTGTGATCGCCAGCAGCTGAGCCTCCCTCCAGCTCGCCTTTCTGTTCTTCACTTCAAATAAGAAGAATAAGCCTCTTTAGTCTGGACACCTGCAAAACTGAGGGTGCGAGACGAGTATGAAAGCCAAGAGCTGTGTGAATCCTGCTCTCTCTTTCCTTTTCCCTTTGGGCAATTCACAGTGCCTTAGACAGCTTCATTCTGAATGCTATTATCACACGCATAATGACACATCTACATTTAATTTATGAATGAAATAAGAAACATTTGACATTTGAGACTACTACCCTTAGGAAAGACAAATCACAACTGAGATCACTGTAATATGACAGTTGTTTCCACTAAATAGCAAGGAGAATAAATGGAGACTTATGATTCACAGATTTTTCTCTTTAGATAAAAATAAAAAATGTTTTAAAGGGATAGTTTACCCAAAAATGAGAATTCTGTCATTATTTACTCACCCTCATGTTGTTCCAAACCCGTTTCTTTCTGCTGTTGAACACAAAAGAAGATATTTTGAAGAATGTTGGTAATCAAACAGATTGACTTCCATTGTAGGAAGTCAATGGTTACCAACATTCTTCAAAATATCTTCTTTTGTGTTCAACAGAAGAAAGAAACTCATACAGGTTTGGAACAATACAAGGGTAAATAAATGATGACAGAATTTTGAGAAATTTCAACGTGATCTCAAATATTTCTCATTAAATTTCTCCACATTACCCATACAATGTCCCTTTATTTCTTTTTACGGTATATCAATCATTATAACATGATATTTTTGAGAATTAATCATTATATTCAAGATTTGCCGTGCCATGCGAAGAAAAAAAAAAGACAGCCACATAAATATTTTATTGCTAGGGCTCATCATCTAATTAATATTCATGAGCCAAGATGATAAGGTTTATACAGCCATATCGATAGAGTTATTAATATATATTTATTTATATGTGTGCACTTAACCAGTGTGTTATTTTATTAATATTTAATCATATTTATATTTACTTAGATTAACTTATTTAATCAGGATTATTTTACTAAACAACTGTTAATTTAATTTTAAATCTATATAACATTTACATATAAATTAATGATTACTATAAATACATGTATTATGTAAATGAGGACACATATATGATTAAATAAATAATTCATGCATATAGTCCTTTCCCAAATGAATCAGCGCTGCATATTTGCAGAAAACCGAAAATAAAGACTAAGCAGAAACATCGATCCTACTGTACATTTACAATTGGCATCTGTTTCCATTTTTATTTCTCTGAAAATATTCACTGTTTTACAGAAACATCCTAATCCTATCCCATCTGTTTAGTAACACTGTAATTTCACTAAAAGGACTTTTTCAGATCTTAAGTCAAGAATTAAGGCCCGTTCACACAAAGGACGATAACTATAATGATAAAGATATAGATCTAAAAATCGTTCTAAGGGCCAGATTTACTAAACGGGGCAAATTAACATGAATGCAATTCTAAAAAAGGGCCGATGGGTGTGGAAAGTTCTGTGCGTGATCTACTGACACAGACGCAGCTGGATTATTTGAATAATGACCAACACAATCTACCAAGAGCAGCACAAATTAGCATCGGTTTTAAGACATGCTTCCTTTGGGCAGAAAATAATGGCGCAAATACCAGTCATTTGACTAGCACAAACCTTAGTAAATCACCTTGCATGATTCATTTAAATACTCTCCTCCAATAAATTTTGTGTCCGAAAGGGAAACTCCAACAAATGCATATGCAAAAATAACCCTGTCCACACCTTTTCAGCGATAATTTTTCATTGTGTGTCTTTAGTAAATCC
Source organism: Elopichthys bambusa (assembly GCA_037101425.1). NCBI lineage: Eukaryota > Metazoa > Chordata > Actinopteri > Cypriniformes > Xenocyprididae > Elopichthys > Elopichthys bambusa. The sequence continues at coordinate 44,559,966 of CM074432.1, read as the reverse complement.
TGACAGTAGTTTTTTAACACCAAAACAGAGTTTGCACTGGCGCAAGCTGTTAATAAATCTGGCCTTAAATATTAGGCTGTGTGTCCACCAAATAGTTTTTTTCCCATTGTTTTCAATGGGAGTGCCTCATTTTTAAAACGCCAGGAGTGTAACGAGGCTCTGAGTGTCTATTTCATGCTGAAGCGCTGAGTGCTCACGCTTTTTACTGGTTGCCAAGTGTTGAAGAAAGTTAAACTTTGAGTAAAACGCAGCACTCATCACTGTCACTTTTTACCCAGCCGTCCAATCACAGTGCAGGAGGGCCAGGACAAATACGACACCGAACAACCGCCACATTCTGCTTGTACAACGTAAACAGATGACAACAACAAGCATAATAACAAAACAAAATTATTTAAAACAAGAGCCAAAGCAAATACTTTACATTGTATCTGGGTCAGTGACGTGAAGGGTCAATTTTTAGTCCAAGTGTCAAAAGGTCATTCGGTTTAACCGTCCAAAGGCCAATACAGCCATTTCATTTGTGAATAAAATATCTTAAAATGTAATAAATGTATATACATTTTTATTCTGGCATGATTTTATAACATCATATATCAACATAGTGCAAAATGGTATTAAAATTATGTGTAGAACATCCAGAAAAATGAATTTGATTGATGTCACTCGGAGTAATCAATATAAAGGGACCATTTTGGATCAAGTCGTGCGGTCAATATCATGTGACAGGATGTGACTTCATTCAGACACCTGCAAAGGACCACATGGTCATGAAGCAAAGTAACTAACTCTCTCTTAACTATTTTAAAAATTCATGTTTTCACTTGCTCATACGCATGTCCCGAAACATCAGGTCATTCGGTACAACCGCTATAAAACATGGAAAATGTTGTAATATTTTAAAGCCTTGTACTAGATATAAAATGTTTGATTTTACTTTTGCAAGCTAGCTAGCAAGCTAACTAGCTAGCTAGCTAGATATTAGCCCGTTAGCACTGTTTGAAAATATTGTAATTTGGTATAACCAAAAGTGTAATACGGTAAAACCGAAATTTTGGTTAAACCGAATGACTTTTTTGGTGACAAATTTTGTCCATCTTGTAAAAAAAAATGACAAAAGTTAATTAAGTTAACACTTAATAAAACTTCAAAATCTCCATTATGTTTTGTTACATATTCGTCAATGACCCATCTAAATTGTTACATAGAAAAAATACAGAAACACACTATATTTGAAATGAGACGCTAGTAACACTCCCACGGATATTCCGTATCATAGCGAGCGAAGAGTCTCAACTGAAAGCGCACATATAGCTAGGTGTTTTCAGCAGAGCGCCTAGCAATTTCAGCTGGCTAAAACCGCCAGCTGGTGGACACATGGCCTAAGAATAGGAGAGTGCACATCACAACTATAATGATATCGGCACAGAGAAACAATATTCATTCACTGGAATCACTTTCAGAATTATTTCCTCTGGCTGATGAATGATAAAAACATTGACAGCCAATCAGAATCCACCCTGCTTTAAAGAGCTTATTTGAAGGGGCAGATGGGCAAACCTGCAGCGCACGCTTAGAATAAACAGAACGATATCGTCCGCTGGTGTGGACGCTAATATTATTATAGTTATCATTCTTGGGCCTTTAAGATAGGAAGTTTCTGTAGTAGATCCTGGTGTCCTAGAGAGCCCACATATATAAGACTGCCTGCATGGTTGAGTGTGAGACAGCCTGTGACTGACACTAGCTAGTGATAAAGCCCCTCTCCAGTCCCAGTGATGGTGGCTCCACTGACACTGAAACATGCCCCTCTACTCTAGTGTTGTTGTTTCATATCTGACCAGTCTGAACAGGTTCCTTCTGTGAGGTGTGAAGCTGCATGGCACAAACAGAGCCGCAGCTGCAGGGGCCCCTCAGACCACAGCACTTCATGACCGTGAAAACAAACCAGCAGAGAAAACCAAGGAATGTCATCTTGCACCTCTCCTATACAGAGCCTACATACTGCATACACATATGTGCTGTAGTCTAGCCGCTGTTAATATTCAGCTGCTTTTAAAATAGCATAACCTTTTGTAGTAACAAGCAACTTTTAGTGGTGTAGTGTAATGCTACATCACTTTTTACACATTGCATTTTGTCACACTGCATTGCACAGCCGAGCGAGCTGTTTAGGAAGTTTATTCCTAACAACAATTCAGTTTGGTGATGCTAGTGGCACTGAAATTACACACTTTAACTTAAAATATGTGAAACTTGTAGTTTGGTTGCTTCAAAGTAGCATCCCCAACACTGCTACACACTCACAATTTGCTTTTGACCTGGGTCTAATCCTGAACACACTTCACTCGCTACATACCGACAGAAGTTAGTTAGCAGGCAGCGAAATTCCTCAATGTTCCCCTAGGCCCTTGCACACAGGGTTCAGGGCAGCCTCATGAAACAAGGACCTTAAACACTCATTCTCATCATTCTGTTGTAGTTGTTCAAAGAGCTGTTCTAAGCGGGCCCTGGCAGGCACGTCCAACTCGGAAACCGGATTTATTTTATTCAGAGAGTGAGAATCGGCTGTCTGCTTTACTTCTACAAGCGTTCACTCCCCTGCTGCTCTTGAGAGAAAGACGAGAATCCTGTAACGTGGCAACGGCGACTGCCTCCCCATCTTTTATTAGTTTTGAGTGACACTTTGAAACCGTGGCCAGGATCGAGACAAAGCGTTGACACAAATACAAATGAGCCTCCCGCTAAAGGCTACTAAACAGAATAAACAACCCCGGATTCAAATTGTTTTGACTTCACTGATGGCAGAGACAAATAAATAACGCTACAGTGAGAATTTGGACAACTGAATAACACAGATATAAGCCAAATATTCTAATAATGAGGGGTTTTAAAAAGCAAGCACATTCAGTCGGGGGGGAAATGCTACTGCATGGAAGCAAGCTGAGAATCTGCTGGCTGCAGACAGATGGCATTCTGGGGATGAAGGGGTGACCATGGTGCCTGGATCGGCGCTGACAAGGGAGCTAAGCAGGAGCTTACCACCTACAGACTGAAGTCTTACAGAAACTGATGACATGCCTAAAGTTTAGAAGGCACTGAAACTTAAATTAAGAAACTGCCTAAAGCCCTATAAAACCCGTGACACACCAAGAAGAACTAGCAGCGACGAAAGTCGAGTGTGTTGTTGCATTTCAATCGCGTATCAAAAAAAGAAAACAAACTAGTATTGCAGATATACAAACCATAAACAAAGCAGCGCTTGCCGAAAATGCCACGATGCTGATTCAACATGCTGAATCGGCCGAACTGTCACCGACGAGAGCCGACGTGTGGAACACAACGCAAAAACTAGCCCAACAGACACTCACTGACGGCCCAACGTTTGCCGACCGTAGCCTTGGTTTGTCACAACAGAGAGTCGTCTGCCGTTATTTTAGTTTATAAAGTTTTAAATATGGATATTTTTCTTACAAAAACCCATCAATTCAGAAGGACTTTATTAACCCCCTGGAGTCAGATGGATTATTTTTCATGATGGATGGGATGCATTTTTCTCACCCCCATTCACTATCATTATAAAGCTTGGAAGAGCCAGGATATTTTTATATATATATATATATATATATATATATATATATATATATATATATATATATATATATATATATATATATATATTTTTTTTTTTATATATATTTCCGATTGTGTTCGTCATATACACAATCGATAATTTTCATTTTTGGGTGATCCCTTTAATCTTAATTTCACTGTTTGGTTTTACAGTGCATAGTAAAAGCTTTTTTAAAATTAATTAATTAATTATTTTTTTTTATTTTTTACACATTATATATTGGGTTATTATGCATGAAAATATATAGCTGCCTTTTATATTTTATAATTTCGTATTTGTGGGTCCATGGCCTCAAATGTTTGAAAATCCCTGACCTAGAACACCCATGCAATGTCCTAGCAGCACCAGATTAGTCTAGCAGCCACCTAGGAACTCTTTTAACACCCTAGCAATAGCCCAGAATACCTTCGCAACCACTTAGAGATAAATCTTCTCAGCGGATCCCCTGCCTATGTCAGACAGACCCCCAAAGTTCAAGGAGCATATGCAAGTTTTATTTAGCACCTTTCTTGAATACTTATGCTAGCCAAGACTGCAAAAAATCTAAATTTTAGGTTAATGGCAAAATAAATCACTGTTCCTTCCATGAGGACTGTCACTGCTTATCAATGTTTTCAACAAATGTGTCCATTCCTTACGAAAATCCAAACGGATGCAGTTCAAAGGTCTGTCAATCTGATGAAGGACAGCCGTGCATGACGTTGCTTGTGTCCGTCTCATTTAGAGTTGTGTCGAAGAGCAGATTTCCCCTGGGGTTGAAGCTTGAGTGGAGCGATCAGATTTGTAAGCGCCAATTTTTAGATGAGAGGCCTTTGGCATAATGACACTTCAGCGCAGAGTTGAAAGAGCCAAAGAGTCCTGCTCCAGTAAAAACGTGCTGTCTAACATCCAATCTCACTCTCCACAGCACTGAATTATGAATCTTAATGTGTTGTGGGAGTACAAACAATGAACCAAGTGCATCTAGATTTGCTTTGTTATGCAGATTTAAATGGATCCCAAAGGTAAAAGTCCTAAACGGGAGATTTTGTTTCTAGCCCTTATGGTTTAAAGGTTATTAGCGTAAACATGAGTGCAACTTTGGACAGTTGATGGCGCTAGAAGGATTGAGTTAGATACTCACTTTCTGTGTGCCAAATTTCACAACTTTTGATTGCACGGTTCTATGGGCTGAAATTACAATAGGTTCCTACGCACCTTGATGCTTGGCCCCCTAAAAATATTTTTTATTTATATAGCTCCTTTCAAGATCTCAAGGTGATGATCATTCAATGAGTTTTCAACCATTTTCCTTAAAATTGTCTCCAAATGCCTATTACTCATTTTTAGAGTTGGTCTGATGCTTGCTGCCATGTTTGCTCATCATTTTGCCTCTGTAGTGCTTGGCCCCTTAAAGGATTTGTTCACTTCTGAATGATAATTTACTCACCCCCATGTCATCCAAGATGTTCATGTCTTTCTTTCTTCAGTCGAAAAGAAATTAAGGCTTTTGAGAAAAAAACATTCCAGGATTTTTCTCTATATAGTGGACTTGAGTGGGGTTCACTGGCTTAAAGGTCCAAATTGCAGTTTCAGTGCAGCTTCAAAGGGCTCTACGCGATCCCAGGCGAGGAATAAGGGTCTTATCTAGCTAAACGATCTGTCTTTTTTTTTTTTAAAATAAATAAAAATGTATATACTTTTTAACCACAAATGCTTGTCTTGCACTGCGCCGCGCATTACGTTGAAAGGTCACGCGTGACGTAAGCGAAAGTACCGCTGTAGGGCGAAAAACTTCTCATTTTCTCCTCCAACTTTAAAATCGTCTGATACCATTGTTTTACCTTTTTTTTGTAAAGGGCGTTAGGCTTAATCTTTGCATGTTTGCTTTGTAGACATTGGATCGGTACTTCCACCTACGTCACGTGTGACCTTTGTAACGTGATTACATCATGCTAGAGCTAGTGCAAGACGAGCATTTGTAGTTAAAAAATATATACATTTTTTATTTTTTTTAGAAAATGACCGATCATTTCGCTAGATAAGACCTAATTCCTCATCTGGGATTGTGTAGAGCCATTTTAAGCTGCACTGAAACTGCAATTTGGACCTTCCACCCAGTGAACCCTACTGAAGTCAACTATATGGAGAAGAATCATGAAATGTTTCCTCAAAAACCTTAATTTCTTTTTGACTGAAGAAAGAAAGACATGAACATCTTTGATGACATGGGTAAATTATCAGGAAATTTTGAACTAAAGTGAACTAATCCTTTAATTGCTGCTTGCAGCTTTATTATTATTATTATTATTATTATTATTATTATTAACACAATGGTTGATCCATATATTGGTGGTAGAAAGAGTGAAAATCTATAATGCAAATATATTCTAAATGTGAAATGTTTTGCAGCAGACTAAATTATAAATAACCCTAAAGCTTGAGAAGCACTGGTGTAAGCTAAAGCACAGCATGACAATTAAAGCACAATCACAAAAAATATCAAAACTAAGAAATATAAAATATATATATATATATATATATATATATATATATATATATATATATATATATATATATATATATATATATATATATATATATTATATATAAAATATTTCCAATGTTGGTCATCTATTGTTACAATCTCAGACCCCATGAAATAAAAATATGAGTTTTGTGGTTTTTAATAGAATGTTTTAGCTTTGAAGCCATACATTGTTACTAATTAATTTGACTGATTGGTTTTCTTTGATATAACAAGAATTCATTGCGCTATTATAAGAATCAAAGTTACTCAATTTAGCAATACATATGCAGCCCATATCACCTGATAAACTTAAATGTCATTCACCTTCTCTAAAGTAGATATTTTGTATATTTTTGTATATACTGTATATTCTTCTTCTTACTGCAACTATACATGTGTGTTTCTTTAGAATTATTAATTATTAAATCAAGAGGCTCTAAAATGTAATGTTAAACACAACATCTTACAATCAGAGCGCCTTTGGGAGCCACTGGCCTTCTTGCTTGTTGCTGCACTGCCGTTTTCATCCTCTCACATTACCATGCAGTAGACATTTAGCTGTCAGCACATTGACACTAAAATCGTTTTTTAGATGATAACAAAAACAGACCTTAAAAGAGAGCAAATTCCTCCACACACAAACACCATCTCTCAAATATGCTCTGTCCTGTGCTAAATATTATTGATCTATTCCAAGATCAACACAATAACAAATGGGAATTGTACAGCACAAGCAATAGACAAAGCCAAACAAGTCCCTTTAAGGCAAGCCAGTTAATTTTGTGGCCATTTTGGAATCACCCCCAGGCAGCTATTTTCTAGCCAAGCAAGTACAGCGCCTATGTACTTGAATACGTAAAGACCGCAAACCTTCTGGCTAAGATTACGTTTCAACAGCATATGTCAAATCTGACAATAGCATCTTTTTTTCTTTTTTTTTTTTTAGGTCAAATCACGCTAAAAATCTACATTTGGTTTGGTCTACTCATAGCTAGTGCACTAGCTAAGCTTATTGGCACTTCAAACTTCTTTTCCTACAGCCACCATATTGAGTGTTATGGTTTTCTCATTCATTTTTCTACAAGTGATCCATCTTCTCCCTTTTATACTCTCTCTGCATGACTCTGCTTTTATGTGTATGGGAGGTGGAATACAGCAACAAGGACAAATGTTGTTGACCTGTACACAAGCTAAAAATGCACCGCACAGGCTGCACAGCTGAAAGCCACAAGCACGGGCAGTGGAGCTGATCCAAAGACAGACTTGAGTGCTCACAGTGAATGACAATTCAGGTCACTGGAATCCTGTGCCAAACTTTACCACGAAACAACGGATCTGTGTTCTCTTCCTGAGTGTGGATATTGTGTAAATATTACTCTCTGGGAGGTTTCGGTGTCCCTATATTTAAAGGGTTAGTTTACCCAAAAATGAAAATTCTGTCATTAATTACTTACCTTCATCTCGTTCCAACCCCGTAAGACCTTCGTTCATCTTCAGAACACAAATTAAGATATTTTTCATGAAATCTGTGAGCTTCCTGATCCCCCATAGACAGCAACGCAATTACCACTTTCAAGGCCCAGAAAGGTAGTAAAGTCATCGTTAAAATAGTCCGACTACAGTGGTTCAAGCTTAATTTTATAAAGCGACAAGAATAGTTTTAAGGTTTCAAATTAAGGTTGAACCACTGTAGTCACATGGACTATTTTAACGATGTTTTAACTACCTTTCTGTGCCTTGAAAGTGGTAATTGCGTTGCTGCCTATGGGCGTTCAGAAAGCTCTCAGATTTCATTAAAAATTAATCCTAGGCTCCTAAATTTGATCAATAATTGCCGTCCACACCCATTCGTTTAACCAAAATACCCTTCAAATGACATGTATAAATACACATGCACACACATGTACCAATACAGACGTCAGTGGAACAGTAGGGGCATGTTCTCAGAAAGAGAAAAGGGAATCTGGGGAGCAGTGATATACTTCACCGCAGCACTGATAAAGCATTTCAAACTCAAATGAGCACACAATGAATTTCAGACAGCATTCATTGTCTGAGATATTATCTCAGGCTGCAATTCATTTCAGTGTTCAAACTGAAAGCTGACACAAGAGCAAATAACCAGTGAAGAGGGCATTACCTCTTCATAGTCTAGCATTTTAGCCCATGTGCTTCGACACACTGTACTATGGTGTGCATACAGTCACTGCAAGTTCGATTTTGGCTCACATTATCAGATCTTCCACTGTTCATAAATAAAAGTGGGAAAAGGCATGAATAAATAAAAACAGGGCAACACCATATACCATAAATGGATGTGGGATATTCCTAACATAAATAACATTGTCTCTCCACCATCACTTACTGTTCACATTTTTTTTTAGTTGATGAGTGCAACAGTTTACTCTCTTTTTTGGTGGGTAAGATAAATAATATTTGAGATGGCGTTATTCCTCCTCCTTCCCTTCAAATACCTTGTAAATCCAGGCCAATAACCCTGGAGAATTTTAAGAATTAGAATTAGATCATCTCACAAAACTAGTTAGCTCTATGAAAACCTCCTCTAGTTCTCTGGATGTGGTACCCACTGCTTTGTTTAAAATGTTATTGACACCGTTTGTCCTTGTGTGCTTTCTATAATTAATAATTCACTAACATCTGGTCAGGTTTCAATTTATTTTAAACAAGCTGTTGTTCAACCACTTCAAGAAAACAAATCTTGATCCATCCTTGCCCCAAAATTATAGACCTATTTCCAAGTTGCCTTTTATGATTAAGGTCCTGGAAAAAAAAGTGTTTTTTAAAGGTGATTGAGGTAAATGTTCTGTACCGGTTCTTCTAGATCTTACCGCTGCTTTTGATACGCCGATTTTGATCACTGCATACTAGTTGAGAGGCTCAAACATTGTGTTGGTATCTCTGGAACAGCCTTGAAGTGGTTATCTTCATATTTATCAGATAGGTCTTTTTCAGTTAGAGTTTAGAACTGTGCCTCTGTCCTGTGGTGTTCCCCAGAGTTCTGTCTTGGCCCCTTTGCTTTTTGCATTATATTTGCTGCCTTTAGGGCAATTCGTCCACTTGGAATTATAAAGTTCTATCTGCATTCTAAGCAGTTTTGAGATATTGAGTTTTGCATTCCATATAGCAAAAATTATATGGGGAACAAGTTTCTTTCAAACATGAAAATGACAGGGACACTAAATGTATTCTAAATGTACAATATCAAAATCCTCTCAAATTTGTAAACGGGGATTTTTGGAACGGGTCAAATGCAGATAGAACCTTCTAATAAAAAAAAAACAAAAAAAAACACTTTTCGCTTGGAATTATATGGTTCTATCTGCCAAAAAAAATTAGCAATAATTTTCAAGAAACACAAACAGTTTACTTACAATTTGTTTTAAAACACAAAATTAGTGTTGTAACAATGTGTTGAGAAATGCATGAGAAAGTTTAATGGTTTTTATGACATTTATTTCATATTTTAAATGGCAATGCTAAATATTTTGTCCAGTGCAGATGTTAAATATTTAACACATTATTGCAGGAACCATTTAAGTTTAAGTTTCCTTTTGTTTAGACAGAAAGCAGCTACTGTAATACATCTGACTAGGACTTTATTCCACAGAAAGTGGGACAGGTAAAATGGCTCTCTCTCTAAACATCAGTATGGCTGAAATGACATGCTAACATTTATTGTTGTAAGTAAGACCCCATCAATTAAATTGCTGAGTATTTGATCTTTAAGCCTTAATATTGTAAAATTTAAGACATTTTAAGACTAAAAAACTGCAAGAAAACAGACAATGCTTCAGCAAAGTTGTTTAACAAAGTTTAATAAACACTGAAAAATGTTTCACTGACTATATATGTAAATTTAAAATATTTAAATTACTTCAACTATGCAACAACTCTGTTTTTTACCAACAATGTAAAATTTAACTTAACTTTAATTTAACTTTAATCCAGTGTGCGTATAGCTTTATAGCTATATAGTACATACAGCTCAGTACAAGTACACAGGATGGATCAAGGTTAAAACATAACCTTTTATTGTATAAACTCTATGAAATATTGGATGGCAAACAATAAAAACTGAAAAAACAAAAGTACTTATATTGGCTCCTGCTGGTGTTCTCCCTAAGGTGAGGGAAAGTTTTGGCCCTCTATCTCTCTCTGTTAAACCTACTCTTTATAATTTAGGTGTTCATATGGGACAGGCCTTGAGTCTTGATCAACATGTTTACTCTCTGGTTCGCACCTGTTTTTATCAGTTGAGAAACATTGCGAAACTGAGGTCAGTTGTGAACACAGTGGAGATGGAGATGATCATACACGATTTCATTTCCTCCCACCTTGATTATTGTCATTCTCTTTTTACTTGTCTAAGTAATTCATCCTTGAAACAATTACAAGCCGTTCAAAATGCTGTCGCTAAGCTTTTAACTAAGTCATCAAAGAGGTCACATGTAACACCAGTTTTAATTTCCTTACACTGGCTCCCACTCAGATTTAGAATTCAATTTAAAATCCTTGTGATTGTGTTTAGAGCATTGCAGGGCCAAGCTCCTGTTTATATAAAAGAGTTGTTGCAACCTTATAACTCCAGTAAGAGTCTAGGATCCTCCAAACAGGTCTTGTTAGCCATTTCTCACTCCAGATTACAGACTAAAGGTGTCTGTGCCTTTGAGGTTGTTGCTCCTAAACTGCAATGCTCTTCCTTTGGATCTAAGATCTGTGGACTCTGTGGACACTTTGAAAAAACAGCTAAAACTCACTTGTTTAAACTTGCTTTTGTCTAAATTGCTCTATATTATTTCGTCTTTTATGTGATTGTTTGCTTTTTAACTGTCTGGTATTCTTATTTTGTTTCCTTTTTATTTTCGGAGGTAAAGCACTTTGTGACATTTGCTCTAGAAAGGTGCTATAGAAAAAAAAAAAAACATACTATTTTCATTCCTTATGCAGTTTAGAATGAAACTGTTAATGATTAACTGTGTACATCTCCAATTGTGACATTAAGTTTGTATCATCAAGCCAGGCTAAACATTTTCCACCACAGTTTCCAAGCCGAAACTGTTACCACATTTCCTAAATAGGAAATTCAGACTTTTCCAAACATAAGCAACAACAGAACATGTCCAAAACAGTACAATCACTACAACTGTACCGGAACCAGCAAATGAAATATCTGAAATATGAATGTTTCCAGCGTCACTGGTGTTTGAAATTCATAGCTGTTTGTGTTGCGTTTGAATTTCATTGCTGGGCGGCAGCCAGCAGGGCTGGGTGAGATCTGTGCAGAGGACTGAAGTGTGAAATGAAACACTGATTGATTGAGAGAACACAACTCCACTCGAGCAGAGGTCACAGGAAGACAGGGATGCAGAAGGTTGAATGAGGTTTATGCAGGCGGGGTTAGGAAAGATCCTGGATTAGTGTCACATCCTGACCTCGGATCAGTTGGTATGGCACAAAACATGCCCTGATTATGCAGAGCACCAGAGCTCTGCAAAACAAGGGCCATCTGAACTACTTCAGATATATTCATGGGAAAACAGTTGTCATTGAGGCCATTTTTCACCGACATGGTTCCAGTGTGGTTTCCCGGCCTGTGCTAATTCTTGAACTGTTCTGTGCATTTCCACTACAGAAAAGGCTGTTCCAAGTCTGTTTGACTTGCTGGTCTGGAACTAGGAAACGGTGCAGAGAAATGCCTTGTTGAGAAATGTCAGATAGGATCAACTGCACAAGAGAGAACAATCATGTCTGTGCGGTTGTGAGAGAAAAAAAGAGAGTACCGGTAGTTGATGCGTATCCAGTTTCAATCTCTCTCGAACAATGACAGAAAGGAGTACCAGCAGATGATGGCATGATCGTGAGCAAAGCATGTTTCAAAGAGGTCAAGTGCTGGCCGTGCAACTGCCATGTGAATCGAATGAATCGAAATGCTAATCGATAGCTTTCTCCGTACTACAGACCTCCTTGCTCCACCAACCACCAAAGGTGATTCTACACAGCAACATTTTGTCTCATTTTTAGAGACCGGAAGAAATGAAGAAAATGATTGCAGAGTTCCTCCAGAGTACCAGTGGAGCATACAAACAAGGTCTTTCATTTCAGGTGTTCTCCTTCGCAGCCTGCACGACTCTGCCTCCAGCCCGCCTCGAGGAGTTGGGTTCAAAGTGTGGTGCGTGCTGTGAGGCGGCACGAGCTAGACAATTCCCATTACCCACGTCTTGCTCTCTGCCCTGCCATCTCGAACCGACGCTCCACGAATACAAATGGCCAAGGCCGCGGCTAATCCCCTTCTGAATGAATGCGTACGTGATGGCTGCTGTCGGAGTGCCACAAAAAGGGCATTTGTTTGTATGTGTGGTTAAGCAGAAAAAGAAGGGGAAAGCGAAAGAAAACATGACGATGGAAGAACGGACACGGTTTTCTTCCATCCATCACGTTGATTACTCTCGCATTTGTCTGAGTGCCTGTCGTTCTGACGTTTCACAGGTTGTGGCGGCAGAAGCGCTGTTCCCAGTGCAATGGCATTGTAATAGCCCACAGCAAAGATGCAACAATTAACCTTTTTATTACACGCCTGTCAGCCACAGCAGACGGTTCACTGTCTCAAAGAGAATAAAACGAGCGAGTGCAAGTGAAGAAAGGCGACTTTCATTTGGCTTACCTGAAAACAGAACAAAACACTACAGACATGTTTGTGCTAGTAATACATATTAACCTGTTCTTTTTAGGGCAGGGGTTTTCAAACCCGTTTAAGGGTACCAAAATGCAAAATTTCATTTTGTACAAACAAACAAATTTTTGCAACAAATGTATGCATTTCTGTATACACATTTTATGTTTGTTTTCACAAGCATGCACTATGCAAGCATACAACAGTTTCTCCATAGACATCCACTGCCAGTGCATGCATGTATACATTTGTGGAAGATGATGGTACTACTGTATGATTTATTGATGATCTTCCTCACTTTGACCCCCAGACAGCAAGGGTCGAGGGCCAGACAGTGTAGCAAACCAGCACACACATACACACAAATTTAATACCTCAGTGTATTTATCTTTCAAGCTCAAGAGACTTAATGGAATTCTCTGTTATTTAAATATCAACTTTTTTTCCCACAGATATTTCTCTTAAAATTCCTAGAATAGAAACTAATCTTCATCTGGAATTACAATGGATGTGCATATGCTAAATAAATATATGGTTCTGTCCTTGTCACATCTGCAGCCAATGAGCTTGTTGCTCACACATTTAAATGGCTGGTTACATTAACTATAGCAGTTTACAGCACGCTTCAGAGTTCCTCTAAAACCCTCCATCTTCCCCAGCTCCACCTGTATAGATCTGGGTTATTGATATGTCTTCCTCGCAGTAGCGCATCAGCTACTTTAAACAGTTTAAACCGTAAGAGTACAGAGTTAGACAACGAATGTGAACAGCATAGCTCAGATAATTTTGTCTTGAATGAATTGACCATTCACTAATTGTTTGACTTTTTTTTGTTAAAATGTGTTACACACAATATGAAGTTCATTTTCAACCAAAGCTAAAGTTTTATGCTATTAAGCTTAATGTTCCATTGGCCCTCCTTCTGTACATAAAAGATAATTAAGTAAAATCAAAATATAACAAACAAGTATATTACTCTATACGTTACTGCTTAATCACTTTGCAAAGTAAGTATTATTAAAATAAGTATGTAAACACAGAAATACTGTACTGTAAAACACTGCCAACATCTCTATCTATCAAAAGGATCCTTGGCCTAAAAAGGCTGAAGTCCCTTGCTTTAAAATAGACATATGCAAGATTACTATGGTATGTATCTTTAAAGGAACGCTCTGAAAAATCCCATTGCTGTCTAGGAGAAACATTTGAGATATTAAAGAAGTTGTGATTTTCCATCTCTATCCCAAAAAAATCCCAAAAACCAGTAGTGGGATTTCTGTTTAAACTCCATTTAAGCAGTGCAGACTGTCAGTAAACCACACGCTTTGGTTCAATCTGTTGCACAGCTGAGAATACCTCACTAAAAAGCCCAATGAAAATCTCCTGCTTGCACTTCATGTCAGCTTTTGAGAAATAATGAGCTTGTTCACTCAAAACAGACTTCCACAAGGGAAAGACTCTTGTGCTACTTTAAATAAGCATCGGGCTCAGAGAACTCCTTCAGAGAGATTTCAGTGAGGTTACACAGTCTGCAAGACTGTAAGAACTTGATGTAACTTAATTGCATTCCTTTTCCCCTCCAACAGCAAATTGAGTTTTAGGGTAAAGACCCAACTCAAACACCTCATAATCCCTGCAGCTTGCCTCCTGCGAATGAAACAAGGTCACTTTCATTTCGACTCAAAAGGCCCAATATAGCAGCCGCAGTACTGCCAAACGTACCTGCTCTCAGACATTCACAACACTGGTGCTGCATCAGCGGATGCCCTGACTGACTTATTGAACTCCGCTGCAGGCAATAACGCTGAAGGATGAAGACAGGACAGACAAACAGAGCACTCTTGCTGTCATTCTGTCCTTGCATTTATAACAACATTGGTCTTGAGTCAAAACCAACTGAGAACCACTGCCCAACACAGGTCAATAGTATATGATGCACATATTCCTCAGTTTGTGTGAGAATGCTGTGCAGATATGTGTATCAAACCACGTGTCTTACCTGCTACATTGAGTCTAGCTGTATGGCTAATGATGGTACCCAGGTTGTCTATAGTGGCCACACACTGGTAAACCCCCTCATCGGGTTTATTGTGTTTAGAGTGCACCACTGAGCTGATGAGCAGAGAACCATCGGGCAGGACCTGCCTGCGATCATCTGAGGCCAGGCTTAGGAAAGAGCCATCTTTCTTCCATTCGATCTTGGCAGGAGACTCGCTGTGGACTGAGCAGTTGAGCAGCGTCGGCGCTCCCCGCACTGCCAGTGTATCCGACGGCTCCGTGGAAAACCGGAATGGGCTGAAGTTCCTCACTGCTGATCCTACGGAGAAAGAGGATCAAATCAGCACTAGATTTCTCATCATCACACGATATGATGAAATTAAATTAGGTTGAACTTTGGGTTTAGAGGTTAGGGATTTAATAACATAAGGTATTTGCATCATTGCTTAATAAAATTACATTTGCATGGATGAACGTGGGCCGTAGCTTTTTATTCCAAATATTTAATGTATTTCAACACTTGTTCATCTCATTTTCTTTTATTCCTGCATTTGAGAGCCAAACACATTGATTCAAATGTCAAAACTTTATTACTAGTGTCCGGAAAGGACCAAACGTTGAGGTAAAGAAAGGATAACAATGAGCAAATGCATTTTAATTATAAACGTACATCAAGAAACATTTGAATATCTTATGTTGCTCACTCAAAAGCAAATGGAGGTTAGAACTGACAAGTCTAATGCAAAAACTCAAACTAAGCACAATTACTTTGCATTTGTCCTCATAAATTATTCAAATCTTGGCCTCGAGAGTCATCAGGACTTTGTGTGGATAAATAACTTGAATCCCCTGTACTTCTTGGATGGGAAATGAATAATGAGCTTTTTAAGGCTTTTTTAAATACTGCACCAAGTGGTGTGTTAAATGCTAAATATAGCTGGAAGCAGTTGAGACTGGTTTATGGCAAGTTTACAAAAAGCCGGCATGACTTGGGCCAGCACACGAACCAAAAGTCATCATTCTGCCATTTTAACTCAAGGGTTAATGTCTGGGATCACTGCTAATGAGGGCACCCTACATCCCCTCTTAGATTTTGAAACTGAAGCTGCGCTGGAATCACATACAGCCAGAGAATGTATTGCATTTGATAAAGAATTTACTTTACTGTATATTCTACAACTGGCGTGCAAATGAGGGGATACACATTGATTTCAGGGGATCACACCATTTCCGAGAATGCTGCAAAATGATCGATTCCACTGGGGAAAGTGACACTCCAGGACTACAACCAAAAGTTGATCATTTTAAGAGTGAAAGTGAAAAGTGAAAGTGACGTGACATGTAGCCAAGTATGGTGTCCCATACTCGGAATTGGTGCTCTGTATTTCACCTATCCAAGTGCACACACAGCAGTGAGTATTGAACACACACCGGGAGCAGTGGGAAGCCATTTTTGCTGTGGCACCCGGGAAATGATTGGGGGTTAGGTTGTGTTCATTCACTCCCCGCATCTACATTTCCTGCTGGTACTGAGACTAGAACCTACAACCTTTGGGTTACAAGTCCGACTTTCTAACCCAGTGGTTCTCAAAACTGTCCTGGAGTACCACCAGCCCTGCACAATTTGTATGTCTCCCTATATCTGACACACTCATTTCAGGTCTTGCAATCTCTACTAATGAGCTAATGAGTTGAATCAGTTGTGATAGATGAGGGAGACGTACAAAATGTGAGGGCTGTTGATACTCCAGGACAGGTTTGAGAACCACTGCTCTAACCATTAGGACACAACTGCCCCTACAGTTCACTTTGAGTAACTACAATCACTGAGATATACATCTATTGCCCAAATGAGAACTTTAGAGAGGTGGGTCCAGCAGTACCATCCAAATCCACTTTGTTGCTTTCCAGCTTGACTTGAAACCAACTCGGCTACTTGAAAATAACAGGCAGGTGTGTTGAAGCTGGGTTGGAACTGAAGTCTGCAGGAAGACTTCAGGAGCAGGGTTGGCTACCCTGATGTAGTGCCTAGTGTGTAGGCACTCAATGCATTTCAAAATGTGTCATATCACAATTCTTAATGCAACCATGTTACATTCTCAGCATTGCCACAAGGGTCCATTAGCATAAACTGCGTTCTCTATTGTATGGTCGAATTCCAGTTGGACGTGAGCATCCCTGTGGTCTACTCACTCTGAAAAGCAGAGCCATTGAAGTGGAGGCTTTGGAAGGAGCAGGGAAATTGTCTCAATATGTGCCTGTTTGGAATACACTTGGCCATTGTACAGTATGTACCCTTCGCTAACAACCTTGAGAGGGGGCACTTCGGGAAAGAGTTAAGTTGCTCACTTTCGTGCAACATCCCCTTCCCACAGTGCCCATTAAGGGTGCAAAAATGCTGTTTGAAATTCACCTTACGAATCTTGCTGGACAAGAAGTATTTAGCTGAACTGGTGAATAACACTTGTTTAACGGCACAGACATTTGGAAGTAACTATCGCCCTCTTTAGTACTAGGGTTTCTTGCGCCTGTTCTATGGCCTATTCACACAGTAAAGGCATATTTCCTATTGCACATGGTTTTAAAGTCTCCTGTAATGGAGTTTGGGGGTGTGGGTCAGTTTCAGGGTCTGTGGGTAGTAATTATGGTCAACCCTCTGTGTCCACTTAGAAAGGCCT
Organism: Elopichthys bambusa; assembly: GCA_037101425.1. Lineage (NCBI taxonomy): Eukaryota > Metazoa > Chordata > Actinopteri > Cypriniformes > Xenocyprididae > Elopichthys > Elopichthys bambusa. The sequence goes on along the minus strand of CM074432.1, from coordinate 44,542,456 downwards.
CCTGGAGCTAAACACTTATGTCTGTCTATGTGCTGACTCGCATTTGGACATCTATAGAAATGGCACAGAGAGCTTTACAACAGCTGCTTTTGTTGGCTGAACTGTTCTCCGGCCATATAAGATAATTGCACTCTGGCAAATGTTAAGCTTTCCTCGAATAGTTTCCTTAAGACTGATGTGAGGCAATGGTGTTTCCAGCATAAACACATCTGGATTAGATTAATTCCTGTAAGATAGATGCACTTTCTAGTCACAAACATAATTTGCACTTCGTAGTCCAGAGGTAACTGTTATATAGCTTTCAACAAAGAATTCATAGTGTTTATAACAGACACCTATAAACTGTGGTGTCTAAATGTCCACTAGTTTCTCTAGGTGTAATGCGGAGTGAGAATTTTTATTTAAATATTTACACGACAGGCAAAACATGTCCCACTGCTAATGATATCAGCACTTAAACTGATATAAACTGTAGAAGGTTTCTGGTGTGCAACAATGGAAAGAAATATGATATAACCTGAGAAGTGCCATGCTATTACCATCCAATACTATCACTATACCATGTTACCACCATAGTACTTTCTAATCAGAGACAGGTGATTACACAGTAATGAAGGGAGATCTCACAGATGGAGAGGCCTGTATTCCAATGGTGAGAAGGGAATTCCACCCTGCAGCAGAGCATCAGAAGATCAGCATACTTAATCATTAGCATGTTAGCGGCTGTTTGGGTCGTGCACAGAGGAGGTGTGTAATGCGGCTCCTCCAGCTTCCACTTCACCATCAGCTGCAACTGATCACCATCTGCTGCTGCTCAGACCTTGCATCCCAGAGTCCCACAGTAAAGCCGAGACTGACTCCACACTCGTGTTCTTCTTTTCAGCAATTTTTCATAGTTCATTTACCTTTTAAAGCTCTGCTACACATCTATGAGCCATATCATGGAAAAAAACAACTACTTCAACATACAAACAAGATAAATTATTTGTGCTGCTACCTCAGGCTATATAAATATAAGAATACTCAGTGGTTGGTTAACTTTTAAGTGTTAAGCTGAATAAACCAGTTTGCATGGTATGTTGGTCTTGATTCTTAGGGCCCTATCATACACCCGGCGCAATGCGCAATTCCTCTCTGGAGAAGCTTTCAGTCTTTCCACTTGCAAATTCGCCATGGCGCAAGTCCACCTGGCTTTTAAAGTGAATGGCAGATGAGACTCTGATTGGTTTATTGCACGTTACGCCCAAAACACACCCATGACTCATTAAGAGACTAGGTACAACCATTTTTCTGTCGTTAAACTAGCAAAAGAGGATTCGGACATGGCCTAAGTGCACCTGCACCATGCGCTTCAGACCGTGCACTTAGATCGTTAAAAGAGGACCCTTAGTGTTGTCTTAAATGGAATTTGCATGAATTTAAGGTTGAATTTTAGTATCTGTTAGTAGATGGGCTACTTGGTGGTTTACAAGTCTAGGGATACACAATGTATTGGAGATCACATTGTTATTGCTCAAATTTGTATTATTTTAATTAGGACAATCCCAGTGGTATACCTTTTTCTTTCCTTTCAAGAATACTAAACAGTTATGATTTTCTTTCATCTGTACAATGTTTTAATTTCACTAGAAGCAAATTGTTACAAAAAAAAAAAAAAAGACAGAGAATATTATTAGATTTATAATATTGGCAATAATATTGGATATCAGCCATGAATTAAATATCTGCTATCTGTATCATCCAAAAAATGTCTATATTGGTGTATCTTTAAGTATAGTGTATTGGATATTACAATGAATTTCCACAAACATGCAAATATCAGTGACACTTGTAATGAGTCTTATTCAGTTTGCAAATATTTATGCTCAAGATTTAAAGTCAGCACCATATTTATCATTTAATGGGCTCAAAACACAGAGGAGAAAGTGCAGCATAGACCAATTACACAATCTCTTTAGAGTCACTTGAAATTCAGATTAGATACAAGCACTCTTCGGCTGTTAATCATTTTCAATACTAAGCAAGTCAGAAGAATATTGGATTTCCACAGGAGTATTGTCATATAAATGATGAATAATGAAAAAAGAGAAAGAACAACCTTGACCATCCCTGCTGGAATATTTTTAAAATGGTACCCACTACCCACATCAAGGATTTTGAACTTATCAAGCCCAGTATATGGCACTATAAATAAAGTATTCTCCTTATGCTAAAAGGAAATATGTTAAATGAATGGGTTTCTATCTAAAAACAAAGTTTGGATAATACAATTAAAGAATACCATTTTCCTACCATGGTACTTATCCAAAACACATGGTTGTACAATCATATGTTTTTGTTAGTGACTAAATAGAGTGATCTTTGGTGTCATGAAGCATATTACAGACATACGTCTAATCTATTCTACTTTTCACTGTGCAGAAATTGACTTTGAAGAAATATGATATGATTTGACAAAATGTGTTCTGCAGTCCACAGTGCAGGGAACCAAGAGAAAATGAGGTTGTCTGTTTGATAAGTATGAGCCGTTACCCCTGTCCCTAGTCCTGTGAAATCCATTTTATTCCACATCCAAAGAGCTCTTTAGATCTACAGCTCCAGTCAGTAGAAATTTCTGAAGACAGGCAGATATGGAAGGGAAAAAAAGGTTTGTCTTGTGCCTCATTCAAAGACTTTCGCCTCTATAAAGTGTCTGTCAGACTGTTGAAGACAGATGAAGATAGATATAGAGAGCTCTTCACAACTGTGACTATTACTATCTCAGTTTAGGAAATCTAACAGGTACTTTAAGCTGTGAATTAGATAACTTCTTAATATTCTTATGTGATATGAGAAATGTGCTCTGTTGGCTCTCAAACAAAGACTGAGCTGTGCCAATCAGGTCCTGTACACAACCTCCATTTTCCACAAAGACCACTTTCCCTCCAGATCACCTCTTAATGAGGCTCAGGTCATTTCCAGAAAGCATTATGGGAATTCCACAAAAACATACAATCAAAACAAAACCCCAGAATAGAAGAGCTCACATTAAATTAATACAAAGCAGCCTTTGAGACTAAACTAAAACAGGTAATTTTATTACACCACATGGAAAGAAGAGTAATAAGCTAAAATATCAGTTTCATTATTAATCAACGGGATCGCATCTGGAAATTACATTTGAGTACGCCTTTCGACAGAATTTTTGTTTCTAGTTTATCCACAAAGAGGAAAATGCCCCGCGGCTTTGCATTATTGAGTAGAAGGGGCTTCTGAGCTGTTTGACCTTCAGCTAAATAAATATACTTAGAGCAAAAAACATTTGCGCTTTGGAAAACAGCCAGTGAGATATTTTTTCCAACTTATCAAGCACCTTCCTCTACTCTCCTAGACTCTATCCCAGTTCTTTTTCATTTCCTTTCAGGCTCATTAGACCGACTGGAATGCTTTTTCTTTCATGTCTGTCCACCTCCAGTTTGTCTGCTTCTCCCCAGGCTTGCCTTTATCTACCAGCATCATTTCTTCCCCATCTGTCACTGCAGAAAACAGTGAGGAACCAGCAGTGATCCGCTTACAAGAGATGGGGCTCTGAGAGTCAGAGAACTGACTCAAGGATGAGTAACTTTGCTTTGGACTTCCCTGTGGAGATCTCACATATTAAACCAGTCTAATAAACTGCTCTCTCTGTGTATGCTTCATGATCACATGCTGAAAGATGAATCTGAGCCTCATTCTCATATAACACTCATATTACAGATTTAGCACTGTTCCTTATGGGCACCTCAGAAATGCTAAAAAAAATTAACCAGAGTTAACAACATGCCTAGATCACACTTCACCCCAAAAATCAATGGAAGAAAAAAATAATAATAAAGAAGATTTTCAAAGATTTTCACAGCTAAAATCAATTTTACTACATTAATGCATTATATATATATATATATATATACATATATATATATATATATATATATATATATATATAAATTAAATAATTTAAATACTTTTTTTTATAATTAAATACATTTTTTAGATTATGTTATTTCTGTATTTAAAATAAATATTAAAAATAAAACATTTATATATCATGGTCACATTTCTTGTACGGCTTTTGATTTTTGCTGATTTAAACTAAAAATCATTTTATTACAGTATTGCTTTTACTATAATTTATATAATATGTAATGCTATAAATAATATAAATTAGAATTTTGGGTGGATGAATTACCATAATGAGAATTTGGAAGAAAACTGGTTTAATTGTTTTAAAAAATAGGCTTGGTTTTCCCCAATGTAAAATAAAATCTCATTTCTATTGCTTATTGGCTAAAACATTATGTCTTAAGATGATGATGATACAAATGATACAAAGATGATATTACACTGAGATGATGTATTGCATAGTAAATTTCACCCAGTTATGTTGAATATTGACAGAGGTTTTACTCTCTAGTACAGAGGTGGCTTGTATCAAGTATCTTTTTTGGGTTTATTGACCCATTTAAATGAGTCGTGTTTTACTGTTTGTAAATGAGTCATGACCTGTTCTCAAAACTTAGAAAGGATAGACTACATTGATAATAGTGGGGTGGGAAGATGAGCCATTTTTAAAGGTCACTGTCACCACAGAATAAAGGAATGCACAGAGAATGCAGCCTCCTGTATTGTCTTCAGCACTCACTCGCTTCCTTTTTTGTGTTTCACAGATGCCCACTTCATCTTTCACAGCGGCTACTAGGAACAAAGGCTGCTCTCCCACTCAGGACCCCTGGCCAACGGCAGCCCCTCACCCCACAGTCTGGATGCTCAGATAGTGGCTTTGCGCTCTCAACAAGGGTCCAAGGTGTAACGGCTGTACAAAATGATTGGTAGGCCTCCATGCCGGCTTTATTAGTTTGGCACACGCTCAGCTGGCAGAACAGAGGCGAAAGGATACAATTTTCGCAACTCAAAACACCTCAAGCTACCCTTCTTTCTCCTGCCAGGGAGCATTTCCAAGGATTAGAAAATCCTGAGCACAAGCTTAAGCCAATTCTGTCCCTCTGCTACCGTATTTAGCAGAATTATGTGATATTTAGCGGAATTAATTTTGACTCTGATAGACCTGCGAAACAAAAGACAACACCTTTCTTTTGCTGCTGTGGTTTACTGTATTATAAAACAATTCCTTTATATATTAATATATAAATATAAGGGATGGTTCACACAAAAATTCTGCTACCATTTACTCACCCTCGCCTTATCTTCTTTAATGTTCCACAGAAGAAATAAAGTCATACAAGTTTGGAATGACATGAGGGTGAATAAATTAATGAATAAAAATTATTTTTTATTTTGGGTGAAATATTCCTTTAACGTGAAAGCATGGTTTACCCAAAAATGAAAATGCTGTCATTATTTGCGCACCCAAAAGCCCTTGTGATTTTCTTTCTGTGGAACACAAAGGGCGAGATTTACTAATCAGGGCAAATTAGCGTGAGAGCAAAATTCCAAAAACATGCCGAAGGGAGTGGAAAGTTCTGCGCATGATCTACAGACGACGTGCAAATTAAAGAACACAGACACAGTCGGATCATTTGAGTAATGGCCAACGCAATCTACCAAGAGCAGCGCAAATTAGCGTCTGGTTTAAGACCAATGGTAAATAATGGCGCAAATACCAGTAAATTGACTAGCACAAACCTTAGTAAATCACCTCTCGCATGATTCGTTTAAATACTCTCCTCCCATGAATTATGCGTCTGAAAGGGAAACTCCTACAAATGCATATGCAATAAAGTCAGCCGCAAAAATAACTGTATATGCCTTTACAGTGCCATTTTTTCACTGCGTGTTTTTGTTAAATCCTGACAGTAGTTTTTTAACGCCAAAAGTGGGTTTGTGCTGAGTAAATCTGGCTCAAAAGGGGTTATTATTTACGTTATTTGTATGGATTCTAAAGACTTAGAATTGTATAGACAACTCTCTGACTCTCCTATTTGGCGCTTGGCAGTAAAAATCACAGTCCACTTTCATTGTACAGAAATGAGCAGCTTGGACATTCTACAAAATATCTCCTTTTGTGTTGCTGAGAAGATAGAAAGTCTCACAGGGTTTGGAACGAGTAAATGATGACATAATTTTAATGTTTTTGTGGACTATTTCTTTAAATTTTTTCATTTTTGGTTTAGTAAACCACAGAGTTAACTATCATGACGGTTTCGTATCCATGTGATATTTAAGCTCAAGAAAGAAAAAAAAAAAAAAAAAAAGCCTTTTCCATTTGGAAATGCCTTGGGATCCATTTAAGTATTACAAGTTTCTACAAAAGTGTCTTTATAACATAATGTGAAAAGCACACATTATATAGGACTAAGAAAGAAACTGCAAAGTCACTCAGCAAAATGCTGGGTTGTTTCAACACATGTTTGGGTCATATATGGACAAACCCAACCCTTGGGTTTAAAAATTTAATTTAAAAGCATTTTTTAGAGTGTATATAATGAAAGCTTTATTAGATATGACATCCAAATAATAGCATAATTCCAGAACATAAATAATCGCATTTCTGTCTACAGCCTGGACAGGCAGTATTGTAACCTAAATTGAACATTACAAGTGACTGACTTAAAAACGCTCAACATAGACAACTACAATGCTCTTCAATAGTGCAACTGTGCAAAAATAGTGCTCTTCATATGAAATGCACAAGAGACCCAATTTAGGCCCTGTCTCAAATCGCAACCTCAGCTCATGTGGTTCCCCTCCGAGTCTACACTTTTCCACATGGGCAAATGGGTAATAGTCCACTGTGGAGTTTGCACCGGTGAAGCATAAATCATGAAATGACAACTGGGAAACCCTACAGTCCTGTGAACTTAGGCCAAAAAAATAAAAAAAGGAATGCTCAGGTAAGATGACGTAAAATTAGATCAGCCTTCTTGACTTCTTTGCTCTCTGTCATCACTTTCACTATTATTCTCATGCACTGACTCGTTCGCTAAACTGAACAGCCAATCAGAGCGATCTCTCGCACCAACGGCCCCGACACTGATTCAACATGCTGAATCAGCTGAACTGTCATTTACAGGGGCCCAACTAGAGCCAACGTTTAGAACACGCCACAAAAAACTAGCCTGGCAGATGCTCACAGATGACCCGGTGTTGGCCGAAGACTGACCATCGGCTTGATATATCACAGCTCTAAAGGATCTGAAAGTACGACCGAATACAAGACGCATGCAGATAGAAACCCCGCAAAGGTGCAGCTAAAGCAGTGCAGTTCAAATGGGGGAAGGGCAGGGAAGTCCATGTGCAACAGAAAAGCCTTCCAGCAGCAAATGAATGAAAATAAGATGATACGAATCTGATATCGGGAGTCGGCGGGCTGTCTCTAATAGATAGCGAATCCCTGGAGCACACAGGTAATTTCCTGGCTGCAGTAATGCCTCGCTGCATGCCGCACCTCTCACCTCAGTTGGACATAGTAATTAACCACGCTGATTGGAACTCGATCTCCCTCAATCATCAAAGCCGGCTAGCTCGCTTGTGAATCAAGCAGTACAGACACAAGGACACAGTCAAAGAGAACTGGGGAAAAAAAAAAAAAAAAAAAAACTCACAAAAGCTTCACCTTTTATTCTCAGCCAGGTGTGGCAGCAAATGAGACGAGGCAGACTGTGACAAGAGACACAACTATGCACCGTCGTCTTAAACAGTCAAAAAAACAAGAAAAAATATGATGCACTCATTGTACTTAATATGAATTCTCACTTTGAAATCTCAAGTGAATGTGTTAAATACTGCGGCTTGTGTGCAACTATATCATTTTAAATGCATTATGACACATAACTACATTAAGAGTGAAAAAGATGAATTTACAGCAATGTGACACACCAGGATAGACAAATTCTATCAATAAATAATGGCACTGCTTGAGGCAGGACCATCAGACACTGGGAGGGGGGTTTGTAGGGAGTGCAGTGACCTGATGATGGGCTGTCTGAGTCCTCACTTGGTTACTCCCTCACTATAGGGATCATGCCGAAAGTATACTTCCCTTGCCTCACAGACAGTCTTCAAGACATGATTTTCATCTTCAGAATGTCTTCAAATGCTTCAGTCCACTGATGAATGCATACACTGTCTGGTTGCAGTCCAATTTTTGTAAATGCACGAGTAATTTAAATGATCAAAAACAAAGGTCCACTAGGAAGTGCACACGAAGATCGTGTCTATCCGCATTCTCTGTCAGTAGCTGCGTTTCCATTACCCTTCAAATATTGCAAATTGAAAATACGCCCAATGGAAACAAGTCAATTTCGCAAAAACTGCCATATATTGCAAACATTTTTATGCTCGCATGAGGTGTATTTTTTTTTAAGGCAATTCGAAAAAGTAATATTTGACAAAACTGCAAAGGACATTTACAGGTCACCTGGTATATGTAAAAGTTGATCATTCTTTAAAGATGGTGTGATATGTTTGGACAGAAGTCGAGAGAGAGTTCTTTATTAAACTCATAAAAGACAAAAGATTACTAAACGGAAATACTAGATTCTAAACAACAAAGAAATGCCACAATTTATCAAGACCTCGAAGAAGATATGAGGGAGAAACACCCAAAAACACCTCATAAGTGGCCAAACCCAAGTATAAGGGGCTTTCCTTGCCATAAATGCTTAGATAACAAGCCTACATCTCCTTCGATTAAACATAATGGTTAGTGCAGTGGCTGCAACCTACCAACATCCGTTGACATGATTTTTGGAATGGCTTATCGCGAGAGGAAATACTGACATTTTAGTCGCATAACATTGGTTAATGGAAATGCTGACATTTCACAATAGTTTTTTATCAACATTTAGAAAATATCGCAAAAGTTTTGGGCAAATCTGTAATGGAAACCACTTAAAGCCACTTGCGAGGTGTTTCTGGGTGTTTCTCCCTTGTCAACTGATACAAAAGTATCAGTTTTGACAAAAATATTATGCAGCACAACTGTTTTCAACATCGATAATAAGAAGAAATGTTCTTAAGCAGCAAATCAGCGTATTAATATTGTATTATAATCATTTCTGATAAATCATGTGACACTGAAGACTGGAAATTCAGCTTTGCAGCTTTTATCCCAAAACTTAAGTTAACATTAAGTACATGTTGTAATGTAAATCACCCAACCTACCCAATTTACTTAATATCCAGTTGTTATTGTTATTTTTATTATTTTAATGAAGAAGTGCATAGTGCTGCCAATTTTAGTTGTTGTTTGTTGGTTTTCGATATAAAACTTCAGTTTGTGTGTCAGTACCTTTTAACATTTCCAGCATGATAATATTGCTAACCGCAAGCATTTTGGTCACTATAATATTTTTTCATACCGTTTCATCTCAGCTTCCAACTCAACCAAACAGTGTTAGTTTGGTCCGGTCTATTTAAAATAAGATGATTCTCTTCGCTATCACCTAATACTATGGCCACAATAAGAAGGCTTTTCAAAATAGTGAGATTATGGAAGGACTATCAGGATTCTTTACAGGCGGCAAAACTGCACAGTTCGGTTTTGACAGATAAGCCTGGCTAAGTCACCAGCTTTGGTAATGATAGCTTTTTAAGATAGCAGTGGTTCTCAACCAGGACCCCGGGACCCAAAGAGAGAGGGGCTTAAACAAATTTCCAAGAAGGCAACAAGATGACTCAAATTATTTAATTATATTGAATTAAAATGCTAGTGTGTGTGTGTGTGTATATATATATATATATATATATATATATATATATATATATATATATATATATTTTGTTTGACACTGGGGGCCTTTAAGTCAAAAAGGAGAACCACAGAGCCAAAAAGACTGATAGGAGCGTTTGGGAAAATGTTTATTCGACTTCCATAATTTTATAATAGAAATCATTTTATATGAAAATCATTTGTAGATCTAAAAATAAAAAAGGGTAAAGGGTATGTGCTACTAGATGTATGTCTTGCAGTGGCAGGTTCTCTGTTAGTAAAGATCTTTTGCTCATCCATTGTGAAACTTCATTGTTCTGTTTGTCACTGGAATGACAGAATGGTCGTGTCTGTACAAGCATATCACAGTGAAAGTGATGCGTTGCACTTTGCTAACTAGAAAGCTTGTGCTATGCTCTTCATCTCCAGTGGCCTGAGGCAGATGAGCAAATAATACAGGAGGGACAGAAACATTTATCTTTCTGTCCTAATAGTAAAGAAAATGAAGTGGTCGTAATTAGATATACTATGGATTTTTTTAATGCAATACAATACAGCATTTTTTTTCCTTTTTTCTCCCTTACATGCACACCAGAAAAATCAATATACTCCAGCAGAGCTTTGCAAAGTCAAGCACCGAACAGCATCGAATTTCAAAAACCAGGAAATCAACTCATATTGCGTTCAGAGCTCTTTCTCTCTCTGTGGGACACACAGAGCTACTGGCCAGCTAGAAGACGCTGTTATGGTGGTCTGTACGTTTTAGTTAGGGGTCATTTCCAGCCATTCATTTGATGTCTGAGTGTGTCTCTAATGCAACTATATATCCATGTCTGATTTTGCTACCATAAGAGCACAAAACTATAAAAAATGACCGTCATTTTCCTGATATCACAATAGGTACACTACCATTCAAAAGTCTGGGGTCTTTTTTTTTGTTGTTGTTGTTGTTTTTTAAAGAAATTAATACTTTTATTCAGCTAAGACACATTAAATTGATCCAAAGTGGCAGTAAACACATTTATAACGTTACTAGAGATTTCTATTTCAGATAAAAACTGTTTGTTATTTGAGCTTTCTGTTTATAGAATTGTGATACAAAAAAAAAGTATAAACATATGAATCAGCATATTAGAATGATTTCTGAAGGATCATGTGACACTGAAGACTGGAGTAATGATCCTGAAAATTTAGCTTTACATCAGGAATAAATTACATTTTACAATATTTTCACATTAAAAACAGTTATTTTAAATCGTAATAATATTTAGCAATTTTTTTTCTGTAATTTTGTTTTACTTGTCTTTATTTTAAACATCTTACCCTCTCCAATCTTTTAAACAGTACTGTATGTTTGTGCAATAATTTAACTAAAGGTTTAAAGGGGACATACAGTATCATGAAAATCTGACTTTTTCCGTGTTCAAGTGCTATAATCGGGTCCCCGGTGCATCTTCAACCCAGAAAACGTGAAAACGGACAACCCAGTAATTTTGTTTTGCTAAGTCTTTCTCTGCAAGCATGTGAAAAAACGAGCTGCTCAGATTTTGCTCCCCTTGTGACATAGGAAGGGGTTCTTATTATAATATTACCACTCCTTAATCTGCACTTTTCCACCCACGATGCCGCCATTTTGTTTTCGCAAGCAAAAATGGTGTAGCAGTTTTAGGGCCATGGCAAAAGTAAAGCATGCTAGCTGTTCTTCCGTTGGCTGCACAGACAAGTTGATCCTGGCAAGCTCCATTGCTAAAGGAGTGTTTCTGTTCGAGCGATATTTTGGAAAAAGTATTAGACCATTCACAGCATTTGATAGCAATCATAAACATTAGCCTGGTGTGTATGGCTCTGTTCGGTAAACAGGTACGCTATGTATAGTGGGCGTCCATACGGGTTTTGCACAAAAGATTAACATGATGGCACATGCTAGTCGATGAGTTGAATCAACTCCACAGCAACTACATAAATTTATCCACTAACCATTCAGAAACGTCCAGTTGCATTCTAAAAAAGTTGTAACTTCTTACCGAGTCTCTCCATCAGTGTTTGACGTCGGTTTGAACAATGTAAGGCTGAACACCGTTACTGACAGTCGTCATTTTGGCTGCGTGAGATTCTCCAGCTTTGTTGTTGTTGAGCAACTGAAGCACGAGCTGTTAAAGCTCTGCCCTCTTTTGGAAATTGGGCAGGGAGCAGCAGCTCATTTGCATTTAAAGGGACACACACAAAAACTGCATATTTTTGCTCACACATTTGACAAGCTATAATAAATGATCTGTGTGGTATTTTGAGCTGAAACTTCACAGACACATTCTGGGGATACCAGAGACTTATATTACATCTTGTAAAGGGAGCATTATAGGTCCCCTTTAATACCAACAAAAATGCTGTTTGGCCTATAAACCACTTTCACCCACACACAAAGCAGACATAAGCTCAGAACAGGTCATTTTTGTATTTGGCACCATGTACTCCTTCATTACCAGAGTCAGTGAGCAGTAGATCCTCTTAAACCTTTTTAATTAGAGAGCGATTCTAAAACTAACAACTCTAAACTCCTGAGACAAGCTCCTGATCTAATCTCTCATGGTGCAGTCATTCAGGAGAGTCAACGCCAGAACCACAGCTCATAAACATGCAGGGTAGCTCGATGAAATACAAATGTATGCTCTTCCACTAAAGGACAAAAGTCAATCCCATGCTGGGCTAAAAAAAAAAAAAGAATCAATGACTGTATTGGCCCGTATTTGTCCCTAACTAAGCAATAAGGTATTCATTAAAACAATGTAATTCAATAAGTGGCATTCTTTCATTAGGAAATAACAGAATGCCTGAAATGCTGTATTGACCAATCAGCATCCAGGACCGGAACTTTACATTTTAATCAAAAATTCAGTGAGCCACGGGGAACAAATAAACACTGTACATGAATTCTTGTGAAATCATTTCGTAAACTTTCTTTGATGGCACCATTATCCCAAGCTGCAGCAGCTCCCTTCTTCCTGGAAGTTGCAAAAGAAGGAGGCTAAGTGTCCGAAATTCAAGCACGACTGCAAAGATAAGGTAAACTGAATCCAAGTAGAGCAGCCATAATTAGTTAGAGCTATTTGCGCTGATGGTATCTTCCCCAGTTCCACTCCTTAAGAGCCAGGCCTGCCGTTCCACTGAGATTCCCAGGAATGGAATTTTTTTTTCCTCCAGGTTCGGCAGTCAATTCTCTTCTGTTCCCCATTACAGGCCTTTGTTTGCCTTTGTTCAACATGGAGGGATGGATTTGTGCCACAGAGCTTTGTTTAACCATTGTGCTACAGGCCTGCTGGAAAAACCTTTTTAACCAGTTAAAGGTGGTCAAGCTGTTTTTAGATTAAGATAGCTTGTTTGTTACTCATCCATGATGGTCAAATAGTCCTAACCAACTTGAGCATGGTGGTCTACTTTAGGGGTGTCCAATCCTGCTCCTCGAGAGCTCCAACCCCAATTAAACACACCTGAACCAGCTAATCAAGGTCTTATTAGTCATACTAGAAACTTCCAGACAGGTGTGTTGAGGCAAGTAGGAGCTAAACTCTGAGGGACAGTAGCCTTCCAGGACCAAGTTTGGACAGCCCTGGTCTATTTGGTTGAAAAACCAACTAGATCAGCTTGGACCAATACAATGACTCTAGATTTAATAAGAACAAACAATGTCCTGCAATGACCAACCTCATGTGAGAACCTCTCTTTTCTCATGATAGTCTTTTATGTGATAAACAATATCTTTTGACTATCAGCATAAACTTTTATCTACTTTGCGAACTTCATACTTAAGGACTGTTTACACCAAAACGAATGTCACAACAATTTGGTTTGATTTTCGCAAGTGATTTGTCTGTAAATACGGGCTGAATGAAAATGTGAATCCACTCTCTGACAGTAGTTAGCGCTTATAGAAAAGCAGAAATACCCCGGTTACCCTGTTGAACAAAGCGCTTTCCATTTCTGACACCCATTTGTGAAGGAGAAGAAAGTCAAATCATTTTTACGGGTTGTGTATTTGTGCAATATGTATTCGCTACACTCGCTACAAAAAAAAAAAAAAAAAAATGCTGGTTAAAAAACAGCCCAAGTTGGGTTGAAAATGGACAAACAAATTGGGCTGTTTTAACCCAGCGGTTGGGTTAAATGTTTGCCCAAGGTGCTGGGTAGTTTTATTTAACCCAACTATTGTTTAAAAATGACTATATGGCTGGCTTAAAATGAACCTAAAATTAAATTAAAAATAAGCAATTTAATAAATGTTTATTGTTTAATTATTATTTAATAAACTTAAATGTTCATTTATTAAACATTAATAAATGTTAATTTCCAACACACTTTGGGTACATTTTAAGCAAGCAATACAGTGATTTTAAGCAATAGTTGAGTTAAATAAAACTACCCAGCAGGTTAGGCAAACATTTAACCCAACCGCTGGGTTAAAACAACCAAATTGCTTTTTAGAGTGTATGATGTTGATCCATATTCTTCCTTTGCTATTTACTGTCGCTTAGCTAAATATTCTGTTTGTGAGCACCATCATTGTGAGCACTGGGAATGTGACCAAAGCATGAACCTAACTGGTTGCCCACTTTTCTTTGCATTCAATTAGATTAGAGATTTGAACGCCTTTTCATTAAAAAAAGGAGAATGTTTGCATTGGTCTGAACAGCAGCCATTTATTCAAAATCTGAATTTCACACTAAATACTTGTCTTGGTGTGAACAGGCCTTGACAGCACTGAACAGGCCACCAATCACAGTTTGCATGACAGGCAAATATGTATTCAGATATAGGCCATTTGACTAGATAGACAAAAAACGTGGTTCATATATATAGTTTGTTTGATTTGAAATGCCTGTAACAATGTGAAAACTGAATCTACGGTGAATTATAGCTCTTAATTTGTTATTAGCATCCAGATACAGTTTGTATTACAGAAATGTCAAGTCTTACTAGACAGAAACATAGCTGCAGCTCTGTGTTTGCACGCTGGAGGGGGATTTACTTGAAGTGACTGAGATGAGGGATTCTATCTTTCTCTCCTCTATCTACTCATTGTCATCTCAGTGCCTCTCTCATAAACACAGCAAGGAACATGCTGAAGCTCTTGACACAGATGCCATCAAAAAGCAGTCTTATCTTCAGGCCATGACATGCACAAAAGCTCAAAGCCTAGTCAAGAGTATGACAGTCATATCTACACAAGACACACTGTACATTGGAATGTACATTGGAACTGTACATTGTATGTGTCTGTTCTGCACAATACTGCAGATACCATGATTACAGTAGGTGTGATGAATCTTTTTGGACACTTTTATGGATAGGTACAGTGAGCGACAGAACAGAAAACGATGCGGAGAAAAAAAGCGAATGAGAACGGGAAAATGTTGCGAGTCGGATTTAAACTCGCATTTTCCAACTGAGCACAAAGGCTCAATGTGTCACAGCACTAACCATTTTTTAAATGATTAGTTCACTTTAGAATTAAAATTTCCTGATAATTTACTCACCCCCATGTGATCCATGATATTCATGTCTTTCTTTCTTTAATTGAAAAGAAATTAAGGATTTTGAGGAAAACATTCCAGGATTTTTCTCCATATAGTGTACTACAACGGTTACCAATGTTTGAAGGTCCAAACTGCAGGCGGAAGTACCGACCCAGTGTTTACAAAGCGAACGTACAAAGATTAAGTCAAACGCCCTTTACAAAAAAAGATAAAACAACAATGGTGGATGATTTTGAAGTTGGAGGAGAAATGAGTTTTTCGCCTTACTTCTGCCTACGTCAAGTGTGACCTTTCCAACGTGCGTGACGCATCGCAGGGCTAGTGCAAGACGAGCATTTGTGGTTAAAAAGTACATAATTTTTATTTTTTTTAGAAAATAACAACTCGTTTCACTAGATAAGACCCTTATTCCTCATCTGGGAACATGTAAAGCCCTTTGAAGCTGCACTGAAGCTGACATTTGGAGCTTCAACCCATTGGCAGCCGTTGAAGTCCACTATATGGAGAAAAATCCTGAAATGTTTTCATCCAAAACCTTAATTTCTTTTTGACTGAAGAAAGAAAGACATAAACATCTTGGATGACATGGGGGTGAGTAAATTATCAGGAAATTTTAATTCTGAAGTGAACTAAAGAAAGCAAAAGAAGGTTTGCTTTCTCCCTTCACAATATCTGTGACCTGGAAGATACAATCCTGTTGAAAGCATAAAAATCTATAAATAAATGGAGAGCTAGAGGTATTTAATATTCTCTATACATCATATATAGGGTGGATATGATGAATAATTAATAATAGTCTATTGGAAAGGGCTACATCTGCTGTGCAAGGACTTTCAGGTGCCTTCAGCAACATTTAATCAAACCAATAAATGCAAAGACAGAGCTGAAATGCAAGGCACTGCATTTCAGCCCCCAGTTCTGCTTATTTCCCCATTCAAAAGGCAGATGTAGTGATAGCAGAACACGTTTGAGTAGGAGGGAGCCATTTGACAGACACTCAGAAGGCTGCCATTTCCGTATTCATTCAACACTGCCTTGATAGCCACATCTCTTCTGCATGTGCAGAGCAATCTAGCTGCAGCGCAAAACCGTCCATCAATACATAGGAGCATCGCTCAATAAATCCATTTCCTGCTAAGATCTAAAGCCGTCTTATCAAAGTCGGCAAGGCCAATTCATCCCAGCTTGAAGGACATGATCCACAAATGCTGCGGCAGGCATCCAGAACTAACATTGCCTTTGTTAAAATTTTCGAATTAATGAGAGTTATCGACCTTCATATATTAATAAGGGTTTGCTGGGGGTCGATCTATGACTTTGATTTGGCAGACAAATTATTTTGCAATATAAGAAATAATAAAATATTTTGCATTAAACTACTCCAGGTTTTCTTTTAAATAAATGTCTTTCTTTTTTCTTTTTTTTTGCAACTAACAGCTGCATCACCCTCACCATTTTGACTATGCCCAAATATATAAAAATTGCTAAGAAAACATACATTCAATGATTGTGGCAAAAAAAAAATACTTTACAGTCATTAACTACATTGACTTCCATAGTTACTTTTTTGGTAACTATACATTTATAAAAACTTAAACTAGTACTAAAATTACAGAAATAAAAATTAAATAAAAATAAAAGCTGAAAATATAAAAATAAAATCTCATTCAAAACATTAATAAACTTTAAAGGGGTCATAAATTGAGAAATCAACTTTTCCTTTGGCTTTTGATATATAAGAAGTCATCGTACTATAAGAAAATCCTGTAAGAAAACTTTCTTGTTAGTCCAATAAAAGCTTTTATTGACACCAGGCCCATCCTGGAATGTGCCTATCTATGACAGTGAAACGCTGCCTTCGCCCAACTGGCGTGTTAGTGAGATGAGGAGGAGAGAAGAGCGATACAGGACTTAAAATAACATTACCTTTCAAAGGATCCTAATGCTAGAAATATGGTTATTTATTTTCAACAATGTGAATGTCTCAGTTGAGCTTTATTTATTTGTATTCGGTACATTTCACTGTGGAATCTTTGGTAAATTAACTGCATTTCAGCGCGCACTTTGAAAACTTTTACGATATGGACCCGACAGTAATGCAACAACATGTAAGTAACTGTGTTAATTCTAATGCCTGATCTGATATGTAATGATTCATGTACAGTCAGATGTTCTTTGTGTATGTCACTAAATGGTCAACTTCATGTTGTTTCTCTTAGTAGGATTAAAAAAAAATCTATTATTTGAAACAATGATTAAATTATATACAAAAAAGCGATCAAAGAACGCTCCCTTTACAATCACTAGAGCTGTCAATCAAACAGTTCTGGACTTGTGCCAAAACTCCTGTTTTATTCAATGAATCTCTTAGTTACATTTAGTTTGCATTGCTAGTTATGATAAAAGCATTCGTTAGTGTTATATCTAAATATAATGCCATAGATCTAAATGTAATGCTATAATCAACACTTTTCACGATTAGTTAACCTTGAGACCCGTAATAGTAAAAATGTGCTAAAAGTTTTCGAGAGAGTAATACTTAGCTATTTCATATTCAAAGATGTCAGCCAATCACAGAAGTGGGCGTTTACACTGAAGTCTCACAGCAGACACGCCCCTTAAAACAGAGCGTTCAAATAAGAGGACTAAAATCAGGGTAGGAAAATGCCTTTTATTTCTAATTTATGACAATTTTTGATGTAAAAAGCATATTAACATATTAAGTGCACTCCAGGAAACATTATAAAACAATAAAACGAAGTCCATGACCCCTTTAATAATACTAAAATAACAGGTCAATATATAGTTCTTTTTTTTCTCCATAGCACTGAACCCAAATCTAGCACTGGTCTACTGTCCAAAGCAATTCATTTTGTCCAAAAACATGATTTTTTTTTAAAGTATATTTGCATGGTAATCCCATGTACTTCAGTAGCGTGAGGTAAACACGCAGTAGTGAAAGGAAGACAGAGATGAACGTGGTTTGGACAAGCAAATAAGAGAATCACCCCAGCATGACTGCCAGTTTGGGCTGTGCCAGCCTCTTCAAAGCTGAAAAAAGAGGGGAAGGTCACACAGACAGTTCCCCCGCAGCTGTGTTTGCGTGTGTGTCTGGAAAAGAGACACTCTGGCAGAAGCTGGGTAATTATTTGTGTTTTCACAGAGCCCTTCCCTCTAAACACAAGGGTTCTCTGGCCGTGAACCCTTCATACCCTTTACAAGCCTATTTTTATGTTGTGTGCATCTGCTTTCATGGCTCTCCACTCTCATGAATGTATAAATACACAAGGAGTCGCTGTTGCTGATTGGTGGAGAGGAGAGCTATTTAAAATGCCTGCAACTATAAGCCCTCTAACACAGAGCAAGAGCAACTTATGCTGTTTGTCTTGTGCCAATTACTCATTCAATCCCAACTAACCCATGAGGAGAGGCTATTCAAGTTTATAGAGACTGATGTCTCTATAAATTGATGTCTCTTCTCTGTAATTCAGGAGGAAATGACAAAAGAACAAATCTGTAATGGCAATGCAAAAGCGTACAAAAAAACAAAACAAATGACAAGCTGACAAGCCGGGAAACGCGGAATGGAAAAAACAACAATACTATTATCGGCAACAAACAATTTTTATATTTAATTAAAACAGCCTCATTTCACAGCTGGAGTGCTTTCCCCCCCAGGCCTCGACGTCTCCTCCATCACGCTAAGAGAGTGTGATTAATTATTCATGCGGACCCGCAGCAGGTTAGAGATAGACGCGACGTCTGCGTGCCGACTACATTCGTCCCCTGCTTGTTTACACGCACAGACCTGGTGATGGAGTAAAACTGTGTGCCTGCTTTACTCTAATTCCCACATGAACATGCAGCAGTGCCTATGAATCATACTCATTCAATTTACATGAACTAAAGCCTGGGATTTCAAAAAGACAAACAGCAGAACCAGTGACAGCCTTTTTGTAATGATCTGATGAGGTCAGAGTCAGAGAGCACGGCCCTGATCCAACATAGAGCAGTGCAATATGCTACAGTTTATAGCTATTTTTCTGGGATTTGTTTTAAAAGACTGAATACAAATTTCAAGATGGCCATGATGAGTATCTCTTTGAATGATCAAACATTGGTTTCAAGACTATTCCATAGGAAAGAAAAAAAAAAAAGAAAAAAAACACACAAATGAGATGTCTTTTATAAATAGCTAAAAAAAATAAATAAATAAATAAAAATTCTGGAATTATTAGTGGTCGACCGATACTGATTTTTAATGGCTGATGACGATATCTTAGAGAGCAGAGTGGTCAATATAAAGCCGATATATTCATATTTAGCTTATTTTACTTAAAGGTGCAATATGTAGGATTTTCTGTCCCCTAGAAGTCGCTAATTCAAAACAAAGGCGTAGCTTGATGACGCCAAGTTTGAGCGCAGAATCTTGGGACATGTGGTCTTCACATCACAGCCGGTGGAAAATAATCGGGATAGAACTCGGGAAGAAATCATGTTCATGGATGCAATTATTAATGTTACTGTAGTATGAAGCAGAGCGGGACCGAGTGTTGTGGGAGCTGAACGAGGCCGCTGGAGTGATTGCGCAACACGCCGCAAGTACTCCTCACACGTCCCGGAGCCTTGGTTAAAATTGCAATTTTCTTATGATTTACAAATAGTTGGAAACATTTGGGATATTTTAAGTACTCAACTGAGCAAAATATATAACACTGGCCTAGTGGTTTTTGGATATTTTACTGCAAAATTCTTACATATCGCACCTTTAATATTTAATAAATTAGTAATAAATAATTTGAAAATGAATTAAAAAATAAATCTGTGAAATAAACAGGCTGATGTTCTCCGTCAAAATAAAAAGTCCAGCTTCCAACACATCGGCCAAACAGAAAAACGTATCGGTCAATGCCGATATTTAAAAAATACCAAATATCAGCTGATATATCGGTTAATCACTAGTCATTATTTATATTTGAAATACATATGGTATACTTAGGGCTGTGGCGTGATGGGGCTTAAAGAAATTATCAAACAGCAAAGACTGTTGCAGCATCTCAATTCACATACACCATTTCTAATTTGTGAATACTAATTAGGACTGATAGTGTCCAAAATCATAGTATTCCAAAGATACCTGGATGGTCTACTGTTTCTGGTTAGAATGGCTAATATTGCGCACTGGACGAGAATTTGATTAGGACTACAAACACCAATAAAAAGTGTTTAAAAAAACTACAAACATGGTGGATGTGTGAGTCGGACAGTTAAGTAGAGAAGGGGTTTGAGTCATTAATAACCTGATGGAAAAAAAAAAACGTTATCCACATTATATTTCATCTGCAACAACACTGTGAACTTTTATAAAGATACGTTTGGTCATTAACTTTTAAATGCATCATTATGCAAGCACATGAAGAGAGTCTCTGCATGAAAAACCCATGACTGGATACGGTAGAAAATTGTAAATGTTGAGGATTTTAACGGTGACAAGATGATTGACAAGATGACAGGATGCATATAACTAAGCGACTACTCTTCTGCTACACACTACAAAATCTTCTGTCAAACCGCACCAGAGTTCGTTTAAATGTCTTCGGTCCATGTTGCGTTCATATTTCAGTCGAACCGCACCCAGGGTTCGTTTGGACGCGGAGTGAGACCACTTTTTCAGGAGTCTCAGTCCACTTGTTTTGTGCGCACCAGGGTTCGGATGGCAGCATTCACACTTATTCAAATGAACCGCACTAACAAAGCAATCGCACCAGAGTTCAGAGTAATTAAATGAAACCTGCCAAGCCTGTGAACACCCCAAGTCTCCTATGAAAAATCATTCTTCTCAGTACATCTGCTCAGCAAGAACACAAGCTTGCTCGTGTTCAACAGCACTAACAGAATTATACAGCTAGGGCCACAGGGTTCTCAGACCATCCTTTGAATGGCCTGCACTTCTTACACTGACTGAACAAAGGCGATTCCAGTTTGGCTGCAGCTCTCTGAGAAGTGAATAAATCAGTGAAAGCTGTAGAGGGTGACAGGAGGATTTGAATGTCTTAATTCAGTCCTGACAGCATGCTGGGCTGACTCCACAACACCTTTTCATGTCAATTCAGGGGGCACCTTTGTTGAAGCACCCAGTCATTTCACACTAGACGATTACAGCAGCCAATTTGTCAGGACTGTTTTGTTATCCCTTCTTCCCTTCTCATTTTTAGACAACACAAACCAATAAAATGAAAAACATTCAGAGCGAGAGATTATGGCTGTTGGAAAGAGTTCCTTGAAATCTCTTTCTTAGAATCGGCGAATAAAATGCGCCCATCTTGGCTCTCCCGGCTGTGTTCTGACTTGGTCGTCGGCAGTGTTAAAGGTGGGGGTGCTAATTGGTTCGGCTCCTTTGATCTGCAGATGAACACTGTAATCCGCTTTAATCATATTAACATAACCCCTTCTCGGCAAGATGGGGCCATCTATCCACATCCTACGTACACACAATGCAAGAGTCTCAAATCTTGGATGCGTTTAAAACACACGGCGAGATTTTCACCACCTCACACTTTCCCAAATCTCTTTCTCTCCATTCATGCCTGAATCAAGAGGAACTGCATTAAAATATGAGTCTGCAACAGCAAGATACAAATGAGCAAAGCCCATGGTATCAAAACAGCGGATAATAACGTAAAATCTGGGTGAGGAAGAGCATCGTTTTCTTGGAAATCTCAAGAGAACGGCTGGAAGTGGGTGAGCAAGCAGGTGTCAGCTCACCAGGGGGCTAGTCAACAGCAGCATGTGACTGGAGGGCCAACATGTCACTTCCTGTACATCCCCTGCAAATGCGGCATCACGGCCCCTCGGGAGCATATGGTATCTTTACATGTCTCTGACCTCAGACAGCGCTGCGGCCCTGCAGGCGCAATCTAGACTGGCTGTTTTAGTGCATAAATCATCAGACGGTTTTGCTCATGAGGGGAAGATTTACTTGCATTTAGAGTTACTCACATTTATATTTACTAATAATCAGAAAACTTATATTTAGATTGGCTTCTCAGCTTCTTGAGCTTAAGCAGTATTGGGTAAACTGCATCATTATCTGTGTTCCCTAGCAGTGATGTGTGTGTAATGCTAAAGGGAATTAATTAACATGAGGTCATTTACACAGTTTTAGCAGTAGTCCAAATCTGGATGAATGGTGGGTTTGTTTAATTGGTAACCGCACTGATTTAGGAGGAAAATCTTACAGAGTGGAATTTAAAAACGCACACAGTATTTGCCACATTAAAAAAAGCTGTACACATAAATTAATTAATAGTACTTCTGTTAAATATGTTTAAAATCATGGACACTGATCACATGAGATGACTCCAGTCAAATCCTAATAAATAAATAAAAAAATCTAAGCAAAGCAGTTTCATTTAACCATTGAATACTAATCACTTTAACTTCAATGCCATTGCCATAGAAGTAAGCAAAATGGCTTAATTTTAAAAGAACATGTTGAGATCGCATGACCAGTCAAAGACTAATCACTTTTACTGAATTACCCCTGTATTATTCAACATGTTAGCTTTAGAATAAATTAATCATGGGTAACTGCGAGTGTAGATTCTACAAATGGCATCAGTAGCTGAAAACCTTCATTTTTTTGCACGACACTTCATCCACAACACTAGGTGTCAGTTTAGACCAACGCCACTGTCATATCAGCCAGCAAAATATAAACAAAGGAATATAGTACTGCACTCCAGATGAAAGTATTATAAAAGTAGCCGAAGCATTTATTGAACATTGAAGGGAAAGGGGAATTGTGTAAATTTTATGAATGATGTTCAAAACTTGCTCAAATCTGTAGATCTTTTTTGCACATTTTTGCAAAAGTTCTGTGGCAGCACGATGGTACCGCATGCATCCTAATATGCGTACTCCCCTACTAAATAGTAGGCAGTATGTCCTATGTGAAAAGAGCTTCTCCCACGATTCTGAAAAGACAACTAAACAAAATAACGTAATTTACTAGAGGTTCTGACAAAATGTTCATTGCTGCAGTCTATTTAAAATGTTTAATTAATCTGAATGAATTTTTTTTTTTTTTTTACATGGCGTGAGTGAATGATTCAATGACTCACTCATAAATACTTCACTTGTTTCATTACTGGATGAATCAGCGTTTTTGAACGAATCTCTTGAATGAATGATTCAATGACAAATACATTTGTTTAAGAGTCACTTTTTCAAAAACACTTACTTTCAAAAGGTGATTTACTCTATTTCGATCGCTACTATAGGCATCAGTGTTTATATCTAAACTATAAACTTTTATCCCAGTACTTCTGTGATAATATATATATTTGTAACACAGAAATAACAATACTGTGTGGTTGAAAAGACTGTTTGTGAAGCTGTTTCATACTTGTTCATACTATGCTCTCCTTGTCAAAATTTTAATAGACATAGGCGAATCGTTGTCATTTAGGAATAAGATTGCGATCTTTTAACGATTAATTGTGCAGTTCAAATTCATAATATATATACACTACCAGTCAAACATTTGGAATAAAATCATCTTAATGATTCCAAACTTTTGACTGGTAGTGTACATCATAATTTTTTAACTGTTGCGAAGTACATTCCTCATCAAATGTAGTACATGCCGCTAGACAGTATGTGATTTTGGACACAGCTACTGTCATGGTATTAAATGGTAATACTGTGGTGTTTGTGATATCATTCTAACTGATTAACATTTGCATACCATAGTATTTTGTATATTTGCATATCATGGTACAAAAGAATATCCCCCCAAAAACACATCTGAAAAACAAAAGCACTACCATTGTGCTTTTTACCAAGTGCTTACGTATTGAGCAGGGAACGGCACAAACTGGAGATCCTGGTCAAGAGCAGGTCAACCAGTGATCATCCTGTTGCAGATCAAACCCCTACCTTCTTTCTCCGACCCCCAACACACAAACATGCAATCTCTCTTCATCTTCAAACACACAACCGTCTCCAGAGCGCTCCCTTATGAGGGCAGGCGTGGCTTCAATCCAGAGCAGCACCATCCATCATTGCACAATTATACGGGAACAATCTCGCACACACAATTACTGCCCTGTAAGTCTGCACCGAACACTTCCATGCAACGTGCACATGCAAATGCATGCAGTCCTACCACCACCACCACCACTATACGAGCTGTCAAAAACACCCTCAACTCTGTCCTTGGCCAACAATACTGTAATATAGTAAGACAGCAAGAGGAGAGATGGACAGAGAGAGAATTTCATGTGCAGATTGGGGAAAATGGTGAGGGAGGTTGGGGGAAGGTTTGGCATTGTTGTGGGAATCACATACCAACCGTTACCATGGTGACCTGCTGTCAGTGATGGACTCCTCGCAGTAATGAGCATGCTGGGTCCCAGAGAGACCCCTCTGCCTAACCCCTTAACACTACATCCCCCACCGCACTCCTGCCTCCGGCAGACCCAAGGCTTCGATCCAAATGGGCACAAATCAGTACCTCATCCAGCATTTTCCAAATTTACAGTGCATAGTTTTGACGGTTTTAAAACCTCGAGGCATGAATGAACAAAGACATGCGCAGTGACTGACAGGCTGCGCCCACTCGCTCGCACAGGTGGGCGATGTCTGGTGGGCGTGGCTTGGCGGTCTGCCAAAAACACTCTCACTAAGGTAGGCTGCAGCGGTTATGTAGGCAGCCCCCACAGACAAACAAAGACGTATACAGAAAAGCTCTCACTCTGCCAATAATCAGACTGTTTTAGTACACATTGCATTCAAAATAAAACAAAAGAGGCCGGAAAGCTTTTGAGGACACTTGCAGGCCACCTTTTCACAGAGCAACAAATGTACAGGTGATGTCAAGGGGCTTCTGATGAATTATGTTAAAGGATTAGAGCAAGATTACGAGAAGAAGAAAAAAACAGCACCAAAAAGTACCACAGTGTTAATGATTTCGCTGTTGGAAAATCCATCTCAAAGTGGTAGTTATACTTTGGTACAGCAGCTGGTTTTTAGGTGGTCCATGCTGGTAGAATATCTTGGACCAGGGCTGTAACCACCATAGACATTGAGGGGGACAAGTCCCCTCCAATAATTAGAAACTGTCCATATGCGCGTGCATATTTCGAGTGTATGCTTTCACTGCATGATTTAGTCTATTAAAATGCATTTTGAAAGCCCCCAAAATGAAAGCTAAGGGGCAAAAATGCCCCTGTATGTCTTTTATATTTATATAATTTAATATAGTTAACCAATATTACACAGAGCGCCGTTTTTCTCCAAATATCAGCATAATTTCAAATGTGATGTTGATTTTATACAACGTATAATTTAATGAACAAGAACTTAATATCAAGTGACTTACCTTTTTCACTCTATTTCGCCAACGAAAATAGTTCCAAACAAAGTCCACAGAATTGTTTTGCGTCTCTGAGCAACACTTCCTGAATGAATCAGCCGTTTGAATGAATCGGTTAAATCTCAATGACTCGCTCATTAAAAGTGATTCGCTGCCACCTACTGGCGGGTTTCATTTCATATTTAAAGTGTCTTCATTTTTTAAATAATTTTAAATAAAAGTGTTTAACGTTTTTAACATTGCAAAACATTATTTATGCATCTGTAACTGTTCTTGACTGATTAACTTTAATAATGTTTAATCTATAGTTATATAGTTATATATTAGATTGCAATTTCTGTACCTGAAAATCTTGTTTAAACCTACATGAAAAACTTGAAAAGCACTGTTTATTTAATTTATATGTTTGTTCTGTTGTATTTATTTGTATCTATTACTCATAATTTGATTATTTGTTACTATTTTATTACTTACTGTTTATTTGTCTTTCAAAATTTAAAATTTAAGCGAGTTAATTTAGTAGCTTTTGGTGTCATAACCCTATTTATTAAGGTTAAATGTAACAAAGACAACAAAAACAATAACTAGGCTTATTTTATAGGCCCATTTTCTTTTCTTTTACTTTATTAATTTTTTGTTGTGGGGCCAGTGAAAATTTTGGTGGGGCAAGTAAAAATTTGAACCACAGTAGAAAAAATCCTTAGCATTGAGAGCACTTTCAGTCATGTAAACTACGAAGTCCCCTAAACCTCAGATCTGATTCACTCATATAGTATGGAGGGACATAAAACCACATATTCCTCACATTCATTTCCTTCTGTGATCCTCTGCTGTGAAGAAAAAAAAAAATGTTTCCCTGACCACAAGAAGAATCCATTATTAACTGAAGGCAGAATATCACTCAAACTCATAAGAAAAAGCTCTCTGGCTAAATTTAAGATCATGGCAAGTATTTTTAACCTAATAATCCAAGAAAGGTATATTGCTGTAATACAGGCCAGCCATACCGAGGCTATAAGAGAGTGTCTTCCTGTGTTCTTCAATAACAAAGGCCGTTCAGCACCTGAGAGCAGCTCTAATAACAGTGTTACGCTCTAGTGAGCTGTGACTATTTGCACATTTCATCTATTGTGCAGGTATGAAGCTGTCCTCCCACAGACACATGTTACACAAAGAGCGAGAGAAAATGAGCGTAGAATGCTACTCTGACAGGCACACAAACACTTGCATCACACACACATAAAATGCACAAAGTCTAGAATTTTGTTCTTGTTAAAAGCGTTCAAGGCATGTTTCCTGAGACAAATAGGAGAAGAAAAACACTACGACTTGTGCAACTTACTCCCCCGCTGAAAAAAGACTTTCCAGGGAGAGTCGCATTTCAGTTTAATTACAGGTCAGATCTTTCTCCAAAAGCTCTAAATTGGAGGGAGGAGGTTTTAAATGGTCATATCGGTTCCCAGTGGTTTTTAGAAGATTATAGTTACAAGAGAATATGAGAACAAAAATTCAATTCAGTGCATTCAAAACTGGTTTATAAGTGTCGTTTGCTCACCAAACAAACCCCTAACTTTACTTCCTGCATTATTTGTGCTGATACCTTAAAGGCATAGTACACATAAAAATGTAAATTCTATCTAACATGTCATTCTAAACTGGTGTGACTTCCTTCTGTGGAACATGAAATAAGATATTTTGAAGAATGTTGGTAACCAAACTGTTTCGGTTCCCATTGACTTCCATTGCATTTTCTTGTGAACACAATGGAAGTCAATGTGAACCGAAACTGTGTGGTTACCAACATTCTTCAAAATCAAGAAATGCATATTGGTTTAGAATTGCATTTGGGTGGACTATCTCTTTAAATCATGTATCTTGTTCTTTAAAAACTCACTACTTAGCACGGCTATGTATCAAAGCTAGTGAAAAGTGTCCTGCTTTCTAAACAATGGTGATGGAGATAGATAACAGCCTTGTCTTGTAGCTCCTCTGAGATTCTCAGTTCGCAAAGGAGCAAAATAAACATGTCTGCACAGAGCAAACCTCCGCTAGACGTCTTCATCTCTGTCAGCGCGAGCCATACAGCCTGTCCTATTTCCGGATCAGACCACTTCAGCCAGTTCATACATCATTCCACGTGCCATTGAGTGCACACTGTCCCACTTGAAAACACTAGCAAAAAAAATGTTCAAAAAGTGGTTTGCAACCCATTTTAGTTCTGTAATGTTACGTATTTCAGACTGAAACATTCAACAAGAAATGCAGGTCAGGACATGAGCCAAAAAAGTAAGCTGTCTCTGAGGTGGAACAATAATTTGATATATGCTTCTGAAAACAAACTTTTTTTTTTTTTTTTTTTTTTTGGAACAGGACACACAGATGAATCATGCAAAATAAGCAATGCAATTATGACTTCATGTTGACTTATGTCAGGTGGGGTACATCCACCCATATCTATGGGAAATGAGAGCCATGGACTGGTTTTGCCACTTCAAAGGAGGAATATCAAATATGTATACAGTATATGAGGGGGAAAAAATTATTTGCTTGGACAAAATAAAAGAGTTTGATCTACTACACAGAAGTCAATCATAACCGAGACTAAAATTACCAGATTTTTGTTGTGTTTTTGGTGAGAAAAGTCACTTGACTAACATGTCCACATAAGTGGACTTCAGAGACAAATAATAAAATTAAATGCTACACTTCCAGTCACATACGTTTGGATACACCTACTCATTGTTTATACTATTTTGTATAAATGTAAAATGTATTCGCGTTTTTGAAAAGTTTTACGTACAGATAACAACACTGTCAAAACAATCCCCATTCACACAGATCTGCAAAAATGACTAAAAAAAGCTGTATTATGCTGCCAGGCCAGTAGTTGGCGATGTTGCTAAAACTATGCACCTATAGACTGAACACCCAGCACGCATGCACACGACAAATTCACGTTTTTGTACTTTTTTTTTTTTACACTGAGACAATAACCAGTCTTACGTTTGGATACACCTACTTATTATTTATTAGATCTATTTTGCACATCTTAGAATAACAGTGAAGTCAATAATACAATGAAATAAATGTTAATATGGAAATTTGAAAAAGATTTCTTGTGTTTGAGGTTCTTCATAGTTGCCACCTTTTCTCTAAATTAAAGCTCTTCACACTCCTACCTCTCTCCAACTTCATGAGGTAAATTCCAAGATGCGGAAGTTAAGATCATGTAAAATATGAAGTCAGCCAACTAAGTGGTACTACACAAATGTCTAGAATATGTATAGAACATCAGATTACTTGTAATCAAACACCTTAATCAGACTACACAAAATTAGCCCGTTTCTGGCACGATCCATCTGACGTAGGGTGCACAGCGATTTGTAAGCGACACTAGGCGTCGGGACGCAAGAATTGGTCGTTTTATCTCGTAGTGTTTCATAGTGGACGACAAGCGACACCGCGCCTGTGGTGCTTCACAATGTCCCGACGGAAAGACCAGCACTGCGTCTATATTGAATACTTCCCTACTATATAGTATGCGAAAAACAGTACACCAACAAAGTAATATGTCTGAATACTACTACTACAGAAAAACAGTAGGCAAAAAGTCCCTGGATGACCTACTACTAACAGAGAGATTCTGAAGTGCACATTCGATGGACACTTTACTATCCCATGAGGCTACGGGAGGAGATGCATGGAGGTGAAGTGACGCAACTGATGCTCCTAGGTCACATAATATAATGACAACATGGCGGTTGTAGTCCGGATTACATTCATACTACACACATTCATACTATATAAAGAACATACTTTTTTAACAGTCGCCAAGTAAGTTCAAATTCAAATGTAGTACCTACCCAGACAGTACACCATTTCGGACGCACCATTGGTCTTTTGGCCCCTGACTGGTTCTGTCACATCTGTGACGCTGAACAATAAGTGCTTTCAAAAATGGCGAAACGAAAAAGAGACGATGGTATTGGTGCAGCTTCGTTAAATTATGGAATATAGGAAAGGTTCTTGGAGCTATGGCAGCAATAACAATATTCCGGCCTTTATGATGATAAATGCTGGCTAATGATAGCAGAGGCGCTTCAGCAACTCGGTGAGAACTGGAATTAGTATTAGGCTTAGTACAATCATTGGTGGTTTACGCTCCAGAAGTCTAGTTCCGCCTTCTTGATGACATCACATACGTCATTAAAGACAGCAAGCGATGATTGGTCTGGAAGCAACGTGTACACTCACATTTCTTGTCCATGGCATGACAAGAATTTAGGAGTCATAATCGCATAATTTGACAGTGACTAAACCTGGCATACCTCTGACCTATTATCACGTCAATAAAGTGACAAGCAGAGAAACCAACAGTGACTGACCCATAATGTAAATACTAAGCATTTCCAGCCAACAGAGCACCACAGGGCCTTGCAAAACTCGACTGGCAGTGATGTGTCAATGAAATGTGCCTTTGTGTGGCACCTCCGACGGAGCTTGTTGCTCCCAGCAGAGAAATCTGTTGGGCATCCTTCTCGGTCTGCTGCCTTTCATGACTCCTGGTCCTGAATTCCCAAAGCACACTTATTTGCATCTCATTTTTGAATGACAAAGCAGCAGGGGTTAAAATTTCTGGTGTGGAACTGATTGCTTCCTGTTGAGGTACTGGGCATGTATGCTGAATAGATGCTCTTCTCAGAGATCCCAATCACTTGCACATCTATGACTAAATATACGCACGCTTTCCTTTTCAATGAGGAGACACAAATGCAGATCGCAGGGAGAAGAAGAATGGCAGTTAGCAGTGTAAAATATGTCAACAACAAAGTACTAGATTTGCATATCCTCTAAGAAATACCAGTGTTTGAAAGCAGCAAAATAATTTCTATCAGCTGTGCATGAGAATCAGTCTATATACATGATTAAATATATGGTAGAATAAAGAGACTAATCATAATTCAGTATAACTAAATGCAACAAAAAAAGAACCAATCACAATTCATATGCAAATACTGCAATGCCATCATTGCTGTTACATTTTGAACATTCTAACAATAGCTGTGTCTCCGGAGGTCACATGTTTCAGCCGCATACAGTATGTCATCAAGGATTTCTCATTTCAGAAAATTAACCATTATAAAATTGACTGTTATTCCTTGTGAAGTGTAAATTATGACTTTGGAATGCAATGGTTACTGAAATTACACAGCCTTAATGATGTATGTGGCCGACAAATGCGACCTCCGAACGACGCAGCCTTCGAAATGAGACAAAGCTAATGTAATTCACTAAGAGATTTTTGAAACTTTAATCATTAATTTTATAAAAAGTGCACAGAAATTGATAATATAAATATAAGACCAGGAACATAGCAATCTCTATATCTCACCTACTTTTAGGAACAACCTAGTTAGTCGTAACACATAAAAAGTAGCTGCATTTTAATCATGTTCAATGGTCTGAACAGACCATCTGAATGAAAGTGAAAACAATTGGATACTTATGTTTTGGAACAATTGGAATGGTTACAATTAAAATGTTTTAGATAAATAAGAGATTTTTGCAACTTAAATCTGTAATTTTGCAAACGCTTCATGCATTTTCTGTAATGGGATAGCTACCCAATCGTGAAAAGACCAGGTGTAAGTGCCCTCCGAAACACGTTTGAGTCTTAATTTTAATTTAAATCGGATCACTTAAACCATTTCATGAGGTGGTCTGACACACATTCCAAATTAAACTGGACAAGTGTAAATGCATCTGGTTCTTGAAACCACATTTGTAAATTTTACTCTTTCCAAAATACTTCCTTCCTAAAACTAATTGTTTTATAATTCAAATAGGCTACATGTTATTTGTATTGTATGCCAAAAAGTGTTTATTTTTTTAAAATGCAGTCATTGGTACATTTACCAGTATTTATAACACTTTTAAAATTTAAGTATAAAAAAAATGCAATATGAAAATTATTTTCAAATAAAAGCATTTTCTTTTGGATTTGGTCTTCAAAAAGACATTTTCCAAAAGGTACATCTTGAAAAAGGGGGGTTGTCTTATTATCAGAGTCGTCTTATATTCGGAACAATACGGTAATTGGGAAATTCTGAAATACAGTTCTGTATTTACTGCAGAAAATTGTGGAAAACAAGAATTAAAAAAAAAAAAAAAAAAAAGATAAAACACTGTAATTATCCACTGTGAAGTGTGACTGCAAGCACGAGAGTGGGACATTGCAACCGAGTGGGACAAGTATTAATTGAGACATTACCAAGATTGCCAGAGGGGCCAAAACACAGATCTGGTAGCCACAGGAACAAAGAACATTCACAGTGGATTTGACATTGTCCAGACACAGTGTTCTGGTGGCAGGGGAGGAGTTACCCGCTAACAGTGAACAGGCTGAGTGAACGCATACGAGCTCTGTCCAAACACTCTGACATCATGTGCACATTCATGCATGTCTGACACCGCCCCTCTACGCCACACACACATTCACACAAATGTTCTTACACTGCACAAAGACCCTGGATAGAAACGACACACTTTTATTCTCCAAAGGTTCAAGGTACATTGTTATTCTACATTCATTCTGACAACCAGGCAAAATCTCTTCAACAAAGACACTTCCAGAAGAGGCCGTGCATTGTGTACCAATGAAAAGAAACAGCTATAGTAAAAGACTAAAAGAATGCAGAAATAAAAAAAACATGCGGCACCCAAGCACAAAGGCCACCACAACAGTTTGTTGGACTGTACCTGGAGACTATTGCTGAAAGACTTCAATCTAAGTCCCTGTTTGCACTTGGTATTAAGATGCGTTTTGGTCGATCATAACCCGTTTACACCTCCATTTCCTTTGTCCACTTTCAATCACGTCTGTCCTGATTTTTTCGAAGGAAGGGTCTATGGGCGGGTAAATGTATGGGTTTTTTCAGATCTTTCAATTTAATGGACAAAAGGAGCTCTTTACATAATTTACATATGAACGCGACCAGGGATGACGGAAAAACATACAGAGAGCATCATCTTTCGTTTCTACTCTGATAGCCACAATAATATGCCGAATGCTATGAGTGTGTGTTAGAAATCAGGAATGGTGAGAGAACATTGTGCTTGGTATGTTTTTCATGTTCAAACCAAACTTGGGTTTTCAGCCGACAAAATTTAAATCCCGTTTTTGACTACCTCTGGAAGTGGTCGCAGGTAGACAAGCTCAAAACCCCCCTAAAACAGCAGGAAATTTTATAATTAATTAGATTTTTATATTTTGTGAAGAAAATGCGAGCTACAATGGTAACGTGCTACCCATGGATTTGCTAAGGCATTCTGACTGGTTTGCTTACTGGCCCAAATTAAAAGACTTAACTCTCGAGTCTCTATAACTTGGTTGTGTCCCTCCTCCAGTGCAAGTCTATAAAATGTATCACTCGTTTTTTTGTCCAAAAATTGCGAGTCCTATCGCTTGGTAAAGAAACAACACATATGTATCTATCCACCTTATTTTTCACCATTAAAAAGATGGACGACACATCTCCACTTCCTTCCACTGTAATAAAATGAAGCCAAAATATCCCAGAAAAGGTTGTTGCTGAGTTATTTGGAGCCCGAGCCTGCGCGGTAGTGATCCCAGTGAAGTGAAGCCCACATTTAGTCACAAGCACAGCTTCAAATAAGTAATTAAAACCAAATTTACTGTAAACACTTGAACATACGTCAGCATAATAACAACTACCTAAAATGACTTTGGGTAAAAAATTATTTGAAGTTTAATTGGATCTTTTTAGTTTGACTTGCATCCCATTCGATTAAATGGAAAGGGTGGGGTTTATGACCTATACAGCAGCCAGCCACCAGGGGGCGATCGAAACACTTAACTTTTCAGGACTTGTACAGCACACTTGATTTTTTAACGCAAAAGTAAGTTGAATAACAACAAGCGCAGTAAACCGTAAAACTATTTGCGCAACACACCTTTAAGATTGCGAAAATAAATCATTATACAGCTCTCTGAAATGCTTGTTTCTGATTGGTCGAGTGCGACATTACGAGGTCAGTTATTCCCCCGAAAATGACCGTCATCAATAGCAGTGTTGTATAATGACTGATCATCCGGGTATCGAAGCCAATGGTTCTTTCATGTCTCTTGTATCACACAGTCTCTAAAGTTTCATTCAAATGCAGCTGCCATTTTGCGTCTCAGTTATCGACTGTATAATGAAACCGGAGAACTTCAATATTAACAAAAAATAAAAACTGTTAAAAAAAAAAACTGTTTCACGTCCCTGTCATTATTTATGTGGTAAAAGGCTCAAAGCTGCTTGCTAGGAATGTTTCTTTCTTTGCATCAGGGTCCTGATCACCCCGTCAGGGTTTATTTTGTGATAACAATCGGCTGGATGTACAATATCCGTTACATAATATAATAAATACCAAATTGCAACATCAAGCAGCATAATGCACGGTTTTTGTACAGCCAAAATAACAACGGAAGCCTTGCACTTCCAAGTTAAAAGCTAGCTCCTACATTAAAAATACAGTTAGGTGGTTATTATCCAAAAATACAGAATGCTGTGATTAACCAATCAGAATCAAGTATCCAGAGAGCCATGTAATAAATTATAAGTAACGAGAAATGACATTAGTCAGGCCCAAGAGGAGGTATTCTAGGGCAGATATCTCTGTCACAGTTCCAGGGGCTCATAAAAGAGCAGCCTGATCCCCATCCACAGCGGCATTTATCTTCATTCTCCATACATGGGTGGGATAGTCACTGATGGGTGGAGTGGAGGCTCTGACTGATTACACCCGTCTCTCCGCCCTCCATGACTGAACGGTGGGGTGGGAAGGGGGACATCCAGCGATTGAGGGGTGCCTTCGTTTGCCAACACCCTCCCCTGGGTAAGGTGCATGTTGAGGCTATAAGTATAGGCTAATTGTTTATTGCGGCCTTGGACAACTGTTATGGGGCAAAGGGTGCGAGAAACAATCAATAAAAACATGACTGTGTGGGGCCGTCAGTTCCTGAGGCAGCATCTGCACAGCGCCGAGCGAAACAGCATGATGGCCCCTCACACAGTCAATTAGCCGTATTAATTAACTGTCCGATACATATCATTTAAAATCAATTTAGCCCTCTTTATGGACTCTCTCAGGCACAATTTCAAGCCAAATAAAGCTAAAATAAACACAGGCATTATTCATGCACAAGGATGACTTTGTATCCCATTTCAAAAGGACTACAAGAGCAAAAAAAAAAAAATCAATTAAATAAATATTGATCCAAAAAAGAAAGTCATACAAATGTTTTTCCAGAGCATACTTTAAACTTATAAAAACAGAGCTTACTACTCAAAACCATTAGCATCCATTCTAAAATACAACAAGATTCATTGCGACGCTGGTAACCTAGTGTCAGCCTCAGAAGTCTGATGCATATGACACAAAATTGGAAACACTTCAGGAGTTTCAAAGTCATCACCTGATTGGTTAAATTCTACAGGATTTCTTGGAGACGTGTGTGTCATGTTCTTTAACGGTCCATCGTGACGCCAAACCCCCTCATGCAAGAAGAAAGACAACTGTGACAATGAGTGCTTATCAGGATCAACTAAACGTTGGATTTTCATGTGAAGTTCACGGCATAAACTCTTCAAAATACATCCGGTCTGTTATTGTAATGTAGAGACATCAAATTGATATTTTCAAGCCCCTAAACATGACGCTCAATAACTCTTGGGCGGTCCTTGGCCAATGAAAGTTGGCATTGAGTCCAGACCATCTGCCGTTAAGTCTGAAGATCTGGCTACATGAGGCTACTGGTAACAACTGTGACACGGCCCGTTTAAATATGCAAAATACGTTAATTACAAAATAATAACTATAAGAGCACAGTAACAAATTAAATTATACTTTATTTGTGAACTGATGTTCAGCTGTTCTTTTTAATAGTCAACTTAATTTCATATCGTCAGTCACTAAAGCTCAGTAAACACAGCTCACAGCTAATCACTAAAAATACCCTTACATGTTGTGTTTTTAAGAAGTGTCAGGTTTGATTTTGATGTGATATAAAGCGGCGATACATCCTTTTTAATTAGTCTTCCAATTAACACTATTATTTAGCTATTCAGATTGATTTGTGGATGCTGAATGCACAAAAAACCATGAGGTTTCTTTATCACGTTAACAGTGTAATAGGTCAATCATAGCAAGATGGAGGCAGCGCGTCACATGACTTTTCCCCATTCATTCTCAATTACCCCCCAATAAACCCACAGCATGCTTTTGGGGGTCTGTTAAAACTCAATGGGCTCAGGGGAGGCAAGAGAGATGTTGTAATTTTAACCACTGGTCAGAGTCCTGCACGGGTCCTGTTTGGTAAGGGGCACAAAATCACTCTCACGGACCTTCTCCTGGCCTGTTGCTGGTTGGTGGAATGACCTACCACGCTGTATCAGAGCAGCTGAGTCTTTAGCCATTTTCAAAAAACTGCTAAAGACATATCTTTTTCATCAACACTTGACCTAGTAATATAGCACTTTTTATTTATATTTTACTCTTTCTTATTTCAATTTTCTATTCTTTCTCCATCTATTTGCATATATATTTAATAAAAAATAAATAAATTAAAAAAACTTGCTACAAACACTTTACTGATGAAACTGTGACTTGACATGGCACTTGCATACTGTTGTACTCATGTTGATTTGACTGCTTCTACTATTCTCATTTGTAAGTCGCTTTGGAGAAAAGCGTCGGCTAAATGACTAAACGTAAATGTAAATGGTAAACCTGTACCTGCCCCGCATCTACAGTAATTAACAGAACACTGACTTGATCCGACTCATTTCACAAAGACCACAATCCGAACTGCACCTGCATTAAAAATGCGGTTGTCTTTCTTCAAACTCTGCAGTGGCCGTTAGTCCTTTTAGAAGCATGAAAAATAAAAAGTTGTAATTAGAGTGTAAATACAGTGGTGGAACTAAGACGTCACTGTGTAAATAGAATCCTTCTTCTTCAGAGGGATATCATCCTGTAACGAATCGAGTCAAAATAGTCTTGCCTATTGGACCCGCAGTCCGCCCATGCAGCATGAACATCTCCTTTGGGGCCAACAGAAGACAAAATATCATATGGATTTGAAGTGACACGAGGGTGAGGAAACAATGACAGAATTTTTGTCCTGTCCCTTTAAGCCAGAGCACTCCTCTGGTGGTGGATTAAGACAGTATGTCTGTGAAACAAAGCAGCTGTAAAGCAACAAAGGCCGGAAGAAAACAGCAGTGCCGTCCAGACAGGGCAGTCAACAGCACTAATGCTCTTCTTCATGGAGAGACTTTGTCTACTGGCCAAACTGAACTGCTTAGACTGACACCAATTTGTACAAAGACAACCGGCAGTGCCTCAGGAGCAAAGCCTTGCTGTCAGATCGCATGGAGCTCGTACTAGCATTGTGTGGAAATGTCATTGATGGTCTCTGCTGAGAAAACATTCATGCTAAGACACTAAATAGCATTTACTTGCATTATGCAATGGAAAGAGAGGGAGAAATAACCATTCATCTATAAGCCAATTCAAAATGCTTTCAGGCTTTCTGTGTTTCTCAAACAGAGACAATAACTTCAAACAAATCTCATATGGGATCATGCAAATCATGATTGAATTATACTTTAGGATAAAAATAGGTTTCAATCGGTTTCTGCTGTTCAGAAGTGCTGTTTTGTCTTGTTTTGTCTCTCTGCAGGCCTAACTCATACGTATATGCCTCTGTTTCACTAAGCTCTGTTTTATCCTACCCAGAATTCCTTTCAGCATTCCACTGAGCTTCAACTCAGTTGATTCTTCCGGAAATCTAACACATGAAAGCTACATT
Source organism: Elopichthys bambusa (assembly GCA_037101425.1). Classification (NCBI taxonomy): domain Eukaryota; kingdom Metazoa; phylum Chordata; class Actinopteri; order Cypriniformes; family Xenocyprididae; genus Elopichthys; species Elopichthys bambusa. The sequence continues at coordinate 44,504,984 of CM074432.1, read as the reverse complement.
AATAACGAACACTCGATACCATAGTAATGCACTGCACTGATAACCGGAAATGGACAGAAAATATGATCGGAATAGAACACTTGAGCAACAAAGTATAATGCCTAGTATTTTTTATAATATGCAAAATTTTTCAAACATTAGTGTGCCAAATTGTCATCATACGGCCTCAATCAATGCATCTTTAATTCAGCACATTGCTTCCAGTTATCATCTCAGGAAAAAAAAAAAAAAAAAATTATTATTTTGCATTTTTAATCCAATTCGGTGAAAAAATGTCTTTTGATAGTATATTCAAGATGAAAAGTCATGGTTCATTTGTTACATTCAAAATTAAATGTCAAATTTAGAGCACTGCATTTTGGGTTCAGTAATGCAAATGATCTTGTTGCACATTAGCAAATGCAGTCATCTGCAGTGTTGGGGAAAGTTACTTTTAATAGTAATGCATTACAATATGAAGTTACAACCCTAAAAAGTAACTAATTGTGTTAGTTACTTTTATGGAAAGTAATACGTTACTTTACATTTGCGCAGCTCAAACAAACCTTTCAGCTGTGCTACCATTCTGTTTTGTCAAGTCTGCAGTTTTCCCGTGGAATTGGGCTACTTTAACACTGCGGGTTGTTTTTCAAGAACATGATATTTAGCCCCTGGAATGCAAATTTTACCAGGGGAACCACACCAAAAACGCAGATTTTACCTGCCAGAATGCCATTTTTACCAGGGGACCCCCCATGAAATGCATTTGGGCCAATTTTGAATAGCAATTAGGCGGGTTTTGTTGTGAAAACCTGGCAACCCTGCTGCCATTCTGGATTACAGAAGAATAGGAAGCAGGAAAGGAAGATCAACACTCTTACTTCAGCAATAAAAAAAAAAAAAAGAAACACAAATGTGATGTTTATCTAAAGTAATTTTCGCTTATCCGTATGGATGAATTGGATCATCGAAGGTCAGCAGCAAAGACTTAATAAAGTGAGATTAAATACATAAAGAATATTTGTTATTTAACTTCTATTTAATTATTGCAGGTTTGCGTAATATTCTGAGTTTGTATTTTACTGTTTTTATTTAAATATATGAATCTGTTTTTGTGCAAGTGAGATGAGTAAAATTAAAAGTAATGATTACGTAACTTGCATTACTTAACCCCCAACACTGGTCATCTGTGTATTCCAATCTGCATGCTGCGCAAAGTACATACTGATACAAAATTAATACAACTCTGAAATGTAATACCATGATAAGAAAATATTTAAATTCACACAGAAATGAAGTTTCCTCCAAAAAGAAAGAATCACTTTAATAACACAGGATACCTTCCTCTATTCATTAAAAGGGTGCCAATAAAAGTGTTTCAGAAAAAAAAGGTTGTATAAATAAAAAAGGCATATAAAAGAGATTAATGTTGAAGATATTCTGCAAGCCTTTTAAGACTAATAGTATAAAACTATCTAGGGGAATATTTGAATCTTAAAGATTTAAGAGATTCTGAATAAATAATGAAAAAAAATCTTTGAAACCAGCGCTTTTAAGGCAGTGAGAGACATTATAAATTAAATCTATTTTACATTTTTGCCTCAAACTAATTTTGCCACAAAAAAAAAAAAAAAAAAAAAACTAAGCAAAGAAAAAAGAATTAAGCACAGCCAGGCAGAAGAAAAAAGACGGCAAAGATCAAGGGGGTTTTTTTTGTACAAAGACTAAAGGTGTACATAAAATATTGCAAAGGACCTGAGGAGGAGATACACACACAGAGACATTCACACAACTACTAACACACACTCTCAGAGTGAGCGAGAAGGATCATGAACTGCTTCAAACCTGCATAAAGATCTTGTGTTGTGAATTCCTAAACAGGGAGCCAGGACTAAGGATGAATTATTTATGGCGGCCCTTTGCTCCATGTCAGCGGCTCCACTGGATGAAATGATATTTATGAAGTCCCATGGGCAGGGGGGCAGTTAAAGAGACGGGGGAGGAGGCGTCCTGCTCCGATGGGAGAAAACCAGCCACTGATTGAGGGATGCAGCATGAGAAGATGCTAATAAATGTCCACTGGAGATAGAGGAATGTGTATTCACCAGGAAAGAGAAAAAATGGATGATATGAACATATGGGTTGTGCACAGTATGGACAAATGATTGGGCCTGCACAAAAAAATATGAAGAGATGACTAGCTTGGACAGCATTGCACAGCCTCTCATCTTGTTTATGTTCACAGTTTATTTAATCAGTGGTATATCAGCCTAACAGAGCAGACCGGCAGACTGTCTGCCTAACACTGCAGCAAAAATCACCATTCATATCACGATATATCGGCCACCATATCAGTATTGACCGATATATGTTCATTTTTAATGCTAACGGGCCGATAAGAAAATGTGGCCGATATATTAAAGCGATAAATATTGGATTATTTCCTTCAGCTGAGACACTATAGTTTTGAACGGCTTGAAATATGATTGAAATCACTTCAAAAAGGAAAATACAGTTAAGTCAAAATATCATCCAAAATATCCGTTATCGGCTTTCAAATATATAGAATTATCGGTATCGGCCAACATTTTCATATTGGTGCATCCCTAATTCATCTGTCTAAAGTCGTATCTTGTGCACAATTTTAAACAAATCTACCTGCTCTCTCATTGCTTCAAACTCGAAAGGCACCGATGTATCGGCCAGCCGGTTTTTGATCAATTTGGTTTATTAATTAACTGTATGAAGGCACTGAGTTGCATAACGTGTGTTGCATAATCATTTATTTATAATCATTTATCATAAACATTTTTCTCTGGGTAAAATAATTAAATACTTGCTAAAACAAAATGAAATCTGCAGCAAGACTCGACAATAAGGACTTTCCAGTGTGAACGACGCTCTGGACAAATGATGATCAGGCCAGTGCTGCATCTTCACGAAAGTTTATCCTTTGCACATTTTTAAGCCTTACGAATTTAAATAAGCGCAAGAAAACGCGAAAGAGAACTCAACTCTACTCACTGTGTGAGAAGTTTTGTGGGCACACACATCCAAATTGCGCGCCCGAAAAGCCGCAGTTTTAGACAGCGTGCAAATACTGAATTGAGTTCTCTTTCACTTCTTCTAATTCTCACAAAATTACATCAAAATGCCCGTCTTGCCGAGTATCCTTGTAAACATAGTTGGTAATGTTTTAAATTAATTTAAACAGCTGAGAAATAAAACGCTTGTGTACCAGTAGGGCTGCACAACTAATCGAATTTCTAATCGCGATTACGATTGCCACGATTTCGTAACCGTTCAAAGGCGCGATTACAAGGGAAAATATCCACTTACATTAATCTGCGTGTTTAAGGTGTGTTTTGAGCATGTTATGTTGCGAGAGGCGAATCATGACTACTTCAGAATGTAAAAGGTCATGTAAACCCAGCATAAAAGGAGCTACTAGTGAGGTAGGTGTACGCTGATATGTTAAACGCACGCGAAACACCAGTACCCGCCATTTTTTTTTTAAAAAGTGTACACAGCCTATATATTTACTCCACGAACTAACTAACATGAAAAACATTGATAGGACCTCTCCACCTTGCGCTAAATAGAAAATCCAGCGCAACTTGAGCAGACCAAGCGAAACATGATTATGTATTTCTGCTAAGCTAGCGAGATTTGGCATCAACCACACGGCAAAGCTAATACTTTTTCATATACTGTCTTCTTTCTTTGTATAACAATTCTATCTAATAACGTATTAGACAGAACTGTTAAACAGATCGTAAACTAATGAAGAGGGAGAATGAGAGCACTGTGTGCTCAGGAACTGTCTGAACTGTTCTCAGCGCTGTCAAAATAAAAGTCCGCCACGCTGTCAAAATAAAAGTAACAACAACAAGCGCAGTTTACATCACTTCAGGCCCTAGGGGAACATTAGTTCTCTGGGAACCACATTAGTGGCTAGTTCCTATATCTAAGTTCTAACAACAAAAGCCATGCATATGTTTTATTGTATTATTATTTAAAGAAGAAACCAAACCAATGTATAGTTGACATTTGAGGTTTAATGCTATAGAAAAATAATAAAAAAATTGTTTTCAGCTTTTATTTTTATACAAAAAACATGGCATGCAGTTGCTTTAAATAATGGTATAAAGCTATTCAATACATCATTCAATGTAAATTGTGATAACTGTAATTAATAATCGCAATTTTTGTCATAATCGTGCAGCCCTATGTACCAGTATATTGAAACAGTATACCAGTATAGTTGAATAGTATCAGTCAATAAAAAAATTTTATCGGTGCATCCCTACTTCATACTAGTATGATTTACTCTGTCGTTGGTACATGTCGTTGGTATATGTCTTATCTCACATTTCGCACCAATTGAGACAGGACTGCCCACTCCAAAAAAAGAAAAAGTAATGCAATGTAATTACTTTTTTTTTTTGTTTTTTTTTATTCTTATAGTGGCATTGCAACTACAAAACTGCTTTAAACAAAACATCCATGTGATTAGTTTCTTACTATTATCAATACCGAATACAGTTTTTGCTGCTAAACAGTTGTGTTGAAACCGTTATACACATTCAAAAGTTTGCGGTATGTAAGTAATTGTTTACTTGTTTTTTGCTTTTATTCAGCAAGGCCAGATTTTATTGATCAAAAGTGAAAGTAAATGTTACAAATATCAAATAAATGCTGTTCTTTTGAACTTTCTATTTATCAAAGAATCCTGGAAAAATAAAACAGCTTCTACAAAAATATTAAGCAGCAAAAACTGTTTTCAATATTGATAATTGTATTGTATTTTTTAATATATTAAAAAAAAAAAGTTCTTAAATTGTAATAATTTTTCACAATATTACCATTTTTACTGTATTTTTGATTAAATAGGCTAAATGCAGCTTTAGTGAGCAGAAGAGACAAAAATAAATTGTTCCAAACTTTACATATATTATAAACTATATTATATTATAATAAAATAAACTATATAAATTATATTAGTTACGTTACATTATGAAAAAGTACATTTTAACACGTTTAAGGACCAGTAGACACCCTGTATCAAGTTCCACGCAGTCATGGTTTGAAATGAATTCTTGGATTGTTTGCCCACAGTTTGAAATCTTGTGGTTTCTTTCCATGATCTTTTTTTCCATAGCTGAACATAACATCCACATTATCACCATGTTTCCAAACTCTCAGTGTGGGAGGTGTCAGTCTAAATGAAACAGATTGAGAACGGCCAAACTGAACATGTAAAAATACCCAAGACCACACATGGTACGTTTAATTAAAGAGTGTAAAGATTATAATTTACCCTTACAATCCCTTTTAAAAACCATCCATGCTTGCTAAAAGTCTGCTGGAAAAGTAAAAATGCTGCCAAGCCACTGACCAACACCAACACACAATGAGAAATAGAAATCCTCTCAAAATAAGGCCCATTTGATTCCCCTTTGAACATTTATGTGCTGTGTGAATGAGAGTTTACATGAGTTCCCTCTTTAAACAACTGGAACATTTTGGTTTTCTTCTCAATCACTAGGCAGTAACCAGACATTTACTATAACTAAATGTAAGCAGAAATCTATTCTGGCTGAAATATGTCACTTTTCCATTTCTTTCTTGATTCATTTGTGATCAGAATCTGATTTTTGCCCCAGACATGATTCTTCATGCACAGAGCATCAAAACAAAGAGCATCAAAACACACCATTACCCCTGGGTGAAGAAACGCTCATATCCGAGAACTAATACAATAATGTCTGCCTTGTCTTTTATGACACCATCTCATAACATGATAATTTTTTCTGGAGCAGACACAGATTTAGACATCTGATATGCAGTATACTGTACAATCATTATTCATGCACATCTAGCAAACATATAACCATGCTTATGAAAAACATTCACGTCTGTGGTGCAGCTGAAATATTTGCTTTAACAGCAGTTGTACAGAAGCAATTAGCATATTTCACGGTAATGCGCAAATAGCACAGAATGGCACTCCACACACATATTCCTCTAAACGTGATTGGTGTGACTTCTTTGAGTAGCTTTTCAGGTTTACCAGTGTTAACAATAAGTGCAATCATAATTAAGAAGGAATTAGGGTTCTTAGTTGTGTCGCAGTAGGTCTTGTCTCTGTGTATCATGAGTTCTGCTTGTCTATTCAATCTGCTTTCACAGGGGAAGTGTGTTTACTACTATTGTTACTGTTAAAAATGTATTGACCATTTAAATCATTCATTTAAGAGATTTGTTCAAAAACGCTGATTCATCCAGTAATGAAACAAGTCAAGTCTTTGAGTGAGTCATTGAATCATTCATTCAACCTGATTTTTTTAAATAATTCAAATATTAAAAAAAAAAAAAAATTCCAGAACCTCTGGTAAATTACATTATTTTGTTTAGTTGTCTATTCAGAATTGTGGGAGAATCATGATCCCTATTTAAAAAATAAAAAAAAAGAAAGAAAAAGTGATTCTCAATGAGTCACGCAGCTCTAATCCCTATGAATTAAGGTTTAGAAATCCCTTCCCACATCTACAGTTTCTCATACATTTTGTGGTGCAGAGATGCAAATCATAGAAACATCAAATTATCAGATATTACAGACCTTGAGACACATTTATGGGGGTCTTTACGGGTCCTATCTATGATATAATTTTCTTTCTTTTTTTTCTTTTTTTCTCGTTTTATGTATTTGTATGTTGGTTGCACCACATGTGATTTATGTTTCTAATATTTTTCAAATATTTATAATGTTCTACAAAAGCACCTGCTTTAGAAGAGGTGTATTCATGTCACTGTATGTCCAAACTGGATTTTTAAAGTGTTTTCAAATAAACCATCCTACAACCATCTAAGCAATGCCCTTGAAACCAACACAAACACCTTTTCTGTAGGTGAAGCAGTGCTATTGTTAACTAAAGCTATTAAACAAATTTTGTTAATTGAAATAAAACTAAAGTAAACTATAAATAGGCCTATTAGTCAAAAAAAACAACAACATACATTTAGAAAAATTAAAAATGTTGAATGTTATCTTAAAATGTTGCTTTGGCAATTAACTGAAATAAAGCAGAAATATTAAAAATGTATAATACAGAAATAGAAATATTAATAAAATGTTATTAAAACTAAAATGAAAACTGAAAATATAAAACTAAAATCTAATTCAAAATATTAATTAAATGAACACTATAATAAATAATACTGAAATAGCACGGATGGTGTGAAGTGTTATTGTGAACCATTCAATGTCAAAAGGACAGACAGACCTTCAACATTCCCAATAATAATAATAATAATGAATTAAGCATAAATGGGAATAAATGGAGGTTAAAAAAACCTCTCTAGAGTGTTCATAATCTCTGTGGCCAGAGAAAATGGTTTCAGAGCAATTTTAGCACATTCTCAATGTCAAACATCAATAACTCCTCCCACCTCCTTTTCAGCAGCCTCTTCTACATATTCATGACTCACAGGGATCAATGAGATGACAAAGACTGATGGACAGAAGTAATCGCCTTTAGGACCACAATCACCCTGGAAATAATTTCAAGCTTTCTGACGGTTTAAAAGTGTATAGTAATTGAGAGATTTAGAACGAATTTCAAATTATAGAAAATGAGATCCACAAAGCTCAGATAAATGCGTTACTGCAGTCAATATTCAAAAAGTAAAAGTTAAATTAGAGGCACTTGATGAGCAGCTGAATTATGAAATGAATAAACTGCTCTTGTAGAGCTGCACGATTGCAATGTCAATTTAAACACCCACACAATCTTATTCCTAAATGACAGTGATTCGGCCACGTCTATTAAACCTTTGACAAGTACGATCACAGCGAACATTCAGATTTGCGTTGGCGCTGCAGCTGATCCAGAGAGAGCAGTTGTCATGTGTAGGTATGAAACAGCTTCACAAACAGTCTTTTCAACCACACAGTGTCATTATTTTACAATAATTAAAATCATCACAGAAGTACTGGGATAAAAGTTTATAGTTCAGACATAAACACTGATGTCTATGATAGCGATCAAAATAGAGCAAATCACCTTATGAAAGTTACCTGACGCTTCAAATAAAAATTGTATCATTACATCGTTATACCAGCAGGTGGCGTCAAGTAATGATTCAAAAAAATATTTTTTAAATTTAATCATTCATTCAAGAGATTTGTTCAAAAATACTGATTCATTCAGTTAAGAAACAAGTGAAGCCTTATTGAGTCATTGAATCATTCACTCAAATTGATTTTTTTTTAATTCATTCAAATTTCTACTGCAGCAATTAACACACTGCAGCAATTAACATTTTGTCAGAACATCTAGTAAATTACATGTTATTTTGTTTAGTTGTCTATTCAGAATCGTGGGAGAATCATGATCTCTATTTGAACAAAAAATTCTCAATTTATCCAGAATTATTTTACTACCCTATATCTACCCAGCTCTAGACTCAGCCTTCAGATCATTTTCATAATTTACTGCAATGTTCAAGCAGGTGGTGTATACACACATTACTAAACGAGCACTGTCAGCACTCACTCCTAAAATTAAGTTTTAATAAGCTCCTAAAAGAATGGAACACCTTTTTGGGCAAAGCGTGGGACTGAAGAGATGTGATTCAGACCAGAGGTAGAATTGCAAATGGTGAAAATGGACAAACCCAGCAATTGGGTAAAATGTTTGCCCAACATACTGGGCAGTTTTATTTAACCCAGCTATTGTTAAAAAATTACTATATGGATGGTTTAAATTAAAAATCAGACAATTACTAGAGGCAACAATAATAATCAAAAGGTGAACATTTATTAATAAGCAATTTAATAAATGTTCATCGTTTAATTATTATTCATTAAACTTGTTAATAAATGTTAATTTCCAACATACTTTTGGTTCATTTTAAGCAAGCAATACAGTAATTTTTAAACAATAGTTGAGTTTAATAAAACTACCCAGAAGGTTAGCCAAACATTTAACCCAACCGCTGGGTTTGTCCATTTTCAACCCAACCTGGCTTGTTTTTAACCCAGTATTTTTTAGAGTGTACTTGTCACCTCCTTTTCAAGCTCAAATCCAGGTTACAGTGATGCACAAATGGAAGTGAATGCAGTCAATCTGTAAACGTTAAAATACAGTTTCAATAGTTTCCGGTCTCAATAGACATAAGACATAAATATGTGTTAACATGATTTTAGTGCGCAAAAAATAGCATACTAAACTACATTGTGTAAACTTAATTTTAAACCCTAAAACAAATGTTAAATTATTTAAACATCTTAAATAATACACGTTTAGAAGAGTTCATTTTTATGATTATCTTCACATTTATGCTATTAAACCTCCAAATATTGGCCATTTCACTTCCATTTTAAGTACTTCTCCATAAGCTCAATTTTTTAAACAAAACAAGTGATAAGGTCACAAAAAAAAAAATTGTGGTAAATCAGCATTATACCACAAATGCTGTTGATTAAATTTAACTTGTATTTAACCTGGAATATTCCTTTAAGCAGATTTGGGTTGGTATCATATTCTAAATACCAGTCTGACCATCTTATACTGATATGACCTAGTTTTTCCCCCAGGATTCAGAGTTCTGAAACAGATCACCATGAGGCATGCTTTAATTTTCACATTGATTCATCACTTGCTTCATTCGCTGTGGCAGTGCGAGTAAGCCTGGCCAGTTTCTTACATCATACACTTGGCATGTCTCACAGCTTTCCTATTCAACTCTAAACTAGCCATAAATCTTCAGCGCTCATCCAACCTCCGACCCCTCTGCATTGTGTCACTGCTAATGGAGAAGAATAAAAAAAAACCCACATGGCTCCTTTAGCACAGCATGAAGGTATCTGGAGCATTGTCCGAGGTGACCTCAACAGAAGAGAGAAGAATTTCTATTAAAACGTCATATCATGACAGTTGGCTTTGTAACACAACAAAGCAGACACCTCCTGACGCACTTGGCTAAACTAACAATAGGAGTAAGTCGGAGTGCGATATGATGTATAAACTCAGCCCTGAACCCAACCGGGATAGTCAATGATGGGAACCACAGTGGAGAGATGTGGGGGGCTGGGAGGGGGATCTGTGCCCTGCAGGACTCAGATGGGGGAGAAACTAGCATCCATTATTAATGGAAGCCGGCTGCAAGGGGAAATGGATCAAATGTGGCTTTTGGTGGAGCTAGTACCTCAAAAACATGAATTATTTGTTGTTCATCTTGAAAGCTTTGTCCTTTTCGTCCTCAAGTCTTTTTCACATTGTCGGCTACAATCTCATTTCAAAAACTGCTCATTTGGTAACACCGCAGAGACCAAAGAGGTCTGACTGGCGCCATATGGAAAGGTAGAGAGAATGCAGAATTAGCATTTCCCAGCATGCAATGCATTTGTAAGGAACGTGCGGTGTCACAAGCAGAATAATTCAATCACACATTATGGTAAATACCCATAAAGCATATGGCTGTTTAATGGAGTCCAGGATACAATTATGGTCTTGAACCCTGCGGAGTGACTGACACGGGCTACCACAGCACATTTAATTCAATATAACAAACTAAGGTGTGGTAGATGTGACAGCACATGATGAAGTGACACAAAACAGAGGAGGAGGAGGTGGTAGGGAGGGGGTTGATATTGATTGTACCACCTCCAGTCTGAGATCAGCACGAGCTAGCTGGAGACGTCAGTAAAAATAGAGTGTTTGCAAGCCCAGCGGCTAGCAGTTTACGGTATGTGCCCCCTGGGACGCCAGCGGACACAAATGAGCCTCAAATGAGTCTCCGTTGGTCACGCCACGTATTCCACCTCACCTCCATCCCCCATCCCTTCAAATAACAACACATCAAGCGCTGATTGAAATTCAAATAGGAGCGCCGCACAACGGGATAGACGTAGCGAGGCATCACGCAGGTTCTCAGGGGCCCAATACAGCACAGCTCCAAAACCACTTAACTGCTAGTCAATTTTCCACTGAAATTCTGGAGCGATGTTTGGTGATATGTGATTTCATGGGTGATCAATGCTCCGTATAACATTTCTGTTGAAGAAACCCCAAGTGCAAGTGCATTTTTTTGTATTTGCTATTCACCAGAAACACACAACCTTAATGATCACATTTACTTGTTCATTAGCGGAAGGAACTCGCCAGATGAAAACGGACGGCAAAGCTTGAAATTATATTAGGAAAGGTTTACCTTGAGTAATTCAGTTACAAGGGTTCAATAACAACAAACTGAATGAGTTCCAGAGCTCGTCAAGGACCCCAAATCAATTTGTGCACGGCAAAGCATTAGAAATGAACAATGGTTTATATTAGTGAAATCTTATTCTGGAGATCATCGCTCCAAGCACACTTAAATTACCCCGACTCTAGATCTCTAAAATATTGAAAGACTAAAGGCTGAATTGAACATCAGTCCAAAAAATAAAAATTAAAAAAAAAAAAAGATACAATTGCTGTGAAAGGTTGGTGAAGTGATATTATACATTATAATTTTTGAAAAGCAGTAATAACAAAGCATTACTAATACTATTGCTCATACTTTGGTATGTAAGTCCCGCACCATCTTTGCTACACATATGAATAGAGAAAAAAAAAATATATATATATATATATATATATATATATCTCTATATATCTATATATATATATATATTCACTGAAACCAAAACCTAAACCAAACATTAGATTTGGTAATTAAATGTAGGTAATTGTGTAAACACTGTGCGCTTTTCAGGGAGTCGTGTCCACAGTTGATAAACCAGTCATAGTAAAGTTCTTTGGCAATGAGTCGGCTCTCAATATTTTGTGGTAGCTTATTTACGTTGTGTGCTAGAGTTCTTCTCGAGTCCTAAAATCTGTACCCGACTCGAATCCGATGCCTGACTCAACATGCAAAAGTCGATGTTTAAAAAAAGAAAAACCCGACCCAAGACAAAGCCAATAAAATTAGACCAGAGTCCGACCCAATGGCAATTTTGTTAATATTAAGAAGAAAATCCCCACACTCATCCTCTCGAATGGCTCGGGTATTGCGGAGCACAGTTTATGTGGATCGCACCGCTGCTGCACACACCAGTTTTCGATTTTCTTTCTTTATTTATTTTTTTGCAGTTTTTGCATAATTCATGTCATAAAACTCTAGGGCCCGGTTTCACAGACAGGGCTTAGCCTAAGCCAGGATTAGGTCTTCATTAGAGATGCACAGATTGCAATTTTCTTGGCCGATTCCGATTTCCAATTTTTTTGTTAATGTGATCTGCCGATACCGATTTTCTTTTGGTGAGAGCGCGAAACCTGCGGGAATTACTAAAATTATGCGCAATACAAGCACTATTTGCGGCTGCGTATCACTTCACCGTTGGAGAGAAGAGAGCGAGAACGCAAAGCTGACGTTACTGCCTGTGCCGCTGGTAACAAAACGGATCGTCTCAGAATCGGTAAGAAGTAAGACTGATCGGCCAATCACCGATCCGGGCCGATCATGAGGAAAATCGTCCGATTCCGATCCCTGGCTGATCGATCGGTGCATCTCTAGTCTTCGTTCAGTTAGGATATTTAAGTAGCTTTTATAAACATACACTAGAAAAAAACATTAATGGTCTGCAAAACAATGGCTGTGACATATTTTAAGATATGTCAGTACAAGTTTTCAGTTAAAACAGCTCAAACATGCAATTCAGTCTAGGACTAGCTTAAGCCTTAAGCCTTGTCTGTGAAACCAGGGGTAGATGGCGCAGGCTGATAGGTCCTTAAGTCATTCTCTATAGGCCACATTGGTTCCTGCTGTATCAGTAGCCAATGAGTTCGCTGCTCAACCTTCAAATACTTGGTCAGCATTTGCTCTAGCAGTTGCAGCGTGCTTTCAGAAACCCTCCACCTTCCCCAGCTCCACCTGTATAGATCTGCTACAGGTAATTCATGTACGCTATTTTGTATAGCAGCAGCACGTCGTACTTGCTCACAGCAGCGTGTCGTGTATGTATTGGCAGTAGAAAGTCCCTTACTACTAACCAACAGCAGCAGTGTAGCAGATCTAGTCTGCCAAGACCAAACATTGTCATATCTATCACCATGCCAAACACTCCAAGAGTTGTCATGACAGAAATGTGTGTGTGCGTTACACTACTAACAAAAACATTGCACAAATACCCAACACATTTCACAATAAAATTATCTTCACGAGCACTAAGGCTCATTCATACTGCTTCCACAGGGGGCTGGTCACTGTTTACTGGCTGCAGATAGATGTGAGGCCCAGACTTCCTAATGGCTTCCTGTATTTCACAGAATAGTTTCCTCTCAGGAAATTTTATCAATACAAGCCACTTCAGCACTGACCCAAAACCACAATACACAAGTCACCGACTTTAATTAAAAGCGATTAAATGCGCTGAAGGCATGCTTCCACCAAGACCAATGAAATGAGGCCTAAAGAGCATAACTTTATAAAAAAAAGAATTAAACTGGAATGGGTTTATTGAACTAGAACCAGGATTAAGTAAAAAAATTCATCTCATCTCACATAAGACCGAAAAGACAAATCTTTTTCATTTCGCAATATTGCAATCTATTCCAAATAAAAGTGTTGCAAAACTACTAAAAGAAATTACTCGAGGAGAGAAGACATCATAAAGTGGAATGGAACTTTTGACCTACTGGAGAATATTACAATCTCTTTAGATAAATGGGGCATAGAAGAATACGTCTGGAGCCCGTGGGCTCAATGCAGGCTGGCACAAGCGAGCGGTCCAACCCTCATTAGAAATTAATTACCACTGTAGTCAGCGTGGGGCAGCCGTACAGTCACTATGTATCTAAGGCTTTACCCAGGGGGAGCAATTGAACCCCTGACCCCCCTCTTTTCGGCAAGTAATATGCGACACCACCCTGACCGTGAATTACTAGCCCAGCCATGCTGGGAATGCAGGCAGCGGCAGTAAGACTATGAAGTGGGCTGGTGTGGGTGGTTCAGCCCGGTCCATTGCTCAGTGAATTGTATTATGCTTTAGGTATTTCTCAGTGAAAGCTCAACATGTACAGACAATTCCATGAGTGTTTATTTTGCCCCCAAAAAGATGTAAAGGCTAATGACTGTGATATCATCTGATTGCAACCGCTAATTATCCAATCATCAAGTTATTGTGTACATGATTCTGTCTAATTCACATGAAGAGGGGTGATAGTGTAAGTGTCTAGTGGTGAGAAACGGAAGATATAAGTAGAGTTTTGTATAATTACCAAACATAAAAAGATCCTGCAATAGTGGCTTCCTGTAATTGCTTTCTGATTAACCTAATGGGCCTGATACTAACTCTGAAAATCATGGGCGAGTACTATCTCTTCCAAAATGGTCAATTACCAATATCAAACCTTATTATAAAAGTTGAAAGACAACAGAAATGAGAAAACTATTAGTGTATCTTGAATAAAACGAATCCCAGGAAGGTTTTCCCTCTGCTTTGAAGAAAAGCCTTCTTAATCTAGCCAAATAGTTAATTTGCTTCTTTTTCGAGCACATAAGTGAAATGGGGGAGGGGGGGCACATTTGCATAGGTCTGTAGCAGCAATTACTTATTTGTAGGCCCGCATGTAAATCTGGATTAAAAAATTCTGCAGAATGGATTTAAATAGACTTATGGATTTAAATGTTTAAAGTACCACCCTCTTACTTGCTGAAAGCAGACTTACCTATTCCTGTACTAACTACAATTTTTGTTACCTAAATGTATTCAGTGATCCATTCCATGCGTTACACAACTTTCTTTTCTAATTCAAAGAAACGGAACAGAAGTTTTTTTTTTTAGGCCCCTCTTAATTGGCTGAAACTTTTTGAAAAACTGTGGAGCTTTCTGTAGGCGTATTATTCCACAAGTAGCCGGTCAAATGTGCATATTCATCAAGTCTTTTCCATAAATCAGCTCATTAGGCATATACAGAAACAGCTGGCCTCCCCTTAATGATGCCCCCTCCCATACGAACACGCTCACTGGGATCATGTGACACGTGTCCAAGGATCCAGTGCTGGAATGTCAAGCCTACTCTGCAGGTGCTTTTCTGGCTTTATCTTCTTTTCCTGGCTTTTTTCTCCAGCTGCATTTATCCATCGCAGGGTCAGAGGTCAATTTTTGAGGTCAGGGACCCAGAGCAGCTGGTTTCCATCATTCCCCTCACTCCTAACCATAGGGAGGAAATTCTTCATATCTCATCTTGCATGCACTGCAGCTGCAAGACTATCTAGAAGTTATGAATGCAACCACCCAGAACAAAACCACCCAAACTGACCTAACCCATAACAATGCGCAGAAAATGTAAATACATTGTAAATACAATGTAAATACATTTGATTATGATTTCACTTTTTTAACTTTACTTAGTGTGTAATGTTGCTGTTTGCACTCAAAGTTCAATGCAAAGGAAGCAATAAAGGGGGTGAGGCCATGTTAGGCTGCTTTAGAGAAGAGGAAGAGTTGTTGTAGTAGAGTGTTGTTACCATGCCGTAATTTTTCACCGGACTGCTTCACAAACGAGGGTCAATTCAACGCTGGATTTGCACAAAAGATTAACATGACGGCACATGCTAGTTGATGAGAGGAATCAACTCCACAGCAACTACATAAATTTATCCACTAACCATTCAGAAACGTCCAGTTGCATTTTAAAAGTTGTAACTTCGTCCTGAGTCTCTCCATCAGTGTCCCACTCTGGTTTGAACAATGTAAGGCTGAACACCGTTACTGACAATCCTCATTTTGTCTGCGTGAGATTCTCCAGCTTTGTTGTTGTTGAGCAACTGAAGCATGAGCTGTTAAAGCTCCGCCCTCTTCTGGAAAGGGGTCCAGGAGCAGCAGCTCATTTGCATTTAAAGGGACACACACAAAAACAATGTGTTTTTGCTCACACCCAAATAGCGGCAAATTTGACAAGCTATAATAAATGATCTGTGAGGTATTTTAAGCTGAAACTTCACAGACACATTCTGGAGACACCAGAGACTTCTTGTAAAAGGGGCATTATAGGTCCCTTTAATCTCGCTGTAATGTGCAATGCTGTGGAAGGTAAGTAATGCACAGTACCTTATGGCTCTTTGACATCTATTATTTCTACAAAGGTGCAGATCTCACAATCACAGAAGCACCTCTATCCACCTTTCAAAGACTCATTTCAGCCAAGATATACAGTATTCACAGCACATGATATAATCTTGGCTAACATCAACTGAGAGATTCTGTATTCATTTCAAGTTATGAAATGCATAATTAACATGCATTATAACAGACATATTCAGAAAAACATCTTAAGAAACCATTTCTTTGAGTGAAAACCTTGACATCCTGCTTCTATATGTCAAATAAAAATTTATTCATTTATTCAGCCTTATGTTATTCATAAAAGTATGACTTTTTTTTTTTTTTTTTTTGAACAAAAAGGGAAAAAATTTGAAGCCCTTTTCAATTTAATTACAACGAATCAGGACAGAAGAGTTGTGATTCAACTCTTGCTATATTTTCCAAACTTTCAGAAGCCAAATAATAGCTTTGTGTGAGAAACAAACTGAAATTTAAGTCGATACAGACTGACAATCTTTCCTTTTTCAAAGCTTGAAAGCTTCACTACACATTCATTGTAATGGGAAGTAAAGATCAATTGTTCAAGTTTTCCAATTGTGTGTCTTATATGAAATTTGAACCAAGTAAACAATATTAAATTGTACAATTTCCAAATGAACCACAGCTTTAATGATTAGTAACACTTGGAAAATAGGTTACTAATTTAAGAAAAAAATGCACTGTTTAATGTTCAAATCAAAGCATTCCATTTTCCACGCTTCCTTGGTTAAGCAAAGGAAGGAGTGTTTGCTTTTCAAGCAGGCAGGTACTGTATGACAAGCCCTTTCTGGATCTTTGCGATAAACCAGAAGCCAATCTCAGGATGGCGTGTCGAGAAGATCTTAAGCGCAGTTTGAGCTGCCAAGAGCCACAAGCCGAGTTCAGGCAGGCTGGCACTGACGTTGAGCTTTTTCACAATCAGTCTTCAGTGATACTTCTACAGGCTTCAGCTCTGCCACACTATGAGACCTTTTTACAGAGACGTGAGGGAAGGGCCCTGCAGTGCCCGTCATCTGCGTTCAAGCAATGTGCAACGACAACAGGGTGCTTCAATCACCTTCAGTGGTTTCACAGCTTTAGTCTGCCGGGACGCTTGGCACAGATATCAGCTCATGCTGCCATTACTCACATGTAACATTTACTGCTTAGAACAGGAATCCAAATAAAGGGAAATACAGCACAAGTCAGCTTGTCAGCATATTCAGCAGGTGTGTAGAGACTGTAACGACTGATCCTTTTAGGTTTCGTAATTAAACAAAATGCTGCAAAACAGGCCATAAAGAAAGCAGACCCCATTTCATGACAGCTCAACTAGCAGCAAAGAAAGATAGAGAGAGAACAATACTAATTAACATACTCGTCCATGGTCAGAAAGAAG